>CAWUFW010012105.1:0-564498 GCA_963921515.1 Calotriton arnoldi | reverse complement strand
CTAAATACATACACACATATAAACCTATAAGTCACTCCTAAGGCAGGCCTTATCAATCCTAAAGGCAGAGTGCATGGTTCCTATGTGAGAGGTGCCCCTGCATGAGCAGGGCCCCTCTGCAGCGTTCGGAGACCATCTCTGATGCTGTTTGTAGTGCAGCCTGACCATATACTCTTAAGCGCATTATATCCTCGCGGTAAAATGCTAACTTTGGAATGGCTGCACCTAAACATGTCGTGTTTGGTGTCAAACATCTTGGAATACTACCCCCCCGCCAATCCTGGCGGCGGGGGTAGCATTCCACCCTTCTAGAGGAAAGACATGTTAACTCTGACGAGTCCGGTAACTTCTTTCCAGAGCCCTGGCATCACAAAATGGATGCTGCTGCCACAGACACGAGTCTGGCCTCCTGCTGCTGGACGAAACTCCGGCAGGGAGGCCTGGACAATAGGTTTCCTGTCCCAGGGAGGTGTGACCACCTCCCCAGACAGGATAATGTGTATTGGGGCTGGGCGGGAGCACTTTCGGGTGCTTTGAAGTCCTGCACTGGGGGCACATTTGGTGTCCCTGTGCATACCCCAGTTCAAACCGGATCAGGGGCTTGCAGCCCCTGCTTTAGCGCGAACTGGACAAAGGGAAAGGGGTGTAGCCACCCCTCTGCCCTGACCCACCCATAGGTGGGGCCACAGAGTAGTCCAACCCCTATCTTTTAGAATAAAGGTAGGAACCCAGTCCTTAGGACTTTAGATTATACCTGGACGAAACTCTGAAACTGAATCCTGGACCTTCGACGCTCTACGACAAGATTAGAGGACTGAAGAATCTCCCTTGGGGTCAGGAGTGACTCCCCTGCTTGGCAGGCACCAAAGAAGCATCTGTCCGGTTCGCATTTCTGAAGCTCCCGTCGGACGCCGAAGTCATCGCATCACCAGAGGTGGATTCTCAGACTTCCCCGAGGCTACCCTGAGTCCCCAGCAAAGCTGAGGCCCGTGGCTATCGTGGGTGACTTGAGACCGTGACCCCTGGACACCGAGCACATTTGCAAGTGCATCATCTTCTGGGTCTCCCAAGAAGTCGTGCTTTGGGCTCCGAGTAGCCCTAGCCTCCAGCACCACCTGCACCGAAGATCACTGGCCCCCACTCCACGAGTGTCCTGTAAGCCAGATCCACGTGCGGCGTCACGAGGCTCCTTCGCGGTCGCTAGCCCGTTGGCTAGTAGCCCTTAACGAAGGCCAATCTTTTCTTACTTGGCATCCTGGTTGCTCCAGGCCTGCCCTCACTTACCCTCGCTGGGTGAGTTCCCCAGACCTTGCTGGTCTGCACCATCGACGATCTACATCTTGCATCGAGACTTGCCGTTGCCAAGGCTTGTTGGGTCCAATCCGGTCGCCGACACCTCAGCACTCGACAGACATCGTGTACCAGCCGAATCCTGCTCCTGGTCGCCGACAACGCCTCCTGGACCTCGTGGCTGAAGAGTCAAGACGACCGTCAACGCACCTGAAGCACTCGACATCGGTGGGCATCTGTCCATCGCCTTCCTGGTCACTGGCTAGTGACCCAGACTCTGTCCCCTCTGCTTTCAGGTTCTTCAGAACTCCGATCCACTCTTGGATCCACCCGGACACTTTTCTCTTGGTCGCCAGCAGCACTTTGCAGCAGATCGCCATTCGAATCGGCGGCGAAACCCGACCCCGAAAGGCACCTATGCACCCGGCTTCCCTGGGTGAGGTAACACGAGTACTCCGGTGCTCCCGTGGGTAGAGACTCTTCAAAGTCCTAGATCTCAAAGGGTTTTGTCCTAGTCCTCTTTTAAGTGTCCCTTTTCTCTAATTTCCCGATCCCGACTTTCTCCATCAGAAGTCAACGGCGTATCGCGGTTGTGTATTTACACTGCACGCGTCTCCCGTGGGTCCCCTGTGTCACTACCTTGGGTGGTTCCTTGTGGTCCAAGCACTTCTAGAGGCTCTAGGCCTAGTGTCTAGTTCAGTCGTGGTTCGCATACCACTTTATTGGTATATGGTTTGGTACGCCCCTAGGGCCTAAGCGTGTATTTGTGCTATTACTGTGATTTAAGTATACTTACAAAAGAACTTGGCACGAGCAAAGGGCGAGGCAGGCCCGGCTCAGTGTAACGTGCGCAAAGAAAAGCAGCATGGCAGCCAGGCCTAGGCCAACATAACAAGGCAGGTAACAATCCACAAGACAGGGGGTCGTGCTGGGGGTAGTGTTTTAGGGTTTAGGGCAGTGCAGTAGTGTTCGGGCAGTGTAGGGGGTCGTGCTGGGGGTGGTGTTTTAAGGTTTAGGGCAGTGCAGTGGTGTTCGGGCAGTGTAGGGGGTCGTGCTGGGGCTAGTGTTTCAGGGTTTAGGGCAGAGCAATGGTGTTCAGGCAGTGTAGGGGGTTGTGCTGGAGGTGGTGTTTCAGGGTTTAGGGCATTGCAGTGGTGTTCGGGCAGTGTAGGGGGTCTTGCTGGCGGTGATGTTTCAGGGTTTAGGGCAGTGCAGTGGTGTTCGGGCAGTGTAGGGGGTCTTGCTGGGGTAGCGTTTCAGGGTTTTGGACAGTGCAGTGGTGTTCGGGCAGTGTAGGGGGTCGTGCTGGGGGTGGTGTTTCAGGGTTTAGGGCAGTGCAGTGGTGTTCGGGAGGTGTAGGGGGTCGTGCTGGGGGTGGTGTTTTAAGGTTTAGGGCAGTGCAGTGGTGTTCGGGCAGTGTAGGGGGTCGTGCTGGGGCTAGTGTTTTAAGGTTTAGGGCAGTGCAGTGGTGTTCGGGCAGTGTAGGGGGTCGTGCTGGGGCTAGTGTTTCAGGGTTTAGGGCAGAGCAATGGTGTTCAGGCAGTGTAGGGGGTTGTGCTGGAGGTGGTGTTTCAGGGTTTAGGGCATTGCAGTGGTGTTCGGGCAGTGTAGGGGTCTTGCTGGCGGTGATGTTTCAGGGTTTAGGGCAGTGCAGTGGTGTTCGGGCAGTGTAGGGGTCTTGCTGGGGTAGCGTTTCAGGGTTTTGGGCAGTGCAGTGGTGTTCAGGCAGTGTAGGTGGTCTTGCTGGGGGTGGTGTTTCAGGGTTTAGTGCAGTGGTGTTCGGGCAGTGTAGGGGGTCTTGCTGGGGGTGGTATTTCAGGGTTTAGGGCAGTGCAGTGGTGTTCGGGCAGTGTAGGGGGTCTTGCTGGGGCTGGTGTTTCAGGGTTTAGGGTAGTGCAGTGGTGTTCGGGTAGTGTAGGGGGTCGTGCTGGGGGGAGTGTTTTAGGGTTTAGGGCAGTGCAGTAGTGTTCGGGCAGTGTAGGGGGTCGTGCTGGGGGTGGTGTTTTAAGGTTTAGGGCAGTGCAGTGGTGTTCGGGCAGTGTAGGGGGTCGTGCTGGGGCTAGTGTTTCAGGGTTTAGGGCAGAGCAATGGTGTTCAGGCAGTGTAGGGGTTGTGCTGGAGGTGGTGTTTCAGGGTTTAGGGCATTGCAGTGGTGTTCGGGCAGTGTAGGGGGTCTTGCTGGCGGTGATGTTTCAGGGTTTAGGGCAGTGCAGTGGTGTTCGGGCAGTGTAGGGGGTCTTGCTGGGGTAGCGTTTCAGGGTTTTGGACAGTGCAGTGGTGTTCGGGCAGTGTAGGGGTCGTGCTGGGGGTGGTGTTTCAGGGTTTAGGGCAGTGCAGTGGTGTTCGGGAGGTGTAGGGGGTCGTGCTGGGGGTGGTGTTTCAGGGTTTAGGGCAGTGCAGTGGTGTTCCGGCAGTGTAGGGGGTCGTGCAGGGGGTGGTGTTTCAGGGTTTAGGGCAGTGCAGTGGTGTTCGGGCAGTGTAGGGGGTCGTGCTGGGGTGGTGTTTCAGGGTTTAGGGCAGTGCAGTGGTGTTCGGGCAGTGTAGGGTGTCATGCTGGGGGTGGTGTTTCAGGGTTTAGGGCAGTGCAGTGGTGTTCGGGCAGTGTAGGGGGTCGTGCAGGGGTGGTGTTTCAGGGTTTAGGGCAGTGCAGTGGTGTTTGGGCAGTGTAGGGGGTCATGCAGGGGTGGTGTTTCAGGGTTTAGGGCAGTGCAGTGGTGTTCGGCCAGTGTAGGTGGTCTTGCTGGGGGTGGTGTTTCAAGGTTTAGGGCAGTGGTGTTCGGGCAGTGTAGGGGGTCGTGATGGGGGTGGTGTTTCAGGGTTTGGGGCAGTGCAGTGGTGTTCGGGCAGTGTAGGTGGTCGTGCTGGGGCTGGTGTTTCAGGGTTTAGTGCAGTGCAGTGGTGTCCGGGCAGAGTAGGGGGTCTTGCTGGGGGTGGTGTTTCAGAGTCTAAGGCAGTGCAGTGGTGTTCGGGCAGTGTAGGGGGTCTTGCTGGGGCTAGTGTTTCAGGGTTTAGGGCAGAGCAATGGTGTTTAGGCAGTGTAGGGTGTTGTGCTGGAGGTGGTGTTTCAGGGTTTAGGGCAGTGCAGTGGTGTTCGGGCAGTGTATGGGGTCTTGCTGGGGGTGGTGTTTGAGGGTTTAGGGCAGTGGTGTTCAGGCAGTGTAGGGAGTCTTGCTGGCGGTGATGTTTCAGGGTTTAGGGCAGTGCAGTGGTGTTCGGGCAGTGTAGGGGGTCTTGCTGGGGGTAGTGTTTCAGGGTTTTGGGCAGTGCAGTGGTGTTTGGGCAGTGTAGGTGGTCTTGCTGGGGGTGGTGTTTCAGGGTTTAGTGCAGTGGTGTTCGGGCAGTTTAGGGGGTCTTGCTGGGGGTGGTGTTTCAGGGTTTAGGGCAGTGCAGTGGTGTTCGGGCAGTGTAGGGGGTCTTGCTGGGGCTGGTGTTTCAGGGTTTAGGGTAGTGCAGTGGTGTTCGGGTGGTGTAGGGGGTCGTGCTGGGGGTAGTGTTTTAGGGTTTAGAGCAGTGCAGTAGTGTTCGGGCAGTGTAGGGGGTCGTGCTGGGGGTGGTGTTTTAGGGTTTAGGGCAGTGCAGTGGTGTTCGGGCAGTGTAGGGAGTCGTGCTGGGGGTGGTGATTCAGGGTTTAGGGCAGTGCAGTGGTGTTCGGGCAGTGTAGGGGGTCGTGCAGGGGGTGGTGTTTCAGGGTTTAGGGCATTGCAGTGGTGTTCGGGCAGTGTAGGGGGTCGTGCAGGGGGTGGTGTTTCAGGGTTTAGGGCAGTGGTGTTCGTGCAGTGTAGGGGGTCGTGCTGGGGGTGGTGTTTCAGGGTTTGGGGCAGTGCAGTGGTGTTCGGGCTGTAAAGGGGGTCGTGCTGGGGGTGGTGTTTCTGGGTTTTGGGCAGTGCAGTGGTGTTCGGGCATTGTAGGGGGTCATGCGGGGGTGGTGTTTCAGGGTTTAGGGCAGTGCAGTGGTGTTCGGGCAGTGTTGGGGGTCGTGCTGGGGTGGTGTTTCAGTGTTTAGGGCAGTGCAGTGGTGTTTGGGCAGTGTAGGGGGTGGTGCAGGGGGTGGTGTTTCAGGGTTTAGGGCAGTGCAGTGGTGTTCGGGCAGTGTAGGGGTGGTGCAGGGGGTGGTGTTTCAGGGTTTAGGGCACTGCAGTGGTGTTCGGGCAGTGTAGGGGTCGTGCAGAGGGTGGTGTTTCAGGGTTTAGGGCAGTGCAGTGGTGTTCGGGCAGTGTAGGGGTCGTGCTGGGGCTGGTCTTTCAGGGTTTAGGGCAGTGCAGTGGTGTTCAGGCAGTGTAGGGGGTCGTGCTGGGGCTGGTGTTTCAGGGTTTAGGGCAGTGCAGAGGTGTTCGGGCAGTGTAGGGGGTCGTGCTGGGGCTGGTGTTTCAGGGTTTAGGGCAGTGCAGTGGTGTTCGGGCAGTGTAGGTGGTCATGCTGGGGCTGGTGTTTCAGGGTTTAGGGCAGTGCAGTGGTGTTCGGGCAGTGTAGGTGGTCATGCTGGGGCTGGTGTTTCAGGGTTTAGGGCAGTGCAGTGGTGTTCGGGCAGTGTAGGGCGTCTTGCTGGGGCTGGTGTTTCAGAGTCTAGGGCAGTGCAGTGCTGTTCGGGCAGTGTAGGGGGTCTTGCTGGGGCTAGTGTTTCAGGGTTTAGGGCAGAGCAATGGTGTTCAGGCAGTGTAGGGTGTTTTGCTGGAGGTGGGGTTTCAGGGTTTAGGGCAGTGCAGTGGTGTTCGGGCAGTGTAGGGGGTCTTGCTGGGGGTGGTGTTTCAGGGTTTAGGGCAGTGGTGTTCAGGCAGTATAGGGAGTCTTGCTGGTGGTGATGTTTCAGGGTTTAGGGCAGTGCAGTGGTGTTCGGGCAGTGTAGGGGGTCTTGCTGGGGGTAGTGTTTCAGGGTTTTGGGCAGTGCAGTGGTGTTCGGGCAGTGTAGGGGGTCGTGCTGGGGATGGTGTTTCAGGGTTTAGGGCAGTGCAGTGGTGTTTAGGAGGTGTAGGGGGTCGTGCTGGGGGTGGTGTTGCAGGGTTTAGGGCAGTGCAGTGGTGTTCTTGCAGTGTAGGGGTCGTGCAGGGGGGTGGTGTTTCAGGGTTTAGGGCAGTGCAGTGGTGTTCGGTCAGTGAAGGGTGTCGTGCTGGGGGGTGGTGTTTCAGGGTTTAGGGCAGTGCAGTGGTGTTCGGCCCGTGTAGGGGGTCGTGCAGGGGGTGGTGTTTCAGGGTTTAGTGCAGTGGTGTTCGGGCAGTGTAGGGGGTCTTGCTGGGGGTGGTGTTTCAGGGTTTAGGGCAGTGCAGTGGTGTTCGGGCAGTGTAGGGGGTCTTGCTGGGGCTGGTGTTTCGGGTTTTAGGGCAGTGCAGTGGTGTTCGGGCAGTGTAGGGGGTCTTGCTGGGGCTGGTGTTTCAGGGTTTAGGGCAGTGGTGTTCAGGCAGTGTAGGGGGTCGTGCTGGGACTGGTGTTTCAGGGTTTAGGGCAGTGCAGTGGTTTCGGGCATTGTAGGCAGTCGTGCTGGGGCTGGTGTTTCAGGGTTTAGGGCAGTGCAGTGGTGTTCGGGCAGTGTACGGGGTTGTGCTTGGGCTGGTGTTTCAGGGTTTAGGGCAGTGCAGTGGTGTTCGGGCAGTGTAGGGGGTCGTGCTGGGGCTGGTGTTTCAGGGTTTAGGGCAGTGAAGTGGTGTTCGGTCAGTGTAGGGGGTCGTGCTGGGGCTGGTGTTTCAGGGTTTTGGGCAGAGCAGTGGTGTTCGGGCAGTGTAGGGGGTCGTGCTGGGGGTGGTGTTTCAGGGTTTAGGGCATTGGTGTTCAGGCAGTGTAGGAGGTCTTGCTGGGGGTGATGTTTCAGGGTTTAGGGCAGTGCAGTGGTGTTTGGGCAGTGTGGGGGGTCGTGCTGGGGATGGTGTTTCAGGGTTTAGGGCAGTGCAGTGGTGTTTGGGCAGTGTAGGGGGTCTTGCTGGGGGTGGTGTTTCAGGGTTTAGGGCAGTGGTGTTCGGGCAGTGTAGGGGGTCTTGCTGGGGGTGATGTTTCAGGGTTTAGGGCAGTGCAGTGGTGTTTGGGCAGTGTAGGGGGTCTTGCTGGGGGAAGTGTTTCAGGGTTTAGGGCAGTGCAGTGGTGTTCGTGCAGTGTAGGGGTCGTGCTGGGGGTGGTGTTTCAGGGTTTAGGGCAATGCAGTAGTGTTCGGGCAGTGTAGGGGGTCGTGCAGGGGTGGTGTTTCAGGGTTTAGGGCAGTGCAGTGGTGTTCGGGCAGTGTAGGGGTCGTGCAGGGGGTGGTGTTTCAGGGTTTAGGGCAGTGCAGTGGTGTTCGGGCAGTGTAGGGGTCGTGCTGGGGCTGGTGTTTCAGGGTTTAGGACAGTGCAGTGGTGTTTGGGCAGTGTAGGGATCTTGCTGGGGGTGGTGTTTCAGGGTTTAGGGCAGTGGTGTTCGGGCAGTGTAGGGGGTCTTACTGGGGGTGATGTTTCAGGGTTTAGGGCAGTGCTGTGGTGTTCGGGCAGTGTAGGGGGTCTTGCTGGGGGTAGTGTTTCAGGGTTTAGGGCAGTGCAGTGGTGTTCGGGCAGTGTAGGGGGTCATGCTGGGGCTGGTGTTTCAGGGTTTAGGGCAGTGCAGTGGTGTTCGGGCAGTGTAGGGGGTCGTGCTGGGGCTGGTGTTTCAGGGTTTAGGGCAGTGCAGTGGTGTTTGGGCAGTGTAGGGGGTCGTTCTGGGGCTGGTGGTTCAGGGTTTAGGGCAGTGCAGTGGTGTTCGGGCAGTGTAGGCGGTCGTGCTGGGGCTGGTGTTTCAGGGTTTAGGGCAGTGCAGTGGTGTTCGGGCAGTGTAGGGGGTCATGCTGGGGCTGGTGTTTCAGGGTTTAGGGCAGTGCAGTGGTGCTCTGGGAGTATAGGGGGTCGTGCTGGGGGTGGTGTTTCAGGGTTTAGGGCAGTGCAGTGGTGTTCGGGATGTAGGGGGTCATGCTGGGGGTGGTGTTTCAGGGTTTAGGGCAGTGCAGTGATGTTCGGGCAGTGTAGGTGGTGTTTCAGGGTTTAGGGCATTGGTGTTCGGGCTGTGGTAGGAGGTCTTGCTGGGGGTGATGTTTCAGGGTTTAGGGCAGTGCAGTGGTGTTCGGGCAGTGTAGGGGGTTGTGCTGGAGGTGGTGTTTCAGGGTTTAGGGCAGTGCAGTGGTGTTCGGGCAGTGTATGGGGTCTTGCTGGGGGTGGTGTTTCAGGGTTTAGGGCAGTGGTGTTCAGGCAGTGTAGGGGGTCTTGCTGGCGGTGATATTTCAGGGTTTAGGGCAGTGCAGTGGTGTTCGGGCAGTGTAGGGGGTCTTGCTGGGGGTGGTGTTTCAGGGTTTAGGGCAGTGCAGTGGTGTTTGGGCAGTGTAGGGGGTCTTGCTGGGGGAAGTGTTTCAGGGTTTAGGGCAGTGCAGTGGTGTTCATGCAGTGTAGGGGGTCGTGCTGGGGGTGGTGTTTCAGGGTTTAGGGCAATGCAGTAGTGTTCGGGCAGTGTAGGGGGTCGTGCAAGGGGTGGTGTTTCAGGGTTTAGGGCAGTGCAGTGGTGTTCGGGCAGTGTAGGGGGTCATGCTGGGGGTGGGGTTTCAGGGTCTAGGGCAGTGCAGTGGTGTTCGGGCAGTGTAGGGGGTCATGCAGGGGGTGGTGTTTCAGGGTTTATGGCAGTGCAGTGGTGTTCGGGCAGTGTTGGGGGTCGTGCTGGGGCTGGTGTTTCAGGGTTTAGGGCAGTGCAGTGGTGTTCGGGCAGTGTAGGGGGTCTTGCTGGGGGTAGTGTTTCAGGATTTAGAGCAGTGCAGTGGTGTTCGTGCAGTGTAGGGGGTCGTGCTGGGGATGGTGTTTCAGAGTTTAGGGCAGTGCAGTAGTGTTCGAGCAGTGTAGGGGGTCATGCAGGGGGTGGTGTTTCAGGGTTTAGGGCAGTGCAGTGGTGTTCGGGCAGTGTAGGGGGTCTTGCTGGGGGTAGTGTTTCAGGATTTAGAGCAGTGCAGTGGTGTTCGTGGCAGTGTAGGGGGTCGTGCTGGGGATGGTGTTTCAGGGTTTAGGGCAGTGCAGTAGTGTTCGAGCAGTGTAGGGTGTCGTGCAGGGGGTGGTGTTTCAGGGTTTAGGGCAGTGCAGTGGTGTTCGGGCAGTGTAGGGGGTCGTGCTGGGGGTGGTGTTTCAGGGGTTAGGGCAGTGCAGTGGTGTTCGGGCAGTGTAGGGGGTCGTGCACGGGGTGGTGTTTCAGGGTTTAGGGCAGTGCAGTGGTGTTCGGGCAGTGTAGGGGTCATGCTGGGGCTGGTGTTTCAGGGTTTAGGGCAGTGCAGTGGTGTTCGGGCAGTGTAGGGGTCGTGCTGGGGCTGGTGTTTCACGGTTTAGGGCAGTGCAGTGGTGTTCGGGCAGTGTAGGGGGTCGTGCTGGGGCTGGTGTTTCAGGGTTTAGGGCAGTGCAGTGGTGTTCGGGCAGTGTAGGCGGTCGTGCTGGGGCTGGTGTTTCAGGGTTTAGGGCAGTGCAGTGGTGTTCGGGCAGTGTAGGGGGTCGTGCTGGGGCTGGTGTTTCAGGGTTTAGGGCAGTGCAGTGGTGCTCGGGGAGTATAGGGGGTCGTGCTGGGGGTGGTGTTTCAGGGTTTATGGCAGTGCAGTGGTGTTCGGGCAGTGTAGGGGGTCGTGCTTGGGCTGGTGTTTCAGGGTTTTGGGCAGAGCAGTGGTGTTCGGGCAGTGTAGGGGGTGGTGCTGGGGGTGGTGTTTCAGGGTTTAGGGCAGTGCAGTGGTGTTCGGGCAGTGTAGGGGGTGGTGCTGGGGGTGGTGTTTCAGGGTTTAGGGCAGTGGTATTCGGGCAGTGTAGGGGGTCTTGCTGGGGGTAGTGTTTTAGGGTTTAGGGTAGTGCAGTGGTGCTTGTGTAGTGTAGGGGGTCGTGCTGGGGGTAGTGTTTTAGGGTTTAGGGTAGTGCAGTGGTGTTTGTGTAGTGTAGGGGGTCATGTTTTAGGGTAGTGCAGTGGTATTTGGGTAGTGTAGGGGGTCGTGCTGTGGGTGGTGTTTCAGGGTTTAGGGCAGTGCAGTGGTGTCTCGGGCAGTGTGGGGGTCGTGAAGGGGGTGGTGTTTCAGGGTTTAGGGCAGTGCAGTGGTGTTCGGGCAGTGTAGGGGTCGTGCTGGGGGTGGTGTTTCAGGGTTTAGGGCAGTGCAGTGGTGTTCGGGCAGTGTAGGGGGTCGTGCAGGGGCTGGTGTTTCAGGGTTTAGGGCAGTGCAGTGGTGTTTGGGCAGGGTAGGGGGTAGTGCTGGGGGTAGTGTTTTAGGGTTTAGGGTAGTGCAGTGTGCTTGTGTAGTGTAGGGGGTCGTGCTCGGGGTGGTGTTTTAGGGTTTAGGGTAGGTCAGTGGTGTTTGTGTAGTGTAGGGGGTCATGTTTTAGGGTAGTGCAGTGGTGTATGGATAGTGTAGGGGTCGTGCTGGGTGTAGTGTTTTAGGATTTAGGTTAGTGCAGTGGTCTTTGGGTAGTGTAGGGGGTCGTGCTGGGGGTAGTGTTTTAGGGTTTAGGGTAGTGCAGTGGTGTTTGTGTAGTGTAGTGGGTCGTGCTGGGGGTAGTATTTTAGGGTTTAGGGTAGTGCAGTGGTGCTTATGTAGTGTAGGGGGTCGTGCTGGTGGTAGTGTTTTAGGGTTTAGGGTAGTGCAGTGGTGCTTGTGTAGTGTAGGGGTCATGTTTTAGGGTAGTGCAGTGGAGTTTGGGTAGTGTAGGGGTCGTGCTGGGGGTAGTGTTTTAGGATTTAGGTTAGTGCAGTGGTGTTTGGGTAGTGTAGGGGGTCGTGCTGGGGTAGTGTTTTAGGGTTTAGGGTAGTGCAGTGGTGTTTGTGTAGTGTAGGGGTTCATGCTAGGGGTAGTGTTTTAGGGTTTAGGATAGTGCAGTGGTGCTTGTGTAGTGTAGGGGGTCGTGCTGGGGTAGTGTTTTAGGGTTTAGGGTAGTGCAGTGGTGTTTTTGTAGTGTATGGGGTTATGTTTTAAGATGCAACGACCAATTCCTGACCAGTCTGCACTACGTAAAACTGCAAAAAAACTAAAAATAAAAAGTGTTTTGCACACTTTTGTCATTGGGCTATATGTGGGCTACATCTGGGTAATATTTGTGCTACATTTGGGTTCTTTTTTCTCTGGTGGCCATCTTGGAAGACTTCTTTGTTATGAAGTTTCCTAATTTCCTCATTTACTGCAGTCTCCTCAGTAGGAAATGCTTTCAGTTTTTTACTTTGATTCCATCAAGAAGGCATTGAGATGTGTCTCACATTTGCCATAAATTCAGAATGTTAGCAGTTAGGGGTGGGCGGAATTTGCGTAGTCGCGCTACGCAAAGCTCCGCGAAATGGTAAAAAATCTCCGCGCGCATGCAAAAGTTCCGCGAACACGCGGAATTGCTTGTTCCGCCCGTTCGCGATGCTTTTTTCCTGTTCGCGAACGCTGTTTGCGTGCTCGGGGGGAAATATCTCGCGAAAACGCACTTTGAAAGCGCGAACAAGCAAAAAACTCAGTGAAACCGCGGATCGCGGAATTTTGGGCAATTCCGCGTTCTCCGCGGAACGCAAAATTACCCAAATTCCGCAAATTCCGCGAGCGGAACGGAATTTACCGCCCAGGCCTAGTATTAACCCCTGTTATGCTAACTATGGGGTAAAAAGAGCTATAATTGAGTCCGAAGCGAAGTGCACCTGTAATCTGGCCACCACATGTGACATTTTGCACATTTTATTGGACTGCCGGAAGGTCCTGGATGTAAGGAAAATGTTTTTATGCCCAATTTTTATAAAGTATGATATTAAAAATCGTTCGCAAGCAGTAGATCTTTTAATTGAAATGCATAATTTGGATATAGCATGTGCTATTGAGAAGTTTACCGAAAAAGTTAAAAAATTCTTAAAAGCGAATAGAATTGAAATCTTTCGTTTAGATATTTATATGATAAATGGTATTTGAACAGAAAGGTGGAATAATTAATTAACTCTGTATGTTTGAATTTTATGCTAGATTTTATTAGATATGTTTTATATGAGATTTTATGTGTTTAAGGGCTAATTGGTCCAAATAAACTTTTTGTTTGAACTGAACTGAACTGAAAACTGGGACCTGGCAGCGGAGAGGTGAGCACATTAATAAAGTGCCAGAATATAAGTACTTAGGTGTGTGGATTGATTCAAGAGGAAACTTCACACAGCAAAAGGAGATATCAAAAATTAAATGCACACCCTACAATGTTCATTTGCCGCCACCTCTAAGCTTCTATGGGATCCCAGCCTAGAACTAACCCTTCAGGTCATGAAGGCGAAGTTAATGCCAGCAATAAGGTATGAGAGTGCAATTATGCTGGGAGAAGAGGTAAAACTTCTGAATGCCCTGATGGTTAAAATATGCAAATCCAACTTTTGTCTGCTAAAAGCAACCTCCCCAGCACAGGTATGTATAGAATTTGGCCTGCTCAATCAAACTATAACCAGGCAGTGTACATTTCTTATATGTCTGTCATAAACTGAGAGAATCAAAGCCAGACACTTTTAGATTATTTTAACTGGCAAGAATTAGCAAGTAGATCCCGCAACATGGCTCACCATTACCATCTAGAAAAACCCCTAGACATGTTACAGGAAAGGGAGTTATGGAATATGCATGTGACCCATACCACGTTAAAAAAATACCCTCACCACCAGTACTCAAGAGCTGAGTAGATTGAAGTCTAAAAATGTAGTAGAGCAACACAGTCTTGTTCGGATGATGATGAATACATGACACGTGAAAGGAAAAGAGATGTATATGGAAACAAACTTCTTAAAATATATCAAATGCTAATTCATGGCGTTTCAGTGTTGGGGCCTCGTGGAAAATGTACTTGGTGAAATTCGGGAAATTAGCCTACAGATTCTGAGTGTAGACTTTGCTAAATAGGAAAATAATCTCAAATTCACATTGTATGCCTTTGCCCCTGCGCTTAGAAGCTCTCAGGAAGTTATTGCGTACATCATCCAACAACTTGAGGTGTGGACGTGCAGACTACGCTATCACAGAGGCTCTGAATCCGGCAAACATAGCCTCGAACATCAGACTGGTTACACTTTTTTCTATAGTTCAGGAAAAGCTTCACACTCGACGTAGTCCGAAAAACTAGTTGCACTGCGCGCATGCATGCACTTTATACCTTATGGACATTTATGTGGACATCTGACTGACTTATTAGCATCTTGTAGGCTATCATAAAAACCCTGAATTTGGCAAATACAGCCTTGAACATTAGACCGGACAAATGGCTCTTTATATTGAAGGAAAAGTTCCGTATTTTACATAGGTAGGACAACTAGTTGCATAGCAGCACGCATGCGCACACTTTATGGCGTTTTACCCCGGACAATTTCATGGTCTGCTGTCTTAATGTGGCAGCATCTTATGCGCTGAGTAAGAACCTGCCGGCATTTCATGTATTGAGTAAGAATTCGTCAATTTAATGAACTTTGGAGATTATGGTAGTTCTGTCAATGTACCCTTTTGACCTCTTTGAAATAAATTAAATATGGAAATCTGAACGCCCCATGGTGTGCTCATTTGGCCAAAGTTCCTAGCTTGAATTGCAGTGGAATTATCACACTAATTAGATAAACGTTCTTATAGTTTCGCTGAAGAAGGGGAGTAGGGCAGGGAGCTTCTGCATTGCCCGTGTCCCTTCCCAGTGCCACAATTCTCACAGGCTGTGAAGAACCCATGACGTTTGCAAAGACGAATTGAATAGTGAGTCTTCCCTCGCCAACTTTCTTTCACCCATTTTCATTGAAATCAGAACTGATGATTTCAGTTTATTATATTGTGTTTTATCTTCACCATAATGAAGCCCCAGACCACCTTGCTGTACAATATGATGGAGCAGTATTTGTATATGAAGCGCATTTGTGAAACTGGTGATGGAGAACACTTTGATCACCCAGGAGCTTTGGACAGTAATCTGGACATAACAAGTATTCTAATATGTGTCCCTGAAGATGAGAAAACCTTGAAAGAGCAAGAATCCTGAGAGCCTGGGAAATACTTCAAAGCCATTTTAGGAACCTGACTGTGCAGAACTTAGTATCAAATTGTAGAAAGATCTTGTGGTGAAGATATAACACCCCAATGGCAGTATGAAGAGGTGAGTCTTTATATAAGAGTCTTCTGAATTTAAGGTGGTTGTTTTAGTGTCTGAAATCCAGCAGGAAGTAGAATTCTACTGTCCCCTCAAAAAGTGGCACAGATTGAACTTGTCACAACTTTTTAGAATATTAATACCTATTTCCCAAGAATCCCTTAATGGACTGAGAAGATAACCAAGAGTGGATGGGGTTGTGTCTCCAGAACCTGCCAGAGACAATGCAACCCACTGGCAAATTTTATGGCGTCCTAAGTTGCACCAATTCACTTAGGAACTGTGGCTTAGGAAGAACGGATCAATCGTGGTTTTGGACCCTAGTTGCTCTAGTTCAGAGGATATAAAGCTATCCCCAATACAGGTCATGGGTCATTGCTAGAAGACCTGCCTGCAAGCTCCCCAATGCCCAGTGCTGATCACAAGAAATGGAGAGAAGCGCCGTCATTGCTGCTTGGACATCTCCAGTTTGGGGCTTTGTTTTTTGGCACATAGGTTTTCCTCTTGACTGGATGAGAGCTGCTCCTGACACAAGGACTCTCTATCCTGAGATCTATAGGAGTGATCTTGTACTCGTATTGTGTAGGTGTCAACAAGAAAGAAAGAAAACAAAACAAAGTAAGCATCAATTGTTCCTGGCAAATGATTGTCTCTTAAAAAATGTTATAAATACTACAGCAGCTTTCTTGCATCAAAAATCCTAATCATAAATAACTCACGTGGGGCTAACTCAGTCAGAGAACTAATTACATCACCTAGGGGCATATCAGCAAGGGCTGGCGATATAATTATCGCCGCTTTAGCGTCCGTTTTCGGGCGAAAAGCGGCGATAATTATATCGCATTATTTACAAGGACACTCTAGCGCGTGTTTCCTTGATTCAGCTCCCGTTTTGTTCACGCCTCGCTTTGCATCTCTAATGAGATGCAAAGTAGGCGTTCCCTGCGAAAACAGATTGAAAATGATCGCTAATTGTCCTTCTCCGTATTTACAATACGGCCCAGAACACCCATAGCGATATTTAAACCCGCGCTAACGGTGGTTATCGCGGTTATTTTACGTCTGCATTTTTCCTGACTAACCTATCTTTGACATGGGAGGTGGATTGAGTGGCTAAATCCACATCTCCCTATCAGCAAGGACTCCCCTATCGCTGCAGGATTATCGCTGGATTCCCAGCGATAATCCTGCATTTTGCGGCTATCGCCGGTTTTCACATCGCCGTGGAGATAAGCGTTGTAAATAACGCGATATCTCGGCGATCTGATCCGGCGATAGCCGGCGTTAAGCTAAATCGCACTTAGCGCGCCCTGCGATCTTTATCGCAGTTCGTTGCTAATATGCCCCCAAGTTCTTCTAGCAATCGTGTTTCCAATTCTGATCTGTAAAACACAAGAGCAACATTTGCGAATATAAATTTTGTGTGAGCCTCTTCATAAAAATAATGTTGCAATACTATATATAGTGCTATGTGTAAAGTGACATATTCAAAGTTGATAGGTATGAATTAATTAAGAAGAAATTTAATTAGGTACTGCCAACCATTTTTTTGGTCAGCCTTTTCATTTATCAAATTGCTTCGATTAGATGTACATTATATTCTAACATTTCAAGTGAATCTAGCATCCATCACCTGTACAGAGTCATGCCCATATGTTTGTCAAAATAGGTTGGTATTGACTATTTTCAGAGCATTCTGAGGTTTTCCTCAAAGTGGAAAGAGGCAATGGTAAGACACCTAAGACCATTAAAGATGTTTGCCAAACTGCTCATATCCCACTGGGGCAGAGAGATGGTTCGAGGAAGCAACCCCTAAGCATTTGATGGGATGTTTTGAAGACAATGATTACAAAAGCAATTCTTGAGCGCCACAACTTGTAGCGTATTATGAACAAAGCAACTCTGTATTACTTATACCCCACTGGAATCCAGGAAGTGAAGGTGAATGACAGTATTCCATGATATCACTAGCCTTTAAAAAAGAAAACTAGGCCAACACTTGTCATGGGACCCAATAATTAAAATGCTTCCTGCCTCACTCACTTCAAGCCCTGCTCACTAATATAGAGTTTACTTCCATTTTGATTTACATTGTTTCTGTGGGTTTCAAATGCACTGTGTAAAAGTGCTTACATTTCTTTAAAGTGAGAGGGACAATGTCGGGATTCTAAAGTGCAGCACTTCTTCGGAAAACCTGAACGCAGATATTTTCTTTTATAATAACCAGTTTACATATATTCCTGTTTAGCTTGCCTGTGATTTCACTTGGTTAATGGTCAATGGCCACTGACTGCACTGTGCTTTGGGTATTCTACATTTGCACATTGTTTTGAAATGTGCTATGTCTAACAGGGTCATTTTGACCTGTGATAAATCTGAAATCAAATCTGACTTTCACATTGCAAAATGCGCACAAATCGTGCTTGGAACTGTATATTTCCCCATCTCAATTTATCCAGGTAATATTTGAAAGAATTTATCTGCATAAATCCAAGGCAATTTTACCAATTGGTAAGACTGAAACCGCGGGATATCTCGGGTCCCAACAGGGAAAACTTGAAATCTCCTGGTAAAACTGCCCAGTGCTGTACAGTGATCTTGTGGGTTCTTTTATGGCCTGCCTTCCATGCAGGAGTCTAGTTATAATTATTACACCAGATTCAGTGCACCGGGACCAGCTCTGTGCTGGGCCCACTGAACCACAAAATGGCTGTCTTTTATTACCTAAACAGGGAAGAGGGGGCCGTTTTCCCTTGGCTGCATTAGGGCTAATGGAACACTTACAATGCTCTGCTTCTTCAAGATTTAGGATGGATAGCTAGGTCTAGGATAAACAATCTTGTGGTACTGCGCCATATAGAGAAGCATGATAGGTAATAGTATTTAACATCTTATTTTCTCAAATGACTTTAAGTACAGAAAAGGCAGCTAAGGAATCATCCTTCCAGCCAAAAATGTTAGATAAACAGCTGCGGAAGGCAGAGAGTGCATTACGAGCCATTAGCTCCTCTGTTTGTATAAATTCGCCCCACGCACTCTGTATCCTACGTTATAGAGTTTGATTTTTGCAACATATGACTCAGCAGATATCTTTCATTAAAGAACAAGATGCACTCATACGCAGTTCTGGCAATCTCCTGCTCAAGAGATAATGAACCCTGTTTAAAATAGATCCTAAAAATAATTCTGAATGATTGATGCCATGCAGATGTTCGTGCTTACAGTATGCTCGTAAGTTACTGTCAACACAACGCTGAACAAATACATTAACATGACAGCGACATTGCCCACTAGTGCAATATATCATAATATGCCACAGCCATTTGACAAAAGTCAGGGATCAGGCGACAATTACTATTTTCCAGGTGGATTCTTTGCTAATCACTAATGTTTCAGCCAACAGTACATATTCAAGAAAAGAGGAATTTACAGCCTAAACCATGAAACAAGTTGGCATTTTGCACATTTTTGACTATTTATCACTCTTTTGACTACCGCCCCTAAACCTGTTGCCTTCTGAATCGTTTAAAACACTTTCTTGTTAATGTTCAAAATGTTATAAGAAGCACTGTGTTGTAGTGTTGTTTCCCCCTTTTCTCTGTCTCCCACAGTGGCGTAATGCAAAATGATGGGCCCACAAGCAAAATATGAAGAGGATCCCCTGAGTCTCCCATATTTCAAAGATATTCATTGGTCTTGGGCTGAATGGGGTCCCATGAAGGGCTGAGTGCCCTTGAAGGCTTGGGGCCCACCTGCACTGCCGGGGCTGTAAGGACTTTCATTACGCCCCTGATCTTCCTTTTTCCTTCTCCTCATTTCCATTATCTACGTTCAGTGTCCAAAAACGATTGTGGTTTCACTCTGTGCTTCTGCTGAGCACTCTACTGCTTCTCCCACTGTGGAGCTCAATAAACTATAGGGCATATTTATGGGAGGCTTGTGCCGGTGTTGCACCACTAATTTAGATGCAGCAGTGGTGCAAGTACTACTCCATATTTACAAGATGACACATTTTTCCAAAAGGGTCGGTTTTTGGACTTCTGCGTCGGAGAAAAGCTACACTTAAACCAGCTGCGCCAAGCTCAACTTAAAATATGCAAGGTAGGTGTTCCCATACAAATTCTAACGTAAAGAGCAACTAGCGCAAAAAGGCTAAAATGCGGCAAAATTTCTGCACATCGGTAACCCAGGCGTAGAAAATGATGCAGTGGCTGTGGTATAACAAGACAAACCACACAAAACAATTTATAAACTACGCCATGGAGGTTGTCAGTCTGCAGCTAGGTGTCGTGAGGAGACCACCACCACCATTACTACCACGTAGGCAGTGAAGGAGAAGGGAGAGTGTGTCCCAAAATGTTGTGTTGTATTACTGTGAGCAAGGGAGGTGTTTCATAGGCGTTTTGTGGATTTACCCATGCAACTTCCATTGTTTATGATGCATTTCATGTATAATAAACCAGGTAAACCTGGGAATACGTCAAATAAATATGCCTCCCCAGGTGATGTGTAACAGGGATAAAGAACGTAAGTCATCCAAGTCACTTCCAAATCCTATGTGTGCTGAATTCTGTGGCACACACAGATAGAGGAAAATGCCTCTAAGGATTGTTTATGTGCAGGAAGGCGCTCCTTTTTTAACTCAAACAATCCTGTATGCAATGCAGGCACACTTGCACCATGGTGCAAGGGTGCCTGTGTTTCTACAAGACACCCCATTATGTGCCAGTGCAGGGTGAAAGGACACAAATGTGCCATACGACCTAAATACTGTGCACTCCTGAACTTTCACAGTGACTCAGTGCAGTGCAGCAAGATGACTTGCTGCACTGTGCCACTTTGCAAAATATCTGGGTCCTAGTGTCAGGTGCACACCGTGGGAACAATGTACTGCAATGTGTAGACAATGATTTTCCATTCTGTCATTCCCTCACTAATCCTGCAATGGCAGTAGCAACAGAACATGTGTGTGTAGTATTGTGTCATCTCACACTGTGTGAATGGACTGAACCACATCATATGCACTGGTTAACAAATCAAGAAACAAATCATGTGGAACACAAAACAAGTCAATATGACTATAAAGGGTACATAATAGATAAGTGTGAGATGAGTGTCTCCTCAATGGCTCACCTAGTTTCAGTATCAGTTAAAGTTCCACAAAATCAATGGTGTGTGAACAAATCCTGTGTGCATAAGTAAGTGTGTCACACATGGCAGGATACTTGTATGTTGACCAAGGTTTCTGAAGCAACACTGGAAGAAGTAGTTGCAGAGTCCAACTGTGGCCTGCATTGTAAGTATAGGCCCATTCATGTGTAAATATCAATATTGGGTGACAATGTGAGACCAACAGTACAAAACACACATATGACTCAAACCACATTGACATATGTAACCAATGTGATAGATCACCAGTTTTGTGGTGTAAGGTGGCTACATTTTCTATATATATGAATCCATCATTGCTAAACTTTCAAAGTTAACCCCTTCGATGCGCATGACGAGCTCAGCTCATCATGCTGCGCGGTGGGCGTGTGCGCATGACGAGCTGAGCTCGTCACGACCACGCCCGCGATCGGAATGTCCAGCACACGAGCGGAATTCCGATCGCGGCGAAGGTGTTAAGCACAATGCTGCCAAACATGGCATACATCAGTAATTAATTCAAACAAAGAAGGGACTAAGGGGCAAGTTTACCGAGGTCCAACGTACGTGCCCCAACAAGGCTGTGTACAAATCGAGTACGAAGTTCCTCCAGGACAAGTAATGGAAAGGAGTAGGGCTCATAGAGACAATGGAGTCAAGCAACCGCTATCAGGTTATTTAAGGAGAGGAGTTCTCCTTGTTGGAACTAGGCTCTCACACCCAGAGAACTGGTGTCATGCTTCATCATTTGACCTGCCTGTCAGGCGTGCTGCCTGACGGGCACCTGAACCGGGTCTTTGTCGGGGATCTTATTCTGCCGGTGGGTGCAGTGGGGCAAGGGCCCTAGTATGTAGATGTGAAAGACATGTGAATTAAAATAAGTCAGTTAGTCCTAGTCAATATTTATTCAAAAGGTAAACTGCCTAAAATAAAAGTGTGAGAGGGCAAGGACTAGACGTAGTTACTAGTGGTGTGTGCCCTGCTCTCAAATGATCGACATGTTGCGTCTATCGTGTCATAAAGATCTGGGCACTTCTCAGGATCAAAGGGACACTATCTACACTGAAAAATATGTATATAGGTAAGTGAATATTACATACCCCGATCTCAGGTTTAATCTAGGTTGTCCACAAGTACATGCTTGCTACAGCAGTCGGCGGGATGGTGTCGGCGGCAGGGTAGGTCAATCGCGCACTACGTGATACTATCGGACCCTATTGGTGTCCTTTTATTACCGCCGACTGCTGTAGCAAGCATGTACTTGTGGACAACCTAGATTAAACCTGAGATCGGGGTATGTAATATTCACTTACCTATATACATATTTTTCAGTGTAGATAGTGTCCCTTTGATCCTGAGGAAGTGCCCAGATCTTTATGACACGATAGGCACGAAACATGTCGATCATTTGAGAGCAGGGCACACACCACTAGTAACATTACGTCTAGTCCTTTGCCCCTCTCACACTTTTTTATTTTAGGCAGTTTACCTTTTGAATAAATATCGACTAGGACTAACTGACTTATTTTAATTCACATGTCTTTCCACATCTACACATACTAGGGCCCTTACCCCCACTGCACCCACCGGCAGGAATAAAAGATCCCCGACAAAGAGCCCCGGTTCCGGGTGCCCGTCAGGAATTGCAGCGCCGACCTGACGAGGGGCAGGCTCAAATGATGAAGCATGACACCCAGTTCTCTGGGTGTGTGAGAGCCCTAGTTCCAACAAGGAGAACTCCTTCTCCTTAAATAACCTGATAGCGGTTGCTTTGACTCCATTGTCTCTATGAGCCCTACTCCTTTCCATTACTTGTCCTGGAGGAACTTCGTACTCGATTTGTACACATACATCAGTAATTAACATAGAATAAAATTCGACCAGGATAAGGTATCAGAGTGTACTCAGGATACCAATCTCAACATTCACTTGCCACATCGATGATGATAGAATCAAAGCATAGAAGTACCAAATCCCCTACAAGTTAGAATCATACAAATACATGTGAAAACCTAAAGTGTTGTTTCCAGGTCTGTAATGGAAAGCTACTTCTAGCAACATCAGTGTGTCATACATAAAGATAGCTCACATTGCAAGACTTATGTGTCAATCCAAGTGCACCACAACAACTTGTCTGACAAAAAGCATTAGCTGAAGGCGGCCAACAAATTGTATAACTATCCATGTTATATGTTAGAAATGCACCACATGTACGCAGCAAATTCCCATGATAAAGTAAGTGAACAATACAAAGGCTGTGTCAATGTCATGTAGGCAAGCAACAACATCAGAGGTTCCACAAGGACATATGTATGTGTGAGTGTCAAACATGTTGGCACTATCAAAACCTACCTTTGGATGAACATATGGCAGAATATCAGCTCACTAATTTGTCACTTTGCACATGTAGTACAAACATAACATAGAGAGTTTAAGAACACGTCAAAATACCTATCACAGTAATCTACTGCCTAAACATGAAAGTCAACATGTAGAAGTGTCCAAAGTATCAGGGCATGGTCAACATTTGCAATGACACAGAGAACTGGAAGAGATAGGTGTAAACCAATCGTCAACAGTATATATAACACATATTGTCAAATACTGTAATAAATGTGTTAGTCAGTCAGCATACATTACACACATTGACAGGAATGTCTCTATATCAATTTGCATGTTTATTAACAGTTGTTTTTTTCTCTACTTTCAGATGACTGAGTTTATGGTCTGCAGTCATGGGTCATGACCCCAATTGTACATCCCCAGACGGGACCAGAAAGACACTACAAACAGGCACATATCAAGACCAGGAATGTGGCAGAGTGGTCATTTGATGTACTGAAGTCCAGGTTCCGATGCCTGGACATGTCAGGGGGAAGATTGCTATACTCGCCCCCTATGGCGTGCAAAATTATGCTAGCATGTGCCAACCTCCACAACATATGTTTGAAGACTAATGTCCAGTGGGACTTGGAGCCTGAAGAGATTGGGCCAAAGGGGAAGAATGGAGAGACATCCACCACACAATGGCTGGCCGGTGGTGACACAATCTCATTGTGGCAAATGTATTTTTCATAAATGATCTGAACTGATGGACACATTGACTGCAATTGTCTGAAATGTTCAGCATGAGAATAAATGCCTTAACTCATTCATTGTGTTTCTTTTTATGTCACAGTCAATGTACACATCAAGTCACTTGCATTTCCTCAACTAGAAGTAGGCCTCAACATGTAACAATCATGTTGTCAGAAAGGTTGAGCAAAATGGGGCCATGGTTCAAAATTATTAATCAACCAACACAGCAATCCAATGTGATACAGTGTACTGAATTAAAGGGAAAGGCTAGGCTTGCCACATATCCACATCCAAATTGACCATTCCTATCTTCACACACTTGAGCAGTGCAGTGTTGCACAGCTAGAAGTCTTGCTGTGTTCTGCAGCAGCAAAGTGTGCTTCAGATGGGATTCAGCGAGTCTTAGAGCACAAACCACCCAATATGTCCATACCTGAGACAAACCCCTCATTGTAGTGTATCTCACCAATGCGGAAGCATGCAGAATGGCAGCACTTTGCAGGAATACATTTTGTTGAAGATGCCATCACAGATCATGAGTGACAGTTGTCATGAACAAAGGCCAAGTATAATGTGAACAAGTAAAAATGTCAGTTGTATGGAAGGCATACATGCATGTGTGGCAATCCTCAAAATACTACACAAGTGACTCATTCCTGGCACATTTTCCATGCATTGCACAGCAATACGATGAGGCTCAAATGCCTGTAACACAACACTATGAACAGATGACCTTGCAATGTTTGGAATTACCCAGAGAAGTAAGGTAATGGGGATGTTCTTGCAACCATCATATCACCTGAAAAATACAGAGATGGCAAAAGTGTGAAGTGTCCATGTCACAAGTCACACACAAATGTATGTGTACATACACTATCTCATTTAACATGGTGCAATGGAGGTTTTTGGATTTGAACTTACCTTTGCATGGGGGGGTGTGGCTAGTCAGCCAAAATGGCAGACGCACCCTAAAGAGGCTCCGCACACTTACGCCTTTATCCAACACAAATCCAGCCCCAACTAAGGCATCCACTACCCAACCCTGCACTACCTGCTTCCTGTGGGTGTTTCCTGCCACTACTCCCCTGTCCCAAGCTGACTGCTTCTGTGGTTACGGACCCTGGGGTGAGGCCTGGCTGGGAACTACACCTGTGTTGGGACAGGCCGCCGTGAGCTGCGATCGCGGTGCTGGTCGGTCGTGCTTGGCCGCATGGGTGGGCCGCTCTGATCCCTGCTCTTATCCCTTCAACACACCACTGACTGGATTTGCCCTGCCGCTTAGACAATCCTAACCGGCCAGGGCGGCTACGGCGCAGATGGAGCCCTGAAGGGTGCCACTACCAGGTGAGCCGAGTGGAGTGGCGCTGCCATGGCCTTGTTTGTGCACCTCTCCCCCTTTCACAGTCCTGACCAAAGCCTAGAGGTCATATCCAGCCTAGGCCACAGGGAGGAGGGTGAGGGCCGACACACCACACCCAAACACCGGACCCGGCCCTGCTCTGATGCTCTTCCCTGCACCCGCAGCTGCGGGTCTCTAATCAGGGGACCCTGAGAGTCGAGCCCAATCACCGAAGGGTGGACACAATATCCGCACACAAAGATGGTAAACACGGGTGTACTTAGGCCCTGGCACCCCGCCCCAGACTGTAATACACTGAAGACATCACAAAGTAGAACCCAGACTGTCGGGAGCATACCTGCCCTATATATGCAAAGGCACATACACAGTGCCGGTAAATGCCACAGAACTGCTGACTGCCATCAGGCTGGGTGGGCCCCACCATGCACTCTGAGGGAGAGAGGGCTGCTGCTTACTGGCATTTACACCCCTCCCTGCTGAGCCTGGCCGTGGCTGGGGAAAAGCAGGTCGGGTCGGGCCTGGCAGCAGGGGAGGAGACAGAGATCACTGCGCTGGAGCCCTGTGGCTGACCTGACTCCTGGCTGGACGACTCCTCCACCACTCAACTCAGGACACGGTACTACCAGACCATGAATGCTGCCATGGTCGACTGGTGAGTCCGCTGTCACCACCACGTGGTGAGGTGGGTATGCGTGGATGGCTCTGGGGCTTGGCTCTGGTTGTGGTGTGATGCTGGGAGCTGGCGTGGTGTCCCTGAGGCTTGGGGTGAGGCCGTGTGCACTGGCCCTCCCCTCTGACCGGCCAAAGAATAAGTGGAGGTACCAGGGGCCTGCACTAGACCTGGCCCCAGCCAACCCTCATGAACTGTGGTAACCTGACTGGGGCTGACAGGAAGTCGTGGCCAGAGGGGACCCCCTGTGGGGTTCTCTCTATGTATAAATGCTGAGGAAACGTAACTGTCTGGAAGAAACAGGCTGAATTGTGATGCTATAAGACAAAACATTTTACCGGTCGCAGACATATGGTAGTCCCCCCGGACAGGAGCTCTGCCCCGTCCACAGTCCCAGACATAGCAGTGGGAGCGACTCCAATACTTCAGCCTGCCCATATCAAATAAACTGCCTGAGCAGCCCTGCATCTGTGTGCCCCTGCAGCTGCAAGAGAATTAACCCTCTCTCAGTGGCTATCATAGCATATGTAGTGGGAACTCATGACGTTCAAGGCACCGCTGTCTGCAGGGCACTAACACATCTACATGATGCACACTAACATCATCACATGGAATGTGAGAGGCATGCACACACCCTCGCGTAGATCCACTGTGTACTCTTACCTTAAGGGCAGGTCTGCTCACATAGCCCTGCTGCAAGAGATACAGCTGACACTAACTGACTTTGGAGGTGATGGAAGGGCAAGGTATTCACCACAGACTGCTCCTCCTAGGCAAGAGGAGTTCTGGTATGGGTGAGGCCCAGGACCCCCTTTATGGCAAACAAAGGAACTGTAGATGCTGAGGGATGATTTGTCCAAATACAAGGTTGCCTTAATGGTCACTGGCTACTGCTAGGGTATGTGTATGCCCCAACTCAGACCAAACTGCAAACCTACATAAATTATCTAACACATTGTCTGGCTGGAGCGGAATTCCATGGCTATTAGGGGGGGCTTTAACTCTGTTCTACACACCACACTGGACCACTCCTGTCCCCCGCTGCCACACATGGTAGCCACATCAAATGCCCAAGCACTAAGTGATTGGCTACAACATTGGGGCTTGGTAGAAATATGGTGCGCCCGCAACCCCGACACACTGGTTTACTCGTTTTACTCGTCACCCTTTAATCTACATGTTAGAATCGATTGAATGGTGGGGTTGGACAGCCCCCTCACCAGGTTGGACTGACTGACTATTTAGGTCACACACACTCAGATCATAACCCTCAATTTATGCATTTCACATGGGAGGCGGACATATCAGCTATACCCATGTGGTGCCTTTAGCCCACTGCACTGGAGGACCCACTATTCAGGGAATCATTAGGAGCAGCAACTGCAGAATATTTTGACCTTAACAGCAATACCGCAACTGATGGGTTGATTGAATGGGACACTTTCAAAGTAGCAATCAGGGGGCATAGCTTGGGATTGACCTAGAACACTCGCAAGCAATTAGATGGTAGAATCAGCCACATCAAAAACACATTCCTAAAGTTTGAGACACATTCAGTAACAAACCCGGAGTGTGCCCGTCATTTGGCAGCGGCACGCTGGAGCTTCTGAGATGCGTCAATTACACTGCACATTATACCATACTCACACTACCTCAGACCGTGCTGGCCAGTTGCTGGCATGGTTAATACTTCAGGAGCAGCCCCAAAACCCTATTATTTCACTACGCGCCCTTTCAGGACACCTTCTCCACACTCAACATGAAATCCATGCAGAACTAACACGTCACTTCACCTCCCTTTACCAATCGACCCTGAGAATAGGTTCCGACTGTCTGGAAGCATTCTTCTCTACAGTCAGGCTACCCGCCATTATACCGGAGCACCGGGGTGGGTGGGCTGGATGAGCCAATCGCACAGTTTGAGATCCGTGAGGCCATCAGTGCCCTGGCGATGGGTAAGACCCTGTGACCTGATGGCCTACCGACTGAATTCTATAAAGCCTATACCCAAACATTGCCCCCCTGCTTACACGCCTTATATAATGAGGTGCTTGCAGCATCCAGTCTCCCTGTGTCGTTGTGAGAAGCCCTGCTCATATCTCTGCCTAAAGCAGACAGAGACCATATTGCTCTGGGCTCTTACTACCCCCTGTCACTACTGAACATGGACTGTAAAATACTGGCCAAGGTCCTGGATGCTCACCTGGCTACCATGGTCCCATCCCTGGTCCACTCAGACCAAACCGGATTTGTCCTGGCCCGTAGTACTTTGGAAAACTTGTGGCACTTCTTCTTTGTCTCCAAATAATCAGCCCTTAGGTGGCCAAACCTTAATGCCTGGTGCTGGATCTGGAGAAAGCCTTTGATTCTCTGGAGTGGGAATGTCTCTTTGCAGCGTTACCATGCTGTGGTATTGGAGGCTGTTTAGTCCGACTGACCAGGGTGCAATAAAGACGGGCCACTACCTATCAGACCCATTTCCAATATGCAGAGGCACCAGACAGGGTTGTCCGCCGTCACCACTGCACTTCTCTCTGTCTGTAGAGCCATTAGCCGCTGCCATTCGAGCACACAGCACGGAATGGGGTGTCCGTATGGGGATGGAACACACACTATTTAGCTGTACACCCCGCGATCTTCTCCTGTACATCCCAGATGTCCGTTTGGACACTACCGTGCTGGCTCAGACTCTCAATGACTTTGCTGAACTTTCTGGCCTACGGGTCAATTGGGTCAAGTCATGTTTTATCCTATTCAATGAGGACTGTCCAGCTTCCGCTTACACGCTTAAACATTAAATATAATGGGGATGCCCAGTGTCCCTCAGAACCTGGGTATACAGTTATAAACTACAAAGAATTCTGTTGGGTGACACAATTCGTCACCAAGAATTGTGAAAAATGTTGACCATTCAACATTGATGTCAAAGGGTCACAAAATGATCCCTTCGAGGAAGAATATCGACGTACTTCTGAAAGATGTATCCAACAAACAGAAAACCACAGTCACAACAAAAAAACTGTTTCTAGTTAATATTATTAATTGTCAAATATCTAACAGTTCATTTACATGATATATATCATTCTTTTTTTCTTTTTTGATATTCAGCTGTCCATAACACATAAAATACATACAATAAATCACAGAAACATATACATAGTAAGAATGAAATAATCCCAGTGTTCACACAAAAACTTTTAGACAATAAAAACATATAATGTCTAATGTCCAAAGATTCAAGTTCAGGATATCCTTATTTCTTCATTATATATCTTAGGATAGCTGACGTAGGACATAAAACACTGCCGGCGGCATTTCGACCATATGATCATGTGTTAGTAACTGCGCATCATACCGGGTCTTCCTCAGAACTAACATGGTAGCAAACCAGAGGACAGTCTTCAAAATGATGTAGTCAGGTACACACAGCTTGTGTCCTGCCAAATATCAACATCCATATGTGTTTTATAACACTATGGACCCCAGTCGGGTTCTCTTAGTGTGTAGGGGGTGTGCATCACCAACTAAATCATGCAGTATGGTTCCCTTCAGTGGCGTAGCAAGGGGGGGCGGGGGGCGGTCCGTCCCAGGCAGCAAGAGTTTAGGGGGCGGTGTTTTTAGAGTTTAATTTTGGTATGTGTTGTGGACATCATAGTGTTAAAGTGTGTGTAGTCAATTAATGTTTATTCGTTTTTTTATTAATAATATTTTTTACATTGATTAAGTAATTATGTTAATTTTGGAAAAAAATGAATTAAAAATGTTGGAGTGTTTTGCTATTGGTGTGGTGTTATAGGGTAGGAAATATAATAAATACATTTATGTATTAATTAATTTATTTGTTTGTAAATATTTTCTAGTTTAAAAGTTTTTTTAAATAAATGTATTTATTATTTTATATTATATATTCCCTACTGTTGCATTTACTGGAGAGGAAATAAAATATTTTACTCCTCCGCTATCCAACAGTTATTCTACTGTTGCATTCAGTGGAGTGGGAATAGTAATTTTTACCCCTCCACTATCCATCACTTTCCCTACTGTTGCTCTCACTGGAGTGGGAATAGTAATTTTTACCCCTCCACTAACCAACACTTTCCCTACTGTTGCACTCTTTGGAGTGGGAATAGTAATTTTTACTTCTCCGCTATCCAACACTTTTCCTACTGTTGCATTCTTTGGAGTGGGAATAGTAATTTTTTCCCCTCTGCTATCCAACACTTTCCCTACTGTTGCTCTCACTGGAGTGGGAATAGTAATTTTTACCCCTCTGCTATCCAACACTTTCCCTACTGTTGCTCTTACTGGAGTGGGAATAGTAATTTTTACCCCTCCACTATCCAACACTTTCCCTACTGTTGCACTCACTGGAGTTGGAATAGTAAATTTAATTATTTTGCTATCAAACACTTTCCTTACTGTTGCACTGATTGTATTGGGAAATTTAAGTTTAAATATTTTTTAATAGTTTAATGTTTTAATTTATTATAGAATTTTTTTTATTTTTTAAATTATTGATATATATATTATTTTTATATAATTTTAAAGTTTTAAAATAAATTAAAGATAATAGTTTATTAAGTATTTTAAAGTAAATATATGTATATGTATAAATTTGTATGTTTGTCTATTTTTAATTAAGTTTATTTGTTATATTTTGTTAAAATGTATATTAAATTTAATTTATTTTGTTAACATTAATAATAATATTTAATATATTTAACTTATTTTATTATATATATATATTTAAATCAATAGTTTTTACATCTATATTTTTCACATCGACATTTTTGATTCAATATTTTTGTACTTACCTGTTTAGGTATGGGAGTCGATATTTTTGTAGGCTATATTTTTTTTCTCGATATTTTGAACATCGATATTTATGTCATTGATATTCTATCAGTAAACCATATTAAATGATTGTTAGAGTCCATACTAGAAAAATAAAGTAAAACAATCAACATTGAAGAAATACTGTTGATTACATAGATCATATCATCACACACAATAATGGAAGCATGTGGGCAATCTATGTCTAACGCAAATTACGTAGTATTAGAATACAAGACAACAAGATTGTCATCCCAATAAAATCAAAAACAACATAGTCCATAAAATTCCTCATAGTTCATACAGTTCATGAGTCACAAATGGAGATGTAGCCTCTCTGAGTTTAATCCTCCCTTGTTATCATTGCATCCCTCAATAGATTGGCAATTTAGGGTCGCACTCAGGTTGCCTCCTCTGTCTGGTATGCAGGCCTCCTCGAAGGCTTGCCAATGTAGGTCTTCTGCATCGTGACTGTTCTCAATAAAGTGTGATACAAGGGTAACATTGGGAGTTTTGCATCTAAACGTAGCTCCTATTTTGTCGTAGGTGCTGTTTCATCTGTTAAGGTGTCTGCACTGTGTACATGAGGTCCCAAGGCCATCAAATACAGTACATCGCATTCATGGGGTTAGAGTCAGTGAATTAACTAAATTCACGTTCAGTGGAGCCAGTATAAATTTCTTAATATTTGCGGTGAACTGACATACAATCCAATTTGAACATTTAAAGTGACATTCAATGGGCGTAATACGTTCTGCCCTAGTGCTGTGCTGCTCCACGTGGTGTGTATCGAATGGGTGAACCAATTTGATTTCTTCAGTGCTGTTGTTGCAAGCAGTTAGATGGACTGCTGGGTAACGTAGTGCTCCTGCCCCTTTGGTTTCAGCATTGTAGGGCAGGGTGTGCATTTTTAGTGCATTTCTTTATTAATTCAACTCCATCTTCTACCGTGCCCTATGCCCCTTCTTAATAAACTTTGCCTGGATTTCACATTTGTTTTTCTTTCACTAAGAGGCAATCATTCTACTTACATTACTTTGTGTGCCATCATTCATGACTTTACATTCTATTTCTTCTCTTTGTTATAATTGTGTAGCTTTTTGTGTTCTACCTCCCTAGAATGCATAAAAATGTAATACAAGCTACGGTTTTCTGGAAAGCCCCTGCTATCTGTCCTTAAAATGTAGATCTTCAACGAAGTAATTTGACAATTACCTTTTTGCCATGGATAAAAAAACTGTTTTGATTCTGAAAGGAAGAAAATATTACTATTGAATCTGTTGGATAGACAAGCACAAAAGAGGTTTGGGCATTTACCAGCATGTGAACCTCCCAGAGGTATTGCAGCTGGAGAAGATAGTGAATATATGGAAACTCCTGACAGACTGGAATTACAAGTCAAGAGCGAGAGATCAAGAGGGGTAGAGCCCTATTTAGACTCACTGGGACCTTCGCTCAGTACCTCTGTGGTTGCATTGGTTTTTCCGATCCTCACTATAGTTCACACCTACTTTTTGTCCCACACTTTGTTGTTTTCTCACTCTTGGTTCACTCTGTCACTTTGTTCCTCCCCTCCCTAGCATTGCACTCTTTGTGTTTGTCTATTGAGCCCCCTTTTCCCGGAGAGTCCTACATGTGTGCGTCCAGCAGTGTCCTGGGTCTCTACCAAATTCCTTTTTGGCGCCAGGCTTGTCATTGCATCTCCCACAGCTGGAACAGATAAACCATGTTTCAGTTATTATCAGTATGTTACATCTAGCTGGCATCTATACTGATTTTCTGCCTGTGTCCCATGGTTGGTCAGATCTATCCAAGATTCATACCATGAAGGCAGATTGGTGCCATTCCTTGAAACAGAGGAAGTCTCAGACAGAGATCTCCAGTACTGGATTTTTCTCTTATTCCCTTTCCACGTTTCTCACCCAGTTTCTGTGTCTGGAAACACTTTGATCACCAGTACAGCTACTAAGGGAAAGCTGAGGGTACCTGTAGGCCCAAGACATTAGACCCTGAAAACAGGCCACCTCAAGACTTAATTGTAGTCTTTCCAACCTTAATGAGTTTAAACTTAGCATGAGATGTATTTCTGGTAGAGACAATGTCAGAGCTGATTATCTGTTCAGATAGCCTCTAGATTTCTCAGGAGAAAACACAGCTTGTCTTGAGCATTGCGCAGTAGCTACTGGAGACCGTATTTTAAAGTGTGGGAAAGAAGAGTTTTCAGAGGATTAAAGGATCAAAAGAATGCTGGATGATAACATGTTGAGACAAGTTAGTTCATTCTAAAAAATATGGCCACATGGAAAAATGCTTTCCAGATGAATTGTTTATAGAAGAAGAGTCCATTTTGAGAGGTGAACAACTTCTATCTTTTGAAAGTGTTAATTTGAAAATAATTAAAGTGTCTCATGGTGGATATTTAGGTGAAACATCCACTGCAAAGCTTGCTAGATCTAGTGTCTGGAGGCTATATATGGATGACATGGCTTTGAAATTTACTAAAAATAAATGTACTGAGTATTCTCCACCTAATAAATCTTTGAAACTTATATGTTCTCCACTTTGCCAGTCATCCTTTGTACAATAACTCGGAAAATGAAAATATATTGCTTAAACATTTTCACTTTTGATGAATGAGAGAAAACACATTGATTTATTAACTTATTATTATTCGAAATGGGTGGAATGGAGATTTGTGAAAGAGCTCAACATGGAGTCTGTTTTGAATATTTTCAACAAATGTTTTTTACAGAAATGGTTTAACCAACACCCTAATATTAGACAATGGGGTACAAGTTGTGTCCGATGAAATGAAAACATGGCATTGAGCATAAGTGTGTATCTCACACAAAGGGTCAAAAGGAAGTGTATGCTACTAGATAGACAGAAAAGTCCTATACTGCTTCCAGGAATTATTAAGCTGACACAGAGTATAGAGTAGCGTAAGAAGAACAAATGAAATGGGAAAAGAAGGTGGGGGCACTCCAGGTGTTTGGACGAGAACCCTCACTCACCCAATGGTGACATGCTCCATCATTGGGTCCCTCCACACACTGGGACTGCAAGGTACCCAGTGTGGGCTACAACTTTCCCGCAGGAAAGGAGCAGGAGTATTTACAAAAAGCACGTCTCTATGTTTAATCCTTCTAGGGTAAAAATGAGGGGCAGAATGCAACAGAAAAAGTGGTTTAAAACTATCTCAATGAGGACAAAACAACTTTATTCCTATGTCCTAATGGATAGAAGTAAAAAGCATAGTGAGACAGGGTTATGGATATACACCCTGTATACGGTCAACATGTTTCTGCCATGTGTGACTTAGATGTTCCCGGCATTCTTCAGGACCATAATGTAGTGTCACTCTGCTACATAAACGTGTGTAAATTATAATATCAAAATATCAAAATTATACTCAAGCCTATATCTTGACCAACAGTGCACAATGGCAACAAATTGATGAGTGGGTCAGATGGCCCTAAAAAGAAATCATAAATATGCACGTATCAAACATATGCATTGATATAACTTTTTAACACACCAATGTTCACCATCACCTTAGCCAATCATGTGTACATGTTCCCAAGGATTGTGTATAGAGGCCTTACCCAAGGGCAATGTGTAAAGTCCAACGCTACCTTCTACAGAGTCTCTTCACATGTAGATCTCTCTAATCGGGTATAATAACATAATAAAAGATAAGAAAAAGAAAAAAAACACATTGACAACACACATTTCTGAAAGTAATCAACACAGTACTGAGGTGTACTTTGTCATTGTGTTTTTTCTTTTTCTTATCTTTTCTTATGTTATTATACCCAATTAGAGAGCTCTATGTGTGAAGAGACTCTGTAGTAGGTAGAGTTGGACCTTACATATTGCCCTTGCTCAAGTTTGTGGCTGCCCTGGGGGCAGCGCATACATCATAATAGGTAAGGGTGGGCGTAGTTCGCGAAGTAATGCTTCGCGAAGCTACGCAAAGTGCAGTTCGCGCTACGCAAGCTTCGCGTAGCACTACGCGAACTGCGTAGCGCACTGTTCGCAATGATTGCACAGTGCCGGATGCTTGTCCGCACTGTGCAATCATTGAAAACGGCAACTTGCACAGTGCGAGCTGTCTTTTACTGCCGCTCGAGTAGATTTTTACTCGAGCGGCAGCTTCTCAACGCGGACTGGTAGTTTCTCATCGCGAGCGGTCGCAAGCATACGCGACCACTCGCAATGAGAAACCTGACCTCCCGCGTTGAGAATCTCGCCGGGAGGTTTATTTTCCACGCTCGCGATCGGCAACTTGATGTTGCTGATCGCGAACGAGGAAAAAGTCTCGCCGGGATGTCATTTGCTTGCTCGCGGTCGCCAACTTGACGTTGAGGACCGCGAGCAAGCAAAAATGACCGCGGCACTACGCTACGCTACGCTACGCGTGTTCGCACTGTGCTACGTGCAATTCGCGTTGTGCGAAGTAGCGCAAACTTCGCAAACTACGCGAGCGTAGCGTAGCACTTCGCCCAGGGTTAATAATAGGGCGCATTGTGTACACCTGTTGTATTCCGCTTTAGGTGTCCTTATATAGGTTTTCCAGAAACATGTCCTTATATAGGCACAATTTGCATTGCCCTTATATAGGCATAAGATCCCAGTCCTTATTTAGGCATTAGCCCTGCTATCCAAATACAGGCATGGTCACTTACATCCGTCCACCCTAACGTCACAACGAGTTCTTAGAAACCAGACCCTTAAGCTCTTGGGAGTTCCCCTAGCACAGGATTATTGATTTCTCCAAGAACTCTTTTATTATGCATGAACCACTACACCTTAAGGGTTCATTCCTGACGTCTTCCTCTGCCCGACTTTACGTCAATGCTAACATTCCAAGGCACCTACCGGGTATAAATATACCTTCACTTGCCCAAGCAAGTGGGAGGAGTCCTCGACTTTAGAGGAGCCCGTGTCCTGGCCTGACGCACTGACAAGAGACGCTGTCATCCCTGCTCGCAGAGAATCCAGCTTCCAGTGTTCTGACTCCCTTCGCGGGGTGTTAGAGTTCGAGACCCGGAAAGAGATTCCCACCTCTCTTATTCTCCAGGTATGGAGCTGACTAGAACCTAGAGGGACTCTTGGCATACTAGACTCTTGGCATACAAGACTCTTGGCATACTATAGCATACCATACTATAGAATACATCACCTACTTCTTACCTTGCCCTACACCTAGGTTAGGTTAGGTACACTGGGGTACAACTAGTTAGAGAAGCATCTTATGAGTACTCGCCTTTTTAGCTTATGTTATTTATGTATATGAATATATGTGTCATAGCTAAACGATAATGCTAGCGCAGTATTATTTCTTTCTACTGCTTACGCTGTACATAATATATCTCGCATACTGTCTTGTGATCATAACAGCTCATATCTCTTACACGAGAAACAAGACTGTTCAATAAATCCTTTTATTGAAACGCCCGTCTATTCTTTCTGTGTAACTCTGAAGAAACTAAGCATGCACGATTAGCTGAGTGAAACTGTTATCTATTGTTTCCACGATTCTGAGAGTGTTCCGATTCTAAAGGGAAACAAAGTTGTCATGTTTATGCGGTTGCCAGAAACTACTCCCTTCTTGTTTACAAGGAGTTTCTAGTGGCCTCTGAGTTAGCTGGCACAAAGTAATTAAGTTTAATATACTTGATAGGGACATACTAACCTCAGTCCTATGTCTAATCTATAGGGTATATTATTCCAATGCGCAGAGCCTATTAGGGAAATAGGAACTACACTACATGGCACCCAATGTTTGGTAAGGCACTAATTTAATGCTAGATACTGAGTAACTCAGTCGTGCTTTTCTCTCAGAGACCCCTACTCACATACTCCATAAGACGTCTGGAGTGGGTAGGGTTAAATATCCGTCAAAGCTAAATAGGACAAAAACCCTATATATTAGCTGTTTGGTTTGTTCAACGTTGAAGGATACAGTGTTCAAAAATATTGTGCACCTTATCTTTTGTTTCCTTGAAACTTGTTCTACATTTTTCAAAAAACAATGTCCCTGAACGGGGATACTGCCACCGAGAACGGTGTAGCTGCGGCTGATCCAGTCGAAACAGCTTTTAACTTTACAGGTTTAAATGAAACCGATGAGGGTGTTATACACATCCCTCCAAACTTAAGGCGAGCCATCACTCTAAAACTTATAAAACACGGCCTATCACCAAGAGGGGGTAGAGCAGTTTTCGTGATAGAGGCACACAAATCCTTTCAGACAGAGGTATTCTATTCATGGATAGTATTCTCAGAATCAAATCCAGTAACAAAAGTGTTTCACTTCTTTAAAGAAGATGAACCACCAGAGGAATATATTCCTTTTGAGGATATTGAAATTCCACTCACATACCAGGAGCATAATCTCTGGTTTAAAGGCGCCCTAAAACATCACAAAAACATTACCAGGCTCGGTCCACTAGGTACACCAGGAGCAACATGGCCGATTCTAGCCGGCTACACACCTCATCCTGACATCGAAGAGATGTCAGACGAGGAATTACTTACTCAAATACAAGAGTTAATACAAATTTACAGACAATTAGTCCAATATGTCATGCAGACTTTCACAGTCCAACCACCAATGACCATTCCAAGTCAAACCCCACTACAGGGGAATACACTAAAAATTACTCCACAGACTTTACACGCAGTCATGGGTAAAATGCCCACAAAACGTGAGCAAATTCCATTCTGGATAGCTCAAAAAATTACTCAAATCGAAGCAGTATTTCCAAATACTAGCCCTTATGAGAAACACAGAATCCTAACAATCTGCTTACCAATGGGGATCACACCACAACTGGAAGATTGCACCACTTGGGGCGCAGTCTTTGCTGCCATCTATACTAAAACACATGGTGTTCCATCAATTGCAGTAATACCAGATGTCCTGAAACAAATTCAAAACGAATACGGGGCAGAGCCTGCTCTGAATTTAGGTATGAAATTACTGAAAAACTTCGACCAGGTCTCAACAATAATATTATCTAATATTAAAGGAGAGGCAGCATCAGTGGCGATCCGCCAACGCTTAAGGGAATTTGATGTAACAGAACATCAACATGAACTACCCAGAATAATAGAACAATCTTATGCAGAATTCGGCAGAGATAGTTTGGGTGGAAAACCTTTGAAGCCAAAACTATCTGTAAGTCCTGAGAAGGACTCTATTAAACAAACTCCTACATCTTCTAAAAAGAAGTGGGAAACTAATAAACAAAATTTAAACGAGACACGCTCTCAATCTCGAGGTAGGTCTCCTCAAAAGGAGCCCTCTGAAAGGAGGTATAACCTCAGGAATAGGGATAATTTAAGAAAACCTGACAGGTATCAAGATACTGATACACGTTCCTCTCGTACCTTTCAGATATCGTCACAGACATCGGAAAGAAGAGGACGGTCAGAACATAGAGAAGAACGCGTGAAATCCAAAAACGATAAACACGTTCAGAAAAATAAATCAAAACCTCAATTCACAAAAAGAAGGTAGCAGGTCTGAAGATCAGACATGCCGAGAATACTGAGAACACAGCTCAAGAACGGAGAATGGGCTCAGACAATGCTGGACAGTGCAGCAGAAGTCACAATAGCTCGCCAGAACCTGAAGGAACTTCTGGAGATAGTGGACTTGAATGAGTACATCACAGTAGAGACTGTAGACACCAGGGTTAGTACTCCACAAAAGTTATATAAAATAACACTCCGAATGGAGGGAGACATACCAAGAAAAGTGAAAACACTCTTTTGGGAAAAACTTTCAAGGGGTTATGATATACTTCTAGCAGAAAAAGACTGGCCACCACACTTTGTCAGGGAGTGCCCACATGGCGAGGACATCATTATGCCAGCCTTCTCCAACCATACTCCAATTGACCTAAAATATACTTATGCCAGGAAATGGGCAGTTGCCCAAGCCCCAGCATTATACAAAAATCATGTAGGATGGGATGAGGACTCACCTCACCATAAAATACAGCTAAAAAATCAACCTACTGCACAAAGGCAGTACCCAATAAAGCAAGAAGCTAAAAAACAGGTCAGGGAGATCTTAGATCAACTTGAATACCAAGGGGTGATTGAAACATGCACCTCCTCAATGAACAATCCTTTGTTTCCTGTATCCAAACCAGACAATACATATCGTCTAGTTTTGGATTACAGACACTTGAACACTTGTTCCAAAACATTTGCAGTGCAAAATGCACAAAGTACAGCATTAATGAATAACATTGTGCGTAAAAAATATAAAACCTCATTGGACATTTCAAATGGTTTCTTTTGTCAAAACATAGCACCTGAAAGCAGGTACTTAACAGCTTTCTCAATAATGGGGACCCAGCATCAATTTTGTAGACTCCCACAAGGGTTAAAAAATAGCCCGGGGTTATTCTCAGCAAGGGTAACAGAGTTACTACAAATTTATGATAATGAGGCATTGTCATATGTTGATGACATCTATCCGACAGACGATGACCTGGATAGGCACTTGAACAGGGTGAGCATCATTATATTGGGCTTCGCCTCTGAAGGCTATAAATTCAACTTTAAAAAATCCAGAATTGCCCATCTCAATGTCTTTTTCTTAGGATATGAGCTTTCAAGTGAAGGCAAGAGCCTGGCAGCTAACTTTTAGAAAAGTGCGCGCTGCTCCAACCTCCAAAAACGCTGAAAAATTTACAATCCATCTTGGGTTTCCTAAATTTTGGAAGAACTTATATTCTAAATTATGCAGAAAGGGTTAAACCTCTCTACGAATTAATCAAACCTGAATTTTCAACAAAACATTGGACACAAGAACACACAGAAATCCTTCGTTCACACCAAGCTAACATGTTAGCAACAAATCACTTACAAACACGCGTAAATAAACGCAATTTAGTGATCTGAATAATTTCGGGTCAATGCGGATTCACCTATTTAACATTTAATGAGGGTGAAAAAGTACCAATAGCATACAAATCACATTTGTATACACAAGCAGAAATGCGCTTCACTTCAACAGAAAAAATACTGACAGCAGTTCAAACCACTGTAGCAAAAGAAAGAGCTCTAGCTCAAGGAAAACACATTATTGTCGTAACCCCAGTACCAGCCTTAGAGGCGGTTACAAAAGTGAGCATTCCAAATGCAAAAGCTTTACATCCTAGATGTATACAATGGGTTAATTCTCTTGCTGCAACAGATGTTGAATATGTTTTTGATCCTGATTTAAAAACACAAGCGTTCCTGCAATATGAACATGAATGTCCTCTGCCCACTGAAATTCTGCCTCTCGATCAGTACGAATTTATAATTTACACTGACGGATCAGCACAACCCGCTACAGGGAGTAAGCAAGCTTACAGTGCAGCGTGCGCAATCGTTAAAGGTCGCATGCAAGATGGTAACTTCAGACCAATGGTCACTAAAACTCAATCTCTAGGAGATTGTACAGCTCAGCGAGCTGAACTACAAGCATTCAAACTGGCAATTGAAAATACAGATCACGAATTCCCCACACTTATAGTGTGCGATTCTTTTTACTGTGTTCAGTCGTATAATGAATATATTCAGAATTGGCTTGAAAACGGGTTCAAAGATGCAAAAGGTGGCACAATAAAGCATAAAACGCTTTGGGAACAAGTAGTTCAGTTGAGAGACGAACTACCAAAGGCTCACGTGATACACACGCTGAGTCATCAACGTGATGGCGTTCACGTTGCAGGGAATTCATTGGCTGACGAAGCCGCAAAGGGGGCTGTTCAGACGGCTTCCGTAGCTGCGATCACTCGTTCAAAAACGAGAATAGACAGTGAGATATTGTTAGCTGTCAATGCTACAAGCAAAGGCAGTGGTGCAGCGTTACCAAAAAAGTTTCCACTCAAGTACTCTTATGTACTTGATGCGAACAACGTTCCTTTTGCTCGAATCCCTGGAGTGGGGGATAGGGTAATTCCAAACATGGAACGTAGAGCAGCTTTGATTTATGAAGCACATCTGGGGGAGGGTCTGTCACATCAAGGGATCTCTAAAACAATATTAACATTAAAAGAGATGTACTGGTGGCCTGGAATGAATACACAGATTCACATCTTCATCGATGACTGCATAGACTGCAATAGACAGCGTGGTGCAGAACGCCATCAGACACCAGACTACGAAGTAGCCTGCCCAGTACAGACACCATTGTTAGACAGCATTAGACTATCTACGCGCAGGCGTCCTTTTGGACAAATGCAATCCCAGAAATACTAAGTCAAGGTTCCTATGGATGTGGCCTCAGCGCTCGGCTGACGCTTGAACTGTTATAAAAGATTTGCGAGTCTTTATCGGCACATACGCAATAGGCACACTACATTCTGATCAGGGCCCTGCGTTTAGCTCCCGGGCTTACAAAGAAGCCATGGCCAGTTTGGGCGTTGCCTTGCGGTACTCCTCTCCGTTTCATCCTGAGGGAAATTCTGTTGTGGAAAGGAAAAACCGGGGCATAAAGCAGTCTATAACAGCTAGAGTATTAGGTTCGGGTGATGGGTGGGTCAAACATCTTTATGGGGTCCAACGCTCATTAAATAATTTGCCAAGAAGTTCTCTAGGGGGGGTCACTCCACATGAGGTCCTATTTGGGACAAGAATGTGGGTTCCTGATCTCGAATGTAAAGGCACAGTGGTGGAAAATAAACCCTTTGATATCAAAGATCGTTTGGCTGTTTTACAGGATCTAAATGAACTAAGATCGAAACATAGCAACGTGTTCCTGAAGCCAACCACCACTGGGGAAACACCGGCAGTCCCAGCAAGGCCTGTCTGGATCCCAAAAGCTGGGGATCTAGTCAGAGAGAAGATTGCGGACAAGAAGGAATTTGGACCTTCTTACAGACAACCAGTAACTGTCCTAGCCATCCACGGAACAAGAACAGTACTTCTGCCGCCCCTTGCTGGTAAAAAGGAGAAAAGATTTGTGTCAATCGACCTCATCAAACCACAGTATGTGGCCAATACTAAATAGTAGGCCTCGTGGACTCTGACCTAGTAGCAGACGCACTCCTCTTGCTACTATCCAAGAGGTTCAGACTGAAAGACTCATAACCATCGAGAATTCAGCAGTAACAGATGAAGGACTAAGCAACAATGCTTTGGAACTCATCCCTCTTGAAACTCAAGTAACAGTTAGTCCAGATACATCTGTCTACACCAACGTAACATGTGATCAACTGGTTCCAGCGATTTTTACGAATACTGATGCAATTTCAACAATTGACCGAACTGCTTCTGGCTATTTCATTAACTTTGATACGTTTTCTGAGTATCCAAGTGAGCCTGAAACGACGCCAGCCCTAAAAACTTTCAAGCAACAAGTACAAGACTTTTTTCATTTTCTAAAAAAGACTTATCTGGTTTCTCCTTGGATTGAAATATGGATTATTTCTGGAATATTTTTCTTTCTGTTTTGGCTAGCTTTGGTTATGACTCTTAGCATGCTAATAAATGACAGATACATTCGTATGGACACTGAAAGTAAAAATGTGAACTTACTTTTAAAACCACACAAATCTTCCCATTGTGAATCAAGAGACTTGTCAGCAGTGAACATCACAGCCGTTCCTATACAGGATGGTATAGTTTGGGACAAAACCGATTTCGACATATTCGGCCCTACGGAACTTTTGAAGATTCCACACTTATTTAAAATTTCATTAAGTGACTTTATTACCTCCAGTACCTATTCTGATGATTGGGACTTTGAGACTGTTAATGACATGATGTCTGATCTAGAAAGGTCTGCAGTGTTCTCTAACAATGAATACTTAGAGGGCTCATCAGACTACGAACAGCTTTATTGTTACAACCACTATGGTCATCATTTCTTGCATAAATCTGCAACACCTAGAAATGTTTTTATGTTTAACCAATGGGAACATTGTCCTACACCACCAAGGGGTAGTTCAAGAACGTTTGCAAAGAAGTTTCCATATTTTTCAGGGTACAATATATCTGATCCAGAATCATTTTACTATAAGAATCTAAACAAGACAGGACAGAAAATTATGTTAACTAATACAAAACAGATTTATTCTGCAGCCTTTATTACCCAATTGTCTAGACAAGGATTTGACTTTTGGAAAGACACAATCGACACAAAATCTGTCTGGGGTTCTAAAGATTGGCAAGTGCAGGGGATAGAAGCTTTGTTTAGAGCCTGTATCATCCCACATCAAATAATGTTTTTGAATAACACTGTGCAACAAACGTCTTGCCTTGGTTTAGCCAAGATCAAAGACATGAACACACCTTCTGTACCAACACCTGCAAGTAATAGCACTACACAGGGAGCGGTCACAGTAGACACAATACTACAAAACAACAGATCAGATTCTGATTGAAAAAATGGTTGCTCTGGCCCACAGACACAAACATCTGTCAAGAAAGATTCCTGAATAGAATACAGGGCTTTACTATCCATAGGCCAGACCCACGTTATGTTCAACGACAACATCCGGGGTAGTAACAACATACAGTGTAGGAAAATTGTGCCTCGACTGGTTACAAAAATCTACACTCGAGGATGTGAAACAAAACTTATCTTTACTTAAAGAAGACGCAGACCTTAGGGAATTCTTGCTAGGACCAAGAAAACCGCGTCAAAAACGTTTCATATATGCCGGCATTTATGCTGCTTATAATGAAGTATGGAAGGTTTCACAGGCAGAGGCCGCAGAAAGAATACGTGAACTTGATCGTATTAACTTAGAGAAATCTTTCACTGTGGTCGACAATGGGTTAACAACTTTGTCATCCAGAATTTATTCACTGGACAACATTGTATCCTCTGCTATTGACATACTGGAACAAGATTTAGCCATGTTACAACAAGGCCAATCTCAGTTACGTTCTATTATGTTATTAGGCTGGACGCTGCAATCCTTGCGTGCAGGCTAGGTGCCTTGGCGTTTTATCAACACGTCGTCTCTGTTTTCAGAATACAATCTAACGGATAAACAGATCGAACTGGCACAAAGGGGAGCAAAGTATACAGTGCTGAGCATTGAAAAACTGGAAAAATTACCATTTACGGTAGCAGAAAAACCAGCTACAGAATGGCTTATCCATGGCAAAATAACTCTGCCTGTCACTACTTTCCATTTTCAGTATTGCCTCAAACAAATGCAAGCAGGCAAATATGAAAGGTTGGGTAAATAATACATTAAGACATCGTGGGATTTACCTTACGATTACAGATGTTGGAGTGGGGATCGTGAAGTGTTTCTAAGCGGTACACACTGTGAAAATGCACTGAGCGGTTCACTCATATGTCAGGACATTTCGTTACACGGGGCTTGTAATGGTTCTGTGGCAAACTTGTCCTGCCACCTACAGGGTACACCAGCTGCTGTGATTAATCCAACGTTTGGCCAACTTTTTAATGGGAGTTACCTCATGTTGAATGATCAGAGTTGCTGTGGCATGTTGCCAGGAATCCCATATCTGGTAACGGTTGACTCCAGGGTTACTTGTTGTATGCAAGTATTGTTCCCCCAAATAGACACAGTCAGGGAGTCGCCTCTATGGCCTTCATTGAATGTTTCTTTTATATGTTTTGATACTTTAAGCAGAATGAAAGCCATGCTTTTACAACAAACCGTGCCTTTGACCTCGGCCAAAGAAATCTATGATTTACAAATTGCAAGGACTTCGGCTGAGATACAGGCTCTAATTCGTACAAACTGCCCTATATATTTTGTAGAAATGATGGGACGTATCTTAAACATGTCTGATATGAGCGGGATTGTACATGTATTTAAGACCATCTCTTCAAGACTGTTAGCACCTTTTCAGGCAGTCCTCGGAATCATTCCAAACTTCGCACATTCGGTGTTTGGTGGTGTGCCACTGATTCTAGTACTCGTTGCAGGAATCCTATTTTTATTCCTACTACTACGCTATGGCAAGCCTATCCACCTGCGTCACTCCCAGCAATTTGGAAGAAGCTCTCCTAGAACGGAAGTGCCGTCAGCGCATAGTGCAACTTTTGGGCATACCTCGTCTACTGGAACTTAATACAACATGGTTTCTGTCATTTAGACCAATCTGGCAATATTGCATCTTACCTGTTCTACGCTGCCTGCTTTGCGGTGAAGAATGCGTGCTAGACACCTGTCTAACACACCCATCAGTCATGCCAACGGATATCGATACTCTGCTGGACCCGATAACGGCCCATGCTCTGTGTTGTCCCCAAAGGCTACCAATCCTGATGACGGCATTCATTGAGATCTCACAGACGCTTCCTGCTGCTGCTGAGGTACGAGGTGGATCAACAGGCGCACAGGTAACAACGGACGCGAACATTGCTGCGGCATCCCATGCTGAAGGCGAAGCTTCTCATCTCTGTGCAGTTAACCTTCTGAACGAGGTATTCCAAATGTCACCAACATCGGTAGACAATATTTTGTCTATAGAAATAGATGATTTCATGTTTACACCAGACCCATACACTGACTTTGATTCAGCTCACAGTGTACCGGGGACACAATGAAATTTGGCCTCCATATTTTCAAAGCAGAACAGAACTTGGAACTCTTCCTAAAAATTGACTTCTTTTTTCTCTCTCTATTTTTTGAAAATACATGGCAATTCAATCTGCTTACAGTAGAACTATTCATATAGAACGGACTTCTTTGAATACTTCCAGGGACACATTGTCACCTTATTTACCACAATTTCATGATATGCAATGCCTTTGATTTTTGAAAACCTGTCAACCATTTCGTCATATGTATATATTTCTGTTTATTCATTCATGTTGCATTTATTTCCAATATATGCTTAGAATGAAAAAATGCTTTAAAATGTACAGTACCTATTGCATTACATGTTTAGCAACAGTTTTCTTTTAAAAACTTCTTTTAATATGCTTTTAGAAATGTTTTTAGCAACATGGAGTACACAGTTTTAATGTTTAGCATTTAATGTTTAGCATTTAGTACTATCGTTCATTCTAAAGTGGAGTGGGTGTTGTATTCGGCTTTAGGTGTCCGTATATAGGTTTTCCAGAAACATATCCTTATGTAGGCACAATTCGCATTGCCCTTATATAGGCATAAGATCCCAGTCCTTATTTAGGCATTAGCCATGCTATCCAAATACAGGCATGGTCACTTACATCCGTCCACCCTAACGTCACAACGAGTTCTTAGAAACCAGACCCTTAAGCTCTTGGGAGTTCCCCTAGCCCAGGATTATTGATTTCTCCAAGAACTCATTTATTATGCATGAACCACTACACCTTAAGGGTTCATTCCTGACATCTTCCTCTGCCCGACTTTACGTCAATGCTAACATTCCAAGGCACCTACCGGGTATAAATATACCTTCCCTTGCCCAAGCAAGTGGGAGGAGACCTCGACTTTAGAGGAGCCCGTGTCCCGGCCTGACGCACTGACAAGAGACGCTGTAATCCCTGCTCACAGAGAATCCAGCTTCCAGTGTTCTGACTCCCTTCGCGGGGTGTTAGAGTTCGAGACCCGGAAAGAGGTTCCCACCTCTCTCATTCTCCAGGTATGGAGCTGACTAGAACCTAGAGGGACTCTTGGCATACTAGACTCTTGGCATACAAGACTCTTGGCATACTATAGCATACCATACTATAGAATACATCACCTACTTCTTACCTTGCCCTACACCTAGGTTAGGTTAGGTACACTGGGGTAGAACTAGTTAGAGAAGCATCTTATGAGTACTCGCATTTTTAGCTTATGTTATTTATGTATATGAATATATGTGTCATAGCTAAACGACAATGCTAGCGCAGTATTATTTCTTTCTACTGCCTACGCTGTACATAATATATCTCGTATACTGTCTTGTGATCATAACAGCTCATATCTCTTACACAAGAAACAAGACTGTTCAATAAATCCTTTTATTGAAACGCCTGTTTATTCTTTCTGTGTAACTCTGAAGAAACTAAGCATGCACGATTAGCTGAGTGAAACTGTTATCTATTGTTTCCACGATTCTGAGAGTGTTCCAATTCTAAAGGGAAACAAAGTTGTCATGTTTATGCGGTTGCCAGAAACTACTCCCTTCTTGTTTACAAGGAGTTTCTAGTGGCCTCTGAGTTAGCTGGCACAAAGTAATTAAGTTTAATATACTTGATAGGGACATACTGACCTCAGTCCTATGTCTAATCTATAGGTATATTATTCCAGTGCGCAGAGCCTATTAGGGAAATAGGAACTACACTACACGCCCAGTGCACCTTTTAAAAGTTGCGCCCGGCGCAAACAATGACAATGCGTAATACGGCCCCTGGTGACAAGAGTTTACGGTCACATAGATGTATTCGTTTTGGGTGTGTTCTAGGAGTGGAAATAGAAAATCAAACCCCTCCAAAGTTCAATGCTTACCCTACTTATGGACAGTTTGGAGTATGAATTGTGAATCTGTCCCCTCAACAGTCCAACACTTTCCCAACTGTTGGGCACAACGGAGTGGGAATAAAAAAAAATGATCCATCCAAATTTCAGCACTTTTCCTATTGTTGCTCATGGTGGAGTGGAAATAGATGGTCAGATTGGAGTGGGAGTAGTGAATCTAGCCCCTCCAAAGTCTGAAACATTGCCCATGGTTGTTCATGTTCAAGGGGAATAGTAAATCTAACCCTTCCAAAATTGTACACTTTGGCCTGACTCACAAAGGTAAGTTAGGATTTTCAGTAAGTTTACACTTTGTAGTAAGTTTACTACTTTGAATATTCACAAACTCCATCTGTAAATGTATTATAAAAGCATAAGGTACATGTCTACACCACCAGAGTAATGCAATTGGCTTACTCTTGTGTGGATAGGTGACATCCTTCCCTGAATCTCTCCCTGCCCCTCTCTAAACCCCTCTTGCCATTAACTAATTCCATTCCATTTAGTAGTATGTCTGCCCCATTTCCCACCCACTTCCCTGTGTCCATCCCACATTAATGACTATAGTCTGTATTTACATGTTTGGAGACTCTGCAGTCAGGGTGAAGTACGCTGCCCAGATAAGTATAGGCAAAATGTACACTTTGTAGTGCGTTCTGTAGTACTACTAAATGCACTACAATGTGCAGTTTGTGAATCAGGCCCTTTTTCTACTGTTGCTCAGATTGGAGTGTAATAATAAATACAAGCCCTACTCCCCCCAAAATATAACACTTTCCCTAGTGATGCTCTGTTTGGTGTGGGAATAGTAAATCTAATCCCTCAAAAGTTCTAGACTCTGCCTACTGTTCCACAAGTTGGTATGAGAATAGTGAATATGACCATTGCAAAGTCCAAATCTATCCCTACAGTTGTGCACATTGGAGTTGAAACTGTAAAACCAACTTGTGCCCTAATGGTAACACTCAATGCCATGCACATTTTCTCATCAATAATGTAATTGCAAATGCTGCAGAGATATTATCAATGACATCATACAAGATATCCTGAGTGATGTAATATGTGGGGTAATTAGTTGTTTATGGCGAGGGTGTGAGTTATAGTTACGTTTGGGCACAATTTATAGTTACTAGAGATAACTATAACTGGTGAACTTCTGTGTTTTTTTAGTTTAAAATGTTAAGTTATTACTGAACATTTCACCTAACTAAATCTAAAATCTAAATCCGTATTTGTAAAGCGCGAACTACTCACCCTTACGGGTCTCAAGGCGCTGGGGGCCGTTGTGGAAATTAAGTGAGCTATTGCCCAGAGTCACAGGATGCTGAGCTGAGCTGCCGCCGGAGCCAGGGATCGAACCGTGACCCCTGTGCTCCGAAGTCAGCTGCCCTGGCCGCTGCACCACACCTCTCCACTATAATGTTACTTTCCCCTTTGGAATTTTCAGTCAAGTCTAGGTTTTTTTTAATGTAAAGTAATATTTTATTACCATATATAAAGCCAACCCTCTATGTGCCACGGAGGGTTGACTGCAGGGCCAGGCCTGTAGCAAGGTCATGCAGATAACCCCACAGGCTGTCAACCCCATGCTGCAAGGTTGGCAGCAGGGTCTGCACTGTGGCCTACCCCTCCACAGACAGCTAACCCCATGCTGTGCATGGCCTTTGGCCGTGTCCAGCGGAGTGCTAGCCAAAACAGCCTGGCCATAGCCAACCCATCTGGAAGCAGTTAACCCCACACTGTGCACAGTCTTTGGCCGTGCATGGCATGAGGTTGGCCGCATGACCGAGCCTAAAGCCAGACCCTGACGCCAACCCCCTGCAGGCAGCCAACCCAATGCTGCCATTGATCTTGGCCACAGGGCCGGGCCTGACCTGTGGCCAGGCCCTGTGGCACAGGTCAGGCCCCCTTGGCCAACCCACCCAGAAGCAACCAACCAATAAACTGCACATGGCCATTGGCCATGTGCAGTGGAGAGTTTACCACAGGGCTTGGCCTGCAGCCAGATCCTATGGCCAACCCACCCAAAGACAGCCAACCACCTGTAGGCTGCCAATCCACACCATGCGCAGCCATCGGCAATGCAGGATAGGGTTGGCATTCAGGTCCCAGGCACTCCATCCACCGGGGGAAAATTGTATAAATAAAGGGAAGGGTGCTGTGCAGCCCCCTTCCCCAAGCATTAACAGGTCATGGGGACGCTATCCCTAGGGCACAATTCTAAGGAGAGGGGGTAAGCATCCCATTTCCCTGAGCATTAATAGGCCCTGGGGAACCCATCCCCGGGTCCAAATACATAAAAAAAGGGGAGGGTGGCTGTGCGGTCCCCATCCACAAGCCTTATTAGGCGACGGGGACCTTATCCTTTGGGGCCTTAAAAATAGCTGGCAGCAGGGGATGGGGCCCCCGGGGCCCTAAATGGGATGGGGAGGGAGGCCCTACTGACACCCCCCTCCCCATATATATATATTAAAGAATAGCAGCCTCCAGTTTATTGTTTGTTTTGCCACGATCCTGTGAGACTCCAATGGGATCACTGCAAAATGTGGCCATTTTTTTACATTTGTGGCCACGGGGTGTCGCTCTGGGCCCCCCTATGGCCTAGAGGGGCAGGGTAACCTTATCCTGCCCCCTTATTTAGTTTTTTTTTTTAAACTACAGGACAGGTGACTAAGTTACCGTTCTGTAAGGGGTGCTAGTAACAATTTTCTTATGTTACTGTCAGTCAATCAGAGCGCTCGCTCCCATGGGAGTCTGCCTCCCATGGGAGCAAGATGGCCCAAGGGAAAAAAGGCTCCTTGGGCCAATAAGAATGCTATATTTTTGAATTAGTGCTCCCTTTTAACTCTTGTAGGAATCACTCGCACCCAACGGTCCAGATATAAAAGTATTTCTGTACCTTTATTTTTCAAAAAACTGCTGAACCGATTCACAACAAATCACAAAAAGCACAATTTGCAGACCAAGATCTAGTTTCCTGCTAAATTTGATATAATTCCGTTTAGCAGTTTTTGCGATAGCGCTCCATAAAGAAGTCTATGGAAAATTGCATGAGGAAATTTGGTTTGGGACCCCCTTTTTTTCAGCCCCTGCTTGAGGAATCACCATGAAACGTTCTAGGAAGGAGCCATAGTGAATTCGCTTTTTTTGGGGGGGAAGTTTCATGAAGGTTCGTCAAACGTTATTAGCAAACCAAAAAATGCCTTGTCTGTGGAAAATCAATCATAATTACAACTTCCCAGTGGTGACTACAAGAGTCCCACTAAACCAATTTTAAAAAATAGAGCATTCTGAATAGACCAAGGTGTTTTTTCCCCTTGAGCCAATTAACTAACACGGGAGAAACTATGATTGGCTGCCTTTAACGTAAAGGAAAATGGGGAAACAGCAATTACAATGAAGTCTGATCATCCATGCAACTACAACTAAAGCTTAACAATGCATGCCTCTTTACCACGCATGACTTTACCGTGCAGTATTTTACCATGACCTGCTTTTACAACGCATGCCATTAACATGAAAAATGTACATATAAAGGTAAGAGTATTTTATATATATGTACTTATTACCTACTGGCGGTAGCCAGTAGGTAGTTATAGTTAGGGCCAAAGTTTCCATAGGAAAAGCATTTTTTTTCTTTGGCACTGTTTGAGGAATCTTCACAAAATAAAAAAAATAAAACATCACTTCTTTGGTTCAGCTGCTCTGTTGAAAGTTTTGGGGTGATCCGGCAAGCGTGGGCCAAGATAAAAGGGTGTCCCAAAACGCGTTTTCCCCATGTTTAAGCGATTTTTCATTTTTTGAACACAACTACAGCCCGTACCTCTGAACGGAATGGCACCAAATTTGGCAGAATGCTAGATGTTGGTCCAGAAAGCACGCTTTTGTAATTAATGTAAATCCGTTCAGTAGTTTCAGAGATATTTAAGTTAAAAAATATAAATATATTGAAGCCCAAAATCCTACTGAAATTCTACTGAAATTTGATTTGCTGCAAACACTTCAACCAGAAGTGTTGGCAGCTATCTTGGGACTTGACTTGAATCCCACAAAAAATACAAAAGAAAAAGAAAAGAGGGCAAGGTAAAAATTTCCTGACCCCATAGGCCTCTTGGGTGGGTCCCGCAGGTAAAAAATATATTTTTTTAAATTTTCAGCGGGTTCCATGGATGCCGCCAAAAATGTTAAAAAAATGAAGTGCGGGCTTGCACTTCATTTCTTTTTAAATCTTTGTTTCTGATCGGCACCGGGGTGAGCCAGGACCCAACCCCCCTCTCTTGGGGCTCATGGATGCCCCAGGGACCACCACCTCCCCGGGGGCTTCATGAACAAAAAATACAGGGGAGGCCCATATGGCCTCCCCCGCAGCCCCAGAGACCACCACCTCCTGGGGCTTATTTATTTAACAACGAGGGACCCTCTTGGACCCCCCCAGCCCTGGGGGCTGTCACATCTTGGGGCTTTAAGTTTAAAGAATGCAGGGGGCTGCGGGAACCCCCCCGCAACCCTGGGAACTGCCACCTCCGGGGCTTTAATTTTAAGTAATGCTGGGGGCCGTGCAGACCCCCCACTGCCCGGGGACCACCACCTCCCCGAATCTTTTCTAATAATGTAATGCGGGGGCCCAACGTCTCTGCAGCCCCTGGGGACCACCACATCCCCAGGGCAAAATTGTAGAAGGGAGGGGGCCGTGCGGCCCCTCATGGAGCGTTAGATGGCCCATGGGACTGCTACCCCCAAGGGCAGGCTCCTGCTATGTCCTGGGGTGCCCACCCCGGGACATAGGTTGTTTGCTATGGCTTGGCGGGAACATTACTGCTCCCACCAAGCCATAGCAAATTGTACTCCCCTTTGAGCAAGCGAGAGCACTTTGCTCTCGCTTTCTCAAAGTGGAGCACAATTGGTTTGACACAGAGGGAGCTGCATGTTAGCAGCACCCTCTATGTCAAAGCAATGCCAGCTCCTGCAGGATGCGGGGAGCCGGTAATGACCACAGGTGCTGAAATCGGCCCAAGGAGGGGGCCCTTCCATATTACTGCTACAATGGGGCCTGGGGGATGGGGTTCCTCCCCTAAATAAAAATATTAAAATAAAAAAAAGGCTGGCCCCTCGGGATGGGGTCCCCAGGCCCTAAATCGGCCCGGGAGGGTTCCACGCAGCCCCCCTCCCTTATTCAAGAAATGCCTGGTCTCTGGGGTGAAATTGGCTCAAAGAAGGGGGGCCACACGGCCCCCCTTCCAGAGTAAATAAAACACATTTTTTTTAAAGGCTGTCTGGCAAGTCGCCGGAGGCTCCGCCCCCTTTCTCCACCACTCTGCAAACACGCCTCCTGGCATCCTTGGGGGCCAAAAAGTCCTCCTGTCATCTCAAGTAAGTCTCACACAGTGAGATTGCTGAGAGATCTCCTGAGGCCACTCCACCACCCTGCAAACATGCCTCCTGGCACACTGCTGGTTGGGGGATGAAGTCCCCTTGGATGCTGAAGGTCCTTGGGGGCCAACAAGCTTTCCTGTTACCTCCAGTAAGTCCCACACAGCCTGATCACTGAGAGGACTTCAGAGGCCACGCCCCCTTTCTCCACCACTCTGCAAACACGCCTTCTGACACACTGCTGGTTGGGGGATGAAATCCCCTTAGGTCCAGAGGGTCCTTGGGGAAAAGCAATCCCTCCTGTTACCTCCAGTAAGTCCCTTACAGCGGGATTGCTGAGAGGACTTCAGAGACCATGCCCCCTTTCTCCACCACTCTGCAAACGTGCCTCCTGGTGCACTGCTGGTTCGGGGATGAAGAAACACTTACACTCACTGGATGATGTCATATCATAAGCAGTGTATTGCAAAGGCATAAGTCATAGTTAGCTCAGGTAAATATAACTGCTGAATTTCTCTGGTTTTGTACGAGTGTAATCTGAGCCTAACTATAACGCCCCTGTACAAACTTCTGAGCCACGCTTCAAAGGAAGAAACAGCACTCCTGTAGAGCTAATTGCAGTTAATGATTTATTCCAACAAAGATCAAAAAACGTTAAAAGAGCATCTACGCGTTTCAGCGTGAAGCCTTTTTCACGACGTGAAACGCGTAGACGCTCTTTTATCGTTTTTTTATCTTTGTTGGAATAAATCCTTAACTGTAGTTAGCTCTACAGGAGTGCCATTCCATCCTTTGAAGCGTGGGTCGGAAGTTTGGAAATTTCTTACACCCGGGCGCGGGCGTTTACTTGGCGCCCCCGGCGGTTGGGATGCATGCCGTGCATACACGGATTTGTATATATATATATATATATATATATATATATATATATATATATCAGCATGTGAATCCCAAAGTATCCAGCCACAGCGGCGCAACACGAGGGCACAGACTCCAAGGCAGTGATGATGGCAAAGTATCTTTATTTAAGTATCAATGTCCAAAATGACGCGTTTCGGCCGCCACACTTGCGGCCTTGTTCACATAGTGCACTGCATGTGAAAGGGTGCTTTATATACATAGGTGGTGAGTAGTAGTCTTTTTACAGTGTTTAACATTTTACCACATGAGTTGGCACTTTTACTACAGTAAGCTACTTTACTGTAGTGATAGTTTACTGCTACAGTGTTTAACATTTTACCACATGAGTTGGCACTTTTACTACAGTAAGCTACTTTACTGTAGTGATAGTTTACTGCTGCAGGAAGAGTCAGCAGTTAACCAGGCACTGTGCAGTATATCTACATGGAGATAGAAGACATCTGTAACGCTTGTGTGTGTGGGAAGGTATGAGCGTTAGAACGGCTGTGCATGTTGCAGAAGTTGCCTGTCTATGTGTTTTGTGGCGCCACTGCGTTCGCGATAAGGTTTCATGACTCCTAAAACCGTGGAAATACGAGGCAAATGCGAAGATCACGGTAAGTGACCCGTGTGTGAATGGAGTGTCACAATGGTCTGGCGTGATCTAACTCAAAGAGGCTGAGTATAATTGGGCAGGCTAACTATTGCCAAGTGTACACTCATGTATTAGAGTATATCTGTTGCCGGGTGATCTGTCATACCTCAGTGAGTTATGCCGTTTGCGCTATATTTAATTAATATAAATTAAATTTAAGTTTAAAAAGCGCTGCGAGAAAATATATATATATATGCCAGCCATAATATATTTCTTACCGCTTGATGCCAGGTGTGGAAAAAATTTTTAAAAAGTCAACTGGTACTATTCATACGTGGGTGCTAATAGTGTGTAATGTGAAAGGGAGGGGAGTGTTGGGTTAAAAGAGTGAGACTATGTGTGAATACAAATTGGCAAAATTGGGCTGGAGCAGTATGGTACAATGTGTTAACTGGATATTCACACACAGGGTATATGTGTAATCAAGAAACTCAAATTATTTCAATTATTAACAAAGTCCACTTAACACAGTCACGCGTGGCTTATCATAATAGTAGATTACAAATGACATGCTCAAATTAAAGTATATTAAGTCATATGCATACAAAACATAAGTTAATCAGTGTACTGAAAAAGAAGTTAGGTTATACAAAATTCATGGCACAAATGCACAAATAGTACAGGGTATCAGAGATGGGAGCCAAGGTTACAGACAGATGTAGTTCTGATTTATCTGAGATGTTTTAAAAGGGTTCATGAATTTAGTTTGTTAGAATGGACACCATAGGCCTAAATGCTATTAGATGATATGGGATGTTTTAGTTTAAACATCATATGTGACTCCGTTTTATAGGAAGTTGTGCATATCCTCACTGATGTTCAGTCCTGCGGGCACTTAGTATTAAATTCAATGATGTATTTGCTCTCTAGTTGTCGCAGGAGCTTTTCCCGGTTGCCACCCCTCATAAGTGCTGGTATGCAATCAATCACTGAGTAATGTAGATGGTTAAGGTTGTTACTATGCTTTTCCTTGAAATGTCTCGCTACAGGGTATGCTGAGTCATTATTGACTATGGCCCTGAGATGTTGTAGGATGCATTGGTGTACTGGTAGCTTAGTGCTGCCAATGTACCAAAGGTTGCATGAACAGACAAGCAGATAGATAGCAAACTCAGTCTTACATATGAGGCGATGTTTAATGATGAGGGGATTCTGTCTGAAAGCTGAATCAACTTGGGTAATGTTTTTACCAAATTTGCAAGCCCGGCAGCTATTGCATTTAACAAATCCTTTGGTATCTGTCAGCCAGTTACCTTTCGATATGACCTCTGGACTATTTCTCACCAGGGCATCGTCCATTGAGAATGCACGCTTGTAAGTAATATCAGGCTGGTTTGTCACTATTGGGCCTAGGATGGGATCTGATCTAATGATGCCCCAGTGTTTATTCATGATTGATCTGATGTTACGGGCTTCTGTGTTGAATGTTCTAATGAGCCTGGTAGTGATGCTTTGTTTCTGCTCTAGAATGGGGATGTTAGTGTCAACTTCGCGACCTACTGTAAGGAGGTCTTCCCTAGGAATTAAGTTGGATCTATTCATGGCTTTTCTGATGTTGGCTCTGGAGTAACCTCTAGCTCTAAAGTGTTGGAATGCATCTTCCTGACAATGTGTTAGATCAGTGGGTGAGCTACAGATCCTACGCAGGCGTAGCATTTCTCCGTAGGGGATGCTCACAATCAGGTGTTTAGGGTGAAAACTGGCGGCATGAAGTGTTGAGTTTCCTGCCGTTGGCTTCCTATGTAGTTTAGAGTTCAGTTTGCCACCTCCCACAAATAACTCCTACATCAAGGAATTCAATAGATGTTTTACTGATGTTGGCATTGAATTCAAGGTTGAAGGTGTTTGAATTTATTGTTTCAATAAACGCTTTTGCACTGATGGTGTCCCCTTCCAGATGACGAAGACATCATCTATAAACCTTAACCAGGTGATTACATTGTTATTCCAGGTTTCGTGCAGGTGTCCCCTCAGAGTCTGCTCCTCCCAAGCTCCTACATGTAGATAAGCATAGCTCGGCGAAAAGCATGCTCCCATGGCCACTCCCCTTAATTGATGGTACACTTTTTTGTTGAATAGGAAGTAGTTGTGGAACAAACACCATTCAATGAGGAAGAGCAAGAATTCATTGTGTTTATAGCAGTTTATCGTTTTTTTATCCAGAAAGCGCTTGCATGCTGCGATACCATCACTGTGGCTGATGCTTGTATAAAGCGAGGTGATGTCGAGCGACATGAGCAGATAGTCATTGCACCATGGGATATCTTTGATTTTCAATAAAAAGTCACTTGTGTCTCTAAGGTACGTTGGTAGGCTTGAGACCATATCTTGTAGGAAGTAGTCAATATATCTGGAGATGTTTTCGCACATATTCTTTTTGGCCGAGATGATGGGACGCCCAGGCAAGGTATCTGAGTTCTTGTGTACTTTGGGTAAGAGGTACAGGATCGGGAGCACCGGGGAATCTGTGTTTAGGAAAGAAAATTCATCTTTACTGATAATCCCTTGCGCTCTGTAGGAGTTGAGGTGCTTTCTTAGATCTTTATTGCTTGTGGCTATTTCCTTATGGCTTGAAGTTTTGTAACACTGTTGGTTTTAAGATGCCTGTCAGCTTCTGCGAGGTACAAATGTCATGGCCACAGGACAATATATATATATTATCTACTGGCGGTCGCCAGTAGATAGTTATAGTTAGAACCTAGTTTCCATAGGAAAAGCATTTTTTGATGTGCTTATAACTTTGGCGTCGTTTGACGAATCTTTACGAAATTTTCCAAAAAGTTCCTATTTTCAGATCAGCTCCTATCTTCGAAGTTTGGGGGTTATTCGTCAACGGGGGGCTGAGAAAAAAGGGGGGTCCCAAAACGTGTTTTCTCCATGCAATTTCCATAGGAAACTTTAGACAAGGCTACAGGTCAAACTGCTGAACGGAATTATGCCAAATTTGGCAGGGAGAAAGGTCTTGGTCCAGAAAGCACGCTTTTGTTTAAATGGTGTAAATCAGTTCAGTAGTTTTTGAGATATTAAAGGAAAAAAATATACATATATCTGGGCGGAGCCTAACTCCCGAGCACGAGCTGTCTCTGATTGGCTGCTAACACTTCAAACCAGGAAGTGTTAGCAGCCATCTTGTGCCTCGCATCGAGTGAAAAATAAAACAGAGGTCCCGGGGCAATTTAATATATATATTATATATATATATGGAGTTAAAATTTATACTGCGTACACTTCCGCTCCTAATCGGCATAACTACGCGTCTTCCAGTCTTTCCTCCCGGACTGCTACTTATGCCGAGGTCTCTGCCGAGGTCACAAGCAGTGGGAAAGCTGCTGTGTTTTCAAAGCTCAAAAAAGGTCCGAGAGGAGGTGAAACTTGAGCTGCTCGCGAACCAGCCTCCAAACTGAAGCGGCGACGCCAACAAAACTAAACAACATACCCGTTTGCCAGCATTCCTCCACCAGGACCCAACACCGAACGGAACCAGGCGAGTTCGCCCAACGCTCCCTTCCCAGCGGGGGGCAATTTAATATATATATTATATATATATATATATGGAGTTAAAATTTATACCCCGTACACTTCCGCTCCTAATCGGCATAACTACGCGTCTTCCAGTCTTTCCTCCCAGACTGCTACTTATGCCGAGGTATCTGCCGAGGTCACAAGCAGTGGGAAAGCGGCTGTGTTTTCAAAGCTCAAAAAAGGTCCGAGAGGAGGTGAAACTTGAGCTGCTCGCGAACCAGCCTCCAAATTGAAGCGGCGACGCCAACAAAACTAAACAACATACCCGTTCGCCAGCATTCCTCCGCCAGGACCCAACACCAAACGGAACCAGGCGAGTTCGCCCAACACTCCCTTCCCATCTCGCAGCCTCCATTAATACGGTCCGTCATGTGCTCGGGGGTGCACACTTTCAAGATGTGTGGGAACCGGTGCACAGACATCTGGCGCTGTGCGGTGCTTACAAACCACACATTGCTATACACAGTGGGCACTTTCTTTCTCAGTCTCGCTATCGGTTTCTGTTTTCAGTCATCCATTATGAACTCCCGGGTGATCTGCTCGTGATTTTGTGAACTCCATATCACTAAAATGAAGTCTTCCACAAAACCTATTGTAGAAGACTTCACTTTAGTGATATGTATCCACAAAATCATGAGTAGCTCATCCGGGAATTCATAATGGATGACTGAAAACAAAACCGAGAACAAGACCGAGAAGGAAAGTGCCCCTGTGTATAGCAATGTGTGGTTTATAAGCACCGCAGAGCGCCAGATGTCCGTGCACCGGTTACCACACACCTTCAAACTGTAAATTGTATAATGCAAAGGAGAGAATGCAAAACAAATATGTAATTACTGTTGTTTGTGGTTAGTTTTTTATTTGCAGTCCGGGTTTATGCTTAGCGCACTGTGTGATCCTGTGCACATAGAACTATAGAAACAATTGTCACCATTTATGTTTTTAGTTAAATAGTGCCGCTGTCTACACAAAAACCTATTTCCGTACACAGCAGCACTATTTAAGTAAAAACATAAATAGTGACAATCGTTTCCACAGTGCTATCTGCACAAAATCACACAGTACGTCAAGCATGAACCAGGACTGCAACTAAAAGACTAACCACAAACAACGGTAATTACATAATTGTTTTACATTCTCTGGTTTGTGTCATACAATTTCTCTTCTCTTCGTCCCTGTCTCTGCTTTTCTCTGGTGTCTCACTTCCCCCACCACACCACACACACACACACCTCTTATTGCTTCACAACGTTAAGAATAAGGCAGATTTGCATTTCTCTGTTGAGGCCAATGTGTCCTGAGGTGAGAGTCTGTAATCGACTCCCAGTGTCCTGCTCGCTGTTTCTCTGCAGTGTTCAAGCAAATTGCTGTTATATTACAGAACAGGCAGGGGTTGATGTCTAAGGGCCTGCTCTTCTTAGGTTCGCGCCCAAGGTAACAACTTGAGTTGGTTTTCGCAATATTTAAATAAATGACGTGGGAGGGGGCGGACAAAAGGCAGAAAACAATACACAAAGAAAAAAATATAAGGACAAAAGAGGGAACAGTTTGAAACACAAAAGTTACTTCGGTGTAAAAATCTGTGTGTGTCACTGTGGTTGTGTGTTAATAAGGTATACATGCACTGCTATTGTCACAATTTTTGCTTGCTGTTACAAAAACGCTATTCATTTAGTTGTTCATTCAGTATCTTCCAAACTAACACAAAACACCATTAACTTGTCACATGTGAGGCACAAACCTATTTCATCATAGATATTAAACTCCCAATAAAAATCAGACCTGTTTAAAATAACATCACATCAAGGCTTCCTTTTCCTCTTTCCAGCCAGGAAATCATGTTGTTAAGACACAAAACAGCTCAAACATGCAGCAGCATTGTCTCTAAATACCACTGCATCGTTGCACAAATTTGCATCCATATGTGCTATTCACTTCAGCATCGGCTCTAAATGAAATTCTAATATCAGTCCTAATCTTTCTACTTCTGCGTTTCCCAAAAACTAACATTATTCTCCAATATATTTCAAAACATATGCCACATCTAAACAAATGCACTAACAAAAACACAATTTTGGCCCTAAAGCCAGGAAAATCAACATAGGACCCATTACATTGCTCATAATAACAGCATTTAGCGACGACCCTTTATGCTGTCTATATTGTGCACCTTACCGCATTCATTTAAAACAGGGACCATATATATAGTGCACACAACAAACACTCAGGCACATGCATCAACCTTTTTTGCGAGCGCAAACGGTGCGATTCGCAAAAATCGGCAGTTTGCGCGCGCAAAAAGGGCTTTTTCGATGCATCAAGGTTTAGGCACTCGCAAATTAAGAATTCGCAATTTATTGCGATTTCTTAAATTGCGATTGCATTTAAGGAATCGCAATTTGCGATTCCTTAAATGCAATGCAAGAACCACTTAAAAATAGCGATTTCGCTATTTGGGGTCGCAAATTACTGAGCAATTAAACTGGTCGGTAATTTGCAAAATCTTTGAAAAATGCACTAAAGTGCATTTTTCAAGTTTCATGTTGCGCACACACATGCCCTTGGGGCATGTGTGTGCGCAACATGGGTGCACATCACAATTTCAGGTGCAACAGGGTGTCCTTTTGACACCCTTGCACTTGAAATGGCATGCAATTCTGCAGTACCTATTGGTACTCGCAAATTGCGCATGTAATCTCCCATTCATTCCTATGGGCCTGTAGGCCCTTAGGAATGAATGGGGAGCCATCCCTTAATTGTGACTCGCAAATTGCGAGTCGCAATTAAGGAATTTGTAGGAATTGCTATTTTTTAGCGATTCCTACATGCATTGGCTTTTGCAATTCCTTATTAGCGAATCCATATTTTTCGCTAATAAGGAATCGCAAATGCCATTTTTGATGCATGTGCCAGTTAGATGTCTCATTATGCTTAGTGCTTATATCTTCTTTTACCTAACTCATAGATTACCTACTAGCATAAGTCAGTGGGAAAAAAGTGCTATCGATCAATCACACTGCTCTATTTTTCATTATTCATAGCTGCAGGACTCTCGCAACATTTACAACAAATCACAAAAACACACTTTCTGTACCAACATCTAGCTTCCTGCTAAATTTGGTGAAAATTCTATTCATTCATTTTACCTCTAGAGCGTAACAAAAATGCCTATAGAAATTCCATAGGGAAATTTAAGTTTAGGACCCCCTTTTTTGGTCCCTAGGAAGGAGCACAGGTGCTAAAACTTTTTTCATGAAGATTTGCCAAAACGCGCTAAAAGTTATTAGCAAATTAAAAATCAATTTCCTATCCAAATATAGTTCTAACTATAGCTAGGTATATATATATATTCACTAAAAAAGCATACGTTTCAGGGACTTTGTAGTTACAAATTAGCATTTGAAAAGCCTTTAAAATTCACTAAAAAAACATAGGTTTCAGAGACGTTATAGTTAGAAATTAGCATTTAAAAACCTTAGAAATTCACTCAAAAACCATACGTTTCAGAGACGTTATAGTTAGAAATTAGCATTTAAAAAACCTTTGAAATTCACTGAAAAAACCATAGGTTTCAGAGACGTTATAGTTAGAAATTAGCATTTAAAAAACCTTAGAAATTCACCGAAAAAACCATAGGTTTCAGGCACGTTATAGTTAGTTGCACATTTTACTCATACAAAACCAGAGAAATGTGTATGAAAGGTTATATTAGGGTGTGAGGAGGTGCATCAGATTATCACGTGGATGATGTGATTAGTTATGTAATCAGTGATGTCATTTCAGATGTCATCAGTGATGTCATCAGTGATGTCACTGACCATGTGATGAATGATGTAATATGTGACGTCATCAGCAGTGCATTGCGGGGGCACGAGTTATAGTTAGCTTAACTAACTATAACGGCCTAATTTCTCTGGTTTTGTATGAGTAAAATGTGCAACTAACGTGCCTGAAACCTATGGTTTTTTCAGTGAATATATATATATATTCACCATAAGATTGCTCAGATATGAGGCCGCACACCACAGCAGGTAAGGCATCAATCCTTTATTTGAGAAACATGCGGCTTCTCATCCCATCATGGGACACCACGGCCTGACGAGTTTCGAAGCATTCACGCTTCTTCTTCAGCGGCCTATGTCTGGAACCATTTCAGTTGTGTTACTGCATCTTCCCCTGCATGCTTCTTTAAAATATGCTGGCTTCCGGTGTGCCCTCTTCGTAGAATCTGTTTAGATGCACGCTGGGATATGTAGTTAATTTACACATATTTAGCCCTCCAGTGGGTTTGGTTTCAGTCATTTCAGTCTGGGACATCGTGGAAATGGTTCCAGACATAGGCCTCTGAAGAAGAAGCGTGAATGCTTCGAACCCGTCAGGCCGTGAGACCCCATGACGGGATGAGAAGCCGCATGTTTCACTGGAGGGCTGTTGAACGATGTCCCTGACTGAACTGACTGAAACCAAACCCACTGGAGGGCATAAATATGTGTAAATTAACTACATATCCCAGCGTGCATCTAAACAGATTCTACAAAGAGGGCACACCGGAAGCCAGCAGTCGCCAGTAGGTAGTTATAGTTAGGACCTAGTTTCCATAGGAAAAGCGTTTTTTGATTTGCCAATATCTTTGGCGCCGTTTGACAAATCTTAATGGAATTTTCAAAACTAATTGGGTGCTCCGGTCAGCTTCTGTCTTAAAAGTTTCAGGGTGATTTGTCGAGCGGGGGCCAAGAAAAAAGGAGATCCCAAAACGCGTTTTCTCCATGCTAATTTCCATAGGAATCTTTAGACAAAGCTACAGCCTGAACAGAATTACACCAAATTTGGCAAAAAGGTAGGTCTTGGTTCAGAAAGCGTGCTGTTCTTTAAATGGTGTAAATCCGTTCAGTAGTTCCTGAGAAATTCAAAAATTAAAAAATATTGATATCTGGTGGCCGAGGAGGATTCGCGAACCCTCATGAGCATGAGCTTGTTTCTGATTGGCTGCCAACACTCCAAACCAAAATGTGTTGGCAGCCATCTTGTGACATGGTAAAACCGAGTCACAAGAAAACAGTAAAAAAAAGATAGAGAACAAGAAAAGGGGGCAGGGTAGAAACACCCTGACCCCCTAGGCCTGCTCAGGGTGTCCCACAGGGACCCCCAGGCCCAAAAAAAGCAAACTCTAGCTCAAACAGCTCAAACGTTGCCAAAAATGCAGCGACAAGTGTTAGAGCGTGGTGGAAGGTCCTTTGCAAACCTAGAATGGTCACCTGTTACTTATTGCTAAATGTGGGTGTTAAATTGGTACTAATAGTGTGCAAGCCACTTTTGCTTCTTTCTGCGCCTCTCTTGCCTCTTTCTGCATTTCTGTTGCTTCTTTCTGCACCTTTCTTTCTTTTTCTGCACTTCTCTTGCCTCTTTCTGCAAATCATATCTACTTTCTGCACTTCTTTTGTTTCTTTCTGCAACTCTCTTGCTTCTTTCTGCATGCCTATTGCTTCTTTCTGTACCCCTCATGACTCTTTCACACCCCTCTTCCCTCTTTCAGCACCCCTCTTGCATCTTTCTGCACCTCTGTTCCTTCTTTCTGCACTTCTTTTGTTTCTTGCTGCACCTCTCTTGTTTCTTTCTGTATCCCTCTTGCCTCTTTCTCCACCCATTTCTGCATCTCTGTTGCTTCTTTCTGCATTTCTCTTGCTTCTTTCTGCATCTCTCTTGCTTCTTTCTGCACCCCTCGAGCCTCTTTCTGCACCCCTCATCCCTCTTTCTGCACTCTTCTTGCCTCTTTCTGCACTTCTGTTCCCTCTTTCTGCAACCCTCATTCCTCTTTCTGCACCTCTGTTCCTTCTTTCTGCACTTCTTTTGTTTCTTTCTGCACCTCTCTTGCATCTTTCTGCACCCCTCATGCCTCTATCGCCACCCCTCTTCACCCTTTCTGCACCTCTGTTGCTTCTTTCTGCACTTCTCTTGTCTCTTTCTCCACCCCTCGTCCCTCTTTCTGCAACTCTGTTGCTTTCTGCACCTCTCTTTCACACCCTTCTTCCTGCACCCCTCTTGCCTGTTTCTGCACCTCTGTTCCTTCTTTCTGCACTTCTTTTGTTTCTTTATGTACCTCTCTTTTCTTTCTGCACCCTGTTTGCCTCTTTCTGCACTCCTCTTCGCTTTTTCTGTACCCCTCTTGACTCTTTCTGCACCTCTGTTCCTTCTTTCTGCACTTCTTCTGTTTCTTTCTGCAGCTCTCTTGCTTCTTTCTGCACCCCCTTTCCTCTTTCTCCACGCATCCACCCTCTTTCTGCACCCCTGTTGCCTCTTTGTGCACCTCTGCTCTTTCTATCTGCACATCTCTTGCTTCTCTCTGCACCCCACGTGCCTCTTTCTGCACTCCTCTTGCTTCTTTCTGCACCCCTCTTCCCTCTTTCTGCACCCCTCTTGCCTCTTTCTGCACCTCTGTTCCTTTTTTCTGTACTTCTTTTGTTTCTTTCTGCACCTTATTTGCTTCTTTCTGTACCCCTTTTACCTCTTTCTGCACCCCTCTTCCCTCTTTCGGCACTCCTCTTGCCTCTTTCTACACCTCTGTTGCTTCTTTCTGTAGTTCTTTTGTTTCTTTCTGCACCTCTCTTGCTTCTTTCTGCACCCCTCTTGCCTCTTTCTCCACCCCTCTTTCCCCCTTTTTTTTATCTCTGTTGCTTCTTTCTGCACTTCACTTGCCTCTTTCTCCACCCCTCATCCGTCTTTCTGCACCTCTGTTGCTTCTTTCTGCACTTCTCTTGCTTGTTTCTGCACCTCTCTTGCTTCTTTCTGCACCCCTTGTGCCTCTTTCTGCACCCCTCTTCCTTCTTTCTGCACCCCTCTTGCCTCTTTCTGCACCTCTGTTCCTTCTTTCTGTACTTCTTTTGTTTCTTTCTGCACCTCTCTTGTTTCTTTCTGCACCCCTTTAACCTCTTTATGCACCCCTCTTCCCTCTTTCTGCACCCCTCTTGCCTCTTTCTGCACCTCTGTTCCTTCTTTCTGCACTACTTTTGTTTCTTTCTGCACATCTCTTGCTTTTTTCTGTACTTCTCTCGCCTCTTTCTGTACTCAAATGGGAAGTGCAAGCTGTCAAGTTTAAAGGTCTGCATGCTCTTGTGACTGAGGTATATGTCTACTTGTATATGTATTCTCACATGTGTTATGCATCTGAAGATGGTAGCTTAAAAAGTGGGTAGCTTCTTCTATAGGTGGTTAAATGTTCACAGTTCTGCTCTGTCATTCAGTTGCACAGGCAGATATATCTTATGTATATAGGTGTTAGAGAGCCCCTCAAATATACTATTGAATACCCATGTGCCCTGTATTATGAGCAGAAAGAAATACATACACCTTTTTGTATACATATTTACAGAGTATGCTATTTGAAACACAGGTATTCAAGTATTTCTAGGTTTATTTTTATGTAACATGTCACTCGGTAAAAGCAGAGACACGCATGCATATCTTCACAAACTTGGTCAGACTTACAACAGTGATATGCTTCGGATTCCTGTTTTATATTTGGTAGGTAGGCCGAACATTCTGTGCAGTCGATTAATAGTCAACCTTCAAGAAAAAAGTGAGGTTTAAGACATCTTGGGAGAAGGATTAGTGATTAGGCTACTTTGTAAGAGTCTGTTGTAAGGTACAGTCAAAGTAGACCTCTTTCTGCACCTCTGTTGGTTCTTTCTGCACTTCTCTTGCTTCTTTCTTCACCTTTCTTCCTCTTTCTTGACTTCTGTTGCCTCTTTCTGCACTTCTATTGCTTATTTCTGCACCTTTCTTTATCTTTCTGCATATGTCCTACCTATGTAGGCATATTTAGAAATTAGCATTTAAAAACCTTAGAAATTCACTGAAAAACCAGAGGTTTCAGGGACGTTATAGTTAGGAATTAGCATTTAAAAAACCTTAGAAATTCACTGAAAAACCAGAGGTTTCAGGGACGTTATAGTTAGGAATTAGCATTTAAAAAACCTTTGAAATTCACTGAAAAAACCATAGGTTTCAGGGACGTTATAGTTAGAAATTAGCATTTAAAAAACCTTAGAAATTCACTGAAAAAACCACAGGTTTTAGGGACATTATAGTTAGTTGGACATTTCAGTCATACAAAACCAGAGAAATGTGGCCGTTATAGTTAGTTTAGGTAACTATAACTCGCGCCCACGCAATGCACTGCTGATGACGTCACATATTACATCACTCATGACATGGTCAGTGACATCACTGATGACATCACTGATGACATCTCAAATGGCATCACTGATGACATCACTGATGACATCATCCAGTGACTGAGTGTTTCTAAAAAGTGTAAATATGTTTTATATATATATATATGCCAAGGTGTATTGAAGAATGAGTGGGTGTATAAGTGTCTGCATGGATGATTTAGTAGGTGCGTGACTGACTGTATAAGTGAGTGATTAATCGTGTCTTACTGAATGGATGAGTTAGTGACTAAACTGTGTGAATGCCTGTATCAGTCTGTCAGTTGGTGTGTAAGCGGCTGCATGGGTTGGTGAGTAGCTACATGAGTGTCTATATGGGTTATTGATTGATTGTCTGAGTATCTGTATGGGTGCCTGAGTGTCTGTGTGGGTGGGTGGGGGGTATGTTACTTTGTGCATAGATGTGTGAGTGGGTGATTCACTGGGTGTATGGGTTCAAGAGTGCATCTGTGAAGGGCTGTATGGGTGCATGAGTGTGCGTATGGGTGTGTTGGTGAGTGTTTAGATGTCTCAGTGGTACATGTGTGAGTAACTACATATGTGAAAGGCAGTATATGTGAGTGTTGGACTATATAAATGATTATATGAGAGTGAGTGATTGTGAGAGTGGCTGTATGGATGAGTGTGTGCTTGTGTCAGTGATTGTATAAGAGAATAAGTATGTGTTAGTATCTGTATGAATAAGTGAGGTGGTGTGTGAATAATTGTGTATGTGAGTAAATGGGAGTGTGATCGATTCTTTGCATGACTGACTGTGTGTGAGTAACTCTATGGGTGAGTAGCGGTGGGTGAGTGTCTGTATAGGTGTATGAGTGCATATGATAATGATGTATTGATGAGTGACTGCATTTATGCGCGACTGTATGGGTGAATGAGTAGATGTGTGTGTAGACCTAGGAATCAGTGAGTGGGTATGTAGTAACTGGTATTGGTGTGTCTTTGGTTTCGAAAATGGTAGTCTGTATTTTAGAGTGGGTGTATCAAAGTTTATATTAGGGTGTGAGGAGGTGCATCAGATTATCACGTGGATGATGTCATGAGTGATGTCATTTGAGATGTCATCACTGATGGCATCAGTGATGTCACTGCCCTTGTCATGAGTGATGTAATATGTGACATCATCAGCAGTGCATTGCGGGGACACGAGTTATAGTTACCTCGACTAACTATAACGGCCGAATTTCTCTGGTTTTGTATGACTGAAATGTCCAACTAACTATAACGTCCCTGAAACCTGTGGTTTTTTCAGTGAATTTCTAAGGTTTTTAAATGCTAATTTCTAACTATAACGTCCCTGAAACCTATGTTTTTTCAGTGAATTTCAAAGGTTTTTTAAATGCTAATTTCTAAATATAACTTCCCTGAAACCTATGGTTTTTCCAGTGAATTTCTAAGATTTTTTAAATGCAAATTAATAACTATAACGTCCCTGAAACCTATGGTTTTTTCAGTGAATTTCTAATGTTTTTTAAATGCTAATTTCTAACTATGCCTACACAGGTAGGGCATATGCAGAAAGAGGAAGAAAGGCGCAGAAAGAAGCAAGTGAAATGCAAAAAGAGGCAACTGAATTCCAGAAAGACGAAGAAAGGCGCAGAAAGAAGCAAGAGATATGCAGAAAGAACCAACAGAGGTGCACAAAGAGGCCTTGTTGCAAAGTCATCCTGTGCCCCCAACTTTTTGCTGACTGGTACTAGTGGTAACTGACTCTGACTAACCAGGCCCGGAGCCAGTGCTATGCTAACAGACACTTAGAATACAGTGAAGACACCTACATACACTAGGGTACACTATGGGTTGGGGTACCCCTATGATTGGCATGACCTCCCCTGTAAGGCCCTGGTACATGATAGGGCAGGGGGATTAAAACTACCTCTATGTCAGCGGTACATAAAGAAGCAAGACCAGTGCAGAAAGAACCAACAGAGGTGCAAAAAGAGGCAAGAGGGGTACAGAAAGAGGCAAGAAAAGTACAGAAAGAAGCAAAAAAGGTACAGAAAGAGGCAGGAGAACTACAGAAAAGGGCAAGAGAGGTGCAGGAAGAGGCAGGAGAGGTGCACAAAGAAGCAAAAGGGGTACAGAAATAGGCAAGAGGGGTGCAGAAAGAGGCAAGAGAAGTGCAGAAAGAAGCAACAGAGGTGCTGAAAGAGGCAAGAGAGGTGTAGAAACAGGCAAGAAAGGTACAGAAAGAGGGAACAGGGGTACAGAAAGAGTTAACAGGGATACAGAAATTTGCAAGAGAGGTGCAGAGAGAAGCAAGAGCAGTGCAGAAAGAATCAACAGAGGTATAAAAAGAGGCAAGAGGGGTGCAGAAATGAGTAGTAGAGGTGCACAAAGAGGCAAGACAAGTACAGAAAGAGGCAGGAGGGGTGCAGAAAGAAGGAAGAGAAGTGCAGAATGAAGCAACAGAGGTGCTGAAAGAGGCGTGAAGGGTATAGAAAGAGCAAGAGAAGTACAGAAAGAGGCAAGAGAGGTGCAGAAACAGGTAGGAAATGTGCAGAAAGAGGGAACAAGGGTGCAAAAAGAGACAAGAGAGGTGCAGAAAGAGGGAAGAGGGGTGCAGAAAGAGGCAAGAGGGGTGCAGGAAGAAGCAAGTGAGGTGCAGAAAGAGGCAGCAGAGGTGCAGAAAGACTCAAGAGAAGTGCAGAAACAAGCAAGAGAAGTGCAGAAAGAGGCAGGAGAATTGCTGAAAGAAGCAACAGAGGTGTAGAAAGAAGCAAGAGAAGTGCAGAAAGAGGCAAGTGAGGAGCAGAAAGAAGCAAGAGCAGTGCAGAAACAACCAACAGAGGTGCAAACTGAGACAAGAGGGGTACAGAAAGAGGTAGGAGAGGTGCAGAAAGAGGCAAGAAAGGTACAGAAAGAGGCAGGAGGGGTACAGAAAGAAGGAAGAGAAGTGCAGAAAGAGGCAAGAGAATTGCTGAAAGAAGCAACAGAGGTGTAGAAAGTAGCAAGAGAAGTGCAGAAAGAGGCAAGTAAGGAGCAGCAAGAAGCAAGAGCAGGGCAGAAAGAACCAACAGAGGTACAAAAAGAGGCAAGAGGGGTGCAGAAAAATGTAGGAGAGGTGCAAAAAGGGGCAAGACAAGTACAGAAAGAGGCAGGAGGGGTGTAGAAAAAAGGAAGAGAAGTGCAGAAAGAAGCAACAGAGGTGCTGAAGGAGGCACGAAAGGTGCAGAAAGAAGCAAGAGAAGTGCAGAAAGAAGCAACAGAGGTACAGAAAGAGGCAAAAGAGGTACAGAACCAGGCAGGAAATGTGCAGAAAGAGGGAACAGGGGTGCAGAAAGATGCAAGAGAGGTGCAGAAAGAGAAAAAAGGGGTGCAAAAAGAGGCAAGAGGGGTGCAGAAAGAAGCAAGTGAGGTACAGAAACAGGCAACAGAGGTGCAGAAAGACGCAAGAGCAGGGTAGAAACAAGCAAGAGAAGTGCAGAAAGAGGCAAGTGAGGTGCAGAAAGATGCAATAGAGGTGCAGAAAATGGCAAAAAAACAGCAGAAAGAGGCAAGAGGGATGCAACAAAGGGAAGAAGGGTTGCAGAAAGAAGCAAGAGAGGTGCAGAAAGAAGCAAGAGAAGTGCAGAAAGAAGCAAGAGAGGTGCAGAAAGAGGGAAGACGAGTGCAGAAAGAGACAACAGGGGTGCAGAAAGAAGCAAGAGAGCTGCAAAAAGAGGCACTAGAAGTGCAGAACGAAGCAAGAGAAGGTGGAGAAATAGGGAAGAGGGGGCGGAAAGAGGCAAGTAAGGTGCAGAGAGAAGCAAAAACAGTGCAGAAAGAACCAACAGAGGTACAGTAAGAGGCAAGAGGGGTGCAGAAATAAGTAGGAGAGGTGCACAAAGAGGCAAGACAAGTACAGAAAGAGGCAGGAGGGGTGCATAAAGAAGGAAGAGAAGCGCAGAAAGAAGCAACAGAGGTGCTGAAAGAGGAATGAAGGGTGCAGAAAGAGCAAGAGAAGTACAGAAAGAAGCAACAGAGGTACAGAAAGAGGCAAGAGAGGTGCAGAAACAGGTAGGAAAGGTGCAGAAAGAGGGAACAAGTGTGCAAAAAGAAACAAGAGCGGTGCAGAAAGAGGGAAGAGGGGTGCAGAAAGAGGCAAGAGGGGTGCAGAAAGAAGCAAGTGAGGTGCAGAAAGAGGCAAGAGAGGTGCAGAAAGACGCAAGAGAAGTGCAGAAACAAGCAAGGGAAGTGCAGAAAGAGGCAAGAGAATTGCTGAAAGAAGCAACAGAGGTGTAGAAAGAAGCAAGAGAAGTGCAGAAAAAGGCAAGTGAGGTGCAGAAAGAAGCAAAGGCAGTACAGAAAGAACCAACAGAGGTGCAAAAAGAGGCAAGAGTGGTGCAGAAAGAGGTAGGAGAGGTACACAAAGAGGCAAGAAAGGTACAGAAAGAGGCAGTAGGGGTACAGAAAGAAGTAAGAGAATTGCTGAAAGAAGCAACAGAGGTATAGAAAGAAGCAAGAGAAGTGCAGAAAGAGGCAAGTAAGGTGCAGAAAGAAGCAAGAGCAGTGCAGAAAGAAACAACAGAGGTGCAAAAAGAGGCAAGAGGGGTGCAGAAAAAAGTAGGAGAGGTGCACAAAGAGGCAAGACAAGTACAGAAAGAGGCAGGAGGGGTGCAGAAAGAAGGAAGAGAAGTGCAGAAAGAGGCAAAAGAATTGCTGAAAGAAGCAACAGAGGTGTGGAAAGAAGCAAGAGAAGTGCAGAAAGAGGCAAGTGAGGTGCAGAAAGAGGCAAGAGAGGTGCAGAAAATGGCAAAAAAAACTGCAGAAAGAGGCAAGAGGGATGCAAAAAAGCAAAGAAGGGTGCAGAAAGAAGCAAGAGAGGTGCAGAAAGAAACAAGAGAAGTGCAGAAAGAAGCAAGAGAGGTGCAGAAAGAGGGAAGATGAGTGCAGAAAGAGACAACAGGGGTGCAGAAAGAAACAACAGGGGTGCAGAAAGAAGCAAGAGAGGTGCAAAAAGAGGCAATAGAAGTGCAGAAAGAGGCAAGTGAGGTGCAGAAGGGGGCAAGAGAAATGCAGAAAGAGGCAAGAGAGTTGCAGAAATAGGTTAAAGGGGTGCAGAAAGAGGGAACAGGTGTGCAGACAGAGGCAAGAGAGGTGCAGAAAGAGGGAAGAGGGGTACAGAAAGACGCAAGTGGGATGCAGAAAGTTGCAAAAGAGTGCAGAAAGAAGCAAGAGCAGTGCAGAAAGAACCAACAGAGGTGCAGAAAGAGGCAAGAGGGGTGCAGAAAGAGGTAGGAGAGGTGCACAAAGAGGCAAGAGGGATACAGAAAGAGGCAAGAGGGGTACAGAAAGAAGGAAGAGAAGTGCAGAAATAGACAACAGGGGTGCAGAAAAAAGCAAGAGAGGTGCAAAAAGAGGCACTAGAAGTGCAGAAAGAAGCAAGAGAGGTGGAGAAATAGGGAAGAGGGGGCGGAAAGAGGCAAGTAAGGTGCAGAGAGAAGCAACAGCAGTGCAGAAAGAACCAACAGAGGTACACAAAGAGGCAAGAGGGGTGCAGAAATAAGTAGGAGAGGTGCACAAAGAGGCAAGACAAGTACAGAAAGAGGCAGGAGGGGTGCATAAAGAAGGAAGAGAAGTGCAGAAAGAAGCAACAGAGGTGCTGAAAGAGGAATGAAGGGTGCAGAAAGAGCAAGAGAAGTACAGAAAGATGCATCAGAGGTACAGAAAGAGGCAAGAGAGGTGCAGAAAGAGGTAGGAAAGGTGCAGAAAGAGGGAACAAGGGTGCAAAAAGAAACAAGAGAGGTGCAGAAAGAAGCAAGTGAGGTGCAGAAATAGGCAATAGAGGTGCAGAAAGACGCAAGAGAAGTGCAGAAACAAGCAAGACAAGTGCAGAAAGAGGCAAGAGAATTGCTGAAAGAAGCAACAGAGGTGTAGAAAGAAGCAAGAGAAGTGCAGAAAGAGGCAAGTGAGGTGCAGAAAGAAGCAAGAGCAGTACAGAAAGAACCAACAGAGGTGCAAAAAGAGGCAAGAGGGGTGCAGAAAGAGGTAGGAGAGGTACACAAAGAGGCAAGAAAGGTACAGAAAGAGGCAGTAGGGGTACAGAAAGAAATAAGAGAAGTGCAGAAAGAGGCAAGAGAATTGCTGAAAGAAGCAACAGAGGTATAGAAAGAAGCAAGAGAAGTGCAGAATGTGAGAAGTTGGCCTGGTATATGCTGTCCACTAATTATAGTGGGCACCTTGCACCAGTCCAAACAACCCTTATTGGAGATAGGTTAAAGACAACCTTTATTGAAAGCTATCCTAGTGGTAGCTATGGAGAGCAGCCTTCAGGCTAAGTCTTGAAGGAATGTAAAGCAGCTTGTTTTACCAGTCTATAATCTCTTGAGTGACCAAATGAAAGAGGACCACACCAGGTATATATATATAAAATATATGTATTTAGTCTTAAACACACCCCTCTAGTCTCTTTATGAGGCTAGAGTTCGAAGTACATACTTTACAAGTCAAATATCAACAGTAATAGCACAAATACACGTTTGAGCCCTAGAGGCGTACCAAACCATATACTAAAATAGTGGTATAAGAACCACGACTGAGCTAGACACAAGGCCTAGAGCCTGTAGAAGTGCTTGGACCACAAGGAACCACCCAAGGTAGTGACACAGGGGACCCATGGGGGACGCGTGCAGTGTGAGAACACAGCCGCGATTCGCCGTTAACTTCTATAGGGAAAGTCGCGGTTGGAGTTTTAAAGAAAAAGGACACTTAGAAGAGGACTTGGAGCAAACCCCTTTAGAACTAGGTCGCTCTAGAGTCTATACCCACGGGAGCACCGGAGTACTCAAGTTACCTCACCCAGGGAAGCCGGGTGCATAGGTGTCTTTCGGGGTCGGGTTTCGTCGTCGTTTTCAATGGCGATCTGCTGCAAAGTGCTGCTGGTGACCAAGTTGAAAGTGTCCGGGTGGATCCAAGGATGGATCGGAGATCTGAAGAACCTGAAAGCAGAGGGGACAGAGTCTGGGTCACTAGCCAGTGACCAGGAAGGCGATGAGCGGATGCCCACCGATGTCGGGTGCTTCAGGTAGGTTGATGGGCATCTTGACTCTTCAGCCACGAGGTCCAGGAGGCATCAACGACAACCAGGAGCTGGATTCGAGTTGCCCCACAATGTCTGTCGAGTACTGGGGTGTCGACAACCGGATTGGACCCAACAAACCTTGGCAACGGCAAGTCACAGGGAAACAGAGAAAGGACATTGATGCAGACCAGCAAGGTCTGAGGGACTCACCCAGCAAGGGTAAGTCAGGGCACACCTGGAGCAACCAGAGAAGCCCAAGGAAAAGAAGAGTTGCCTTCGGAGGGGCCCACTAGCCAACGGACTAGCGACCGTGAAGGAGCCTCCAGTGGACGCACTTGGAGCTGGCTTACAGGACACTCGTGGAGTCGAGGCCAGTGATCTTCAGTACAGTTGGTGCTGGAGGCGGGGGCTACTCGGAGCCCAAAGCACAACTTTGTGGGAGACCAGGAAGAAGATGCACTTGCAAAAGTTCTCGGTGTCCAGGGGTCACGGTTCCACATTACCCACGACAGCTACGGGCCTCAGCTTCACTGGGGACTCAGGGCAGCCTCAAGAAGTCTGGAAACCCACCTCTGGTGTTGCAAAGACTTCAGCGTCCGGTGGGAGCTTCAGCGATGCAGACCGGACAATCTCTTCTTAGGTGCCTGCCAAGCAGGGGAGTCACTCCTTGACCCCAAGGGAGATTCTTCAGTCCTCTAATCTTAAAGTAGAGCATCGAAGGTCCAGGATTCTGTATCAGAGTTTCGTCCAGGTAAAATCTAAAGTCCTAAGGACTGGGGTCCCATACTTATACTAAGTTAGGGGGTTGGACATACTCTGGGGACCCACCTATGGGAGGGTCAGGGCAGAGGGGTGGTTACACCCATTTCCCTTTGTCCAGTTTCGTGCCAGAGCAGGGGCTGGAGGCCCCTGAACTGGTTTGAACTGGGGTATGCACAGGGACACCAAATGTGCCCCAGTGCAGGACTTCAAAGCACCAGAGAGTGCTCCCGCCCAGCCCCAATACACATTATCCTGTCTGGGGAGGTGGTTACACCTCCCTTGGACAGGAAACCTATTGTCCAGGCCTCCCCTGCCGGAGTTTCGGTCAGCAGCAGGAGGCCAGACCCGTGTCTGTGAAAGTGGCATCCATTTTGTGATGCCAGGGCTCTGTAAAGAAGTTACCGGGTAGGCCGGTGTGTACATGTCTCTCCCTCTAGAAGGGTGGAATGCTACCCCCGCTGCCAGAACTGGCGGGGGGGTAGTATTCCAAGATGTTTGACACCAAACATGACATGTTTCCGTGCAGCCATCCCAAAGTTAGCATTTAACGCAAGGTTATAATGCACTTAAGAGTATATGGTCAGGCTGCACTACAAACAGCATCAGAGAAGGGTCTCCGAACACTGTAGAGGGGCTCTGCTCATGCAGGGGCACCCTCTCACATAAGAACCAAGCACTCTGCCTTCAGGATTGATAAGCAAAAGACACACAATTGATGTACGGAATGCAGAACAAATCAAAACATTCACCCCCAGTCAAGAGATCTGGGTTAAATCCATCATTCTTTTGCTCACCATGCCACCCCAGTTTAGACCTGGCCATATGCAAATCAGTCTTGACCCTGTGCCTCACTGTGCCACTGGAATCAAGCTATCCTGGCTGAAGAGGGGTGAAACCCCGAAACCGGTCCTAGGATGCTTGTTTCCAGTCCAGGGAGGACCTGGCTTGGCAGTTCGGGCTGGACTGTTCCCATGAGGCACAGGGTTAAGACTGATTTGCATATGGCTGGGTTCAAAGTGGAATGGCATGGTGAGCAAAAAAACGATGGATTTAGGCCCAGATCTCTGTACTGGGGTGAATGTATGACATTGTTCTGCATTCTGTCCATCAACTGTTGTTTTTGCATTTGTCACCCCGAGTGGGACGGGTATGCCCAGACGTGGGTCCAATGCTCTCCATGCCACTGGAATCAAGCTATCCTGGCTGAAGAGGGGTGAAACCCCGAAACCGGTCCTAGGATGCTTGTTTCCAGTCCAGGGAGGACCTGGCTTGGCAGTTCGGGCTGGACTGTTCCCATGAGGCCCACCACGCACCACCGCACCAAACAAATGCCTTGCCGCTGCTGGAGCAGAGTCACGGAAGACCAGATAACCACAACCCTCGCCCTGAGCCCATCCGCCGAACCCTCCGACCCCGACACCGCCGCCCGCAACCTCAGACAGTGGATCGACGACTGCGCCAACACCCTCGCCCCGCTCAAGAATCCGCCCAACAGCCACACCAGCAAGAAAGCCACCTGGTTCACCGAAGACCTCCAGGCCTCCAAACGAACATGCCGAAAACTGGAGAAGATCTGGCTCCACGAACGGACAGCGGACAGCTACGCCGCCCACAAGAGCGCCACCCGCAGTCACCATCACCTCATCAGATCCGCCAAAAGGGCCTCACTCAAAGACTGCCTAGACAACAACGCACACAACAGCAAAGAGCTCTTCAACATCCGTCGCCGAATGGATGAGTACCAGCCGCCTGAAGCTGAACTCGGACAAGACGGAGGTCCTCATCCTTGGTTCCAACCCTTCAGCATGGGATGACTCCTGGTGGCCAACATCACTGGGAACAGCCCCGACACCCACCGACCACGCACGCAACCTAGGGGTCATCCTCGACCCCACCCTCTCCATGACTAAGCAGGTCAACGCCGTTTCCTCATCCTGCTTCAACACCCTCCGAATGCTCCGCAGGATCTTCAAGTGGATCCCTACCGAAACAAGAAAAACAGTCACCCAGGCCCTCGTCACCAGCAGGCTGGACTACGGAAACGCCCTCTACGCAGGAACGACGGCTAAGCTCCTGAGACGGCTGCAACGCATCCAGAACGCCTCTGCACGTCTTATCCTCGACATCCCCTGACGCAGCCACATCACACCCCACCTGAGAGACCTGCACTGGCTCCCTGTCAACAAGAGGATAACCTTCAAGCTCCTCACCCACGCACACAAAGCACTCCACAACTCCGGACCAGCCTACCTCAACAGACGACTCAGCTTCTACACCCCCACCCGCCAGCTCCGCTCCACCAGCCTCGCCCTCGCCACAGTCCCCCGCATCCGGAAAACGACCGCTGGCGGCAGATCCTTCTCCCACCTCGCCGCCAAGACCTGGAACACCCTCCCCACCAACCTTCGGCAGACCCAAGACCTACTGGCCTTCAGAAGACTCCTCAAGACCTGGCTCTTCGATCAGTAGCAGCACCACCCCCATCTTCCCCCAGCGCCTTGAGACCCTCGCGGGTATGTAGTGCGCTTTATAAGTGACATGATTGATTGATTGATTGATCGTGAAGGAACTCTCCAACCCCAGCTCCAACACCAACGACATCCAGACGTCGCGAGACCTGTGCGACTCACTGGCCACCTTCTTCCACCGCAAAATCGCCGACATCCACGACAGCTTCAACACCACGACCGCCCCGGCAACCACCGAGACCACTGCCCCCACAACCACCAACCGCCTGCTCTCCTGGACCAACATCAACGACGAGGACACCAGCGAGATCATGAACACCATCCACTCCGGTTCACCGCTAGACCCGTGCCCTCACCACATCTTCAACAAAGCCAGTACAGCCATCGCGCCCCATCTCCGGAAAATAATCAACATCTCCTTCGAGACAGCAACCTTCCCGGAAAGCTGGAAGCACGCCGAGATCACCGCCTTACTCAAGAAACCCAAGGCAGACCCCAAGGACCTCAAGAACTTCCGACCCATCTCTCTGCTCCCGTTCCCCGCGAAGGTCACAGAGAAAATCGTCAACAAACAACTGACCCGCTAACTCGAGGAGAACAACATCCTGGACCCTTCCCAGTCCGGCTTCCGCAGGAACCACAGCACCGAAACCGCCCTCATCGCCGCCACCGATGACATCAGGACCCTGCTAGACAACGGAGAAACAGCAGCCCTCATCCTCCTGGACCTATCAGCCGCCTTTGACACGGTCTGCCACCACACACTACGAACACGCCTTCACGACGCCGGGATCCAAGAGAAGGCCCTGGACTGGACCACATCCTTCCTTTCCGGCAGAACACAAAGCGTCCGCCTCGCCCCCTTCCGATCCAAGGCCACCAAGATCATCTGCGGCGTACCCCAAGGCTCCTCCCTCAGCCCAACGCTGTTCAACATCTACATGGCACCCTCGCCCACGTCGCCCGACAGCACAACCTCAACATCATCTCCTACGCCGACGACACCCAGCTGATCCTCTCCCTCACCAAAGACCCTCACACCGCCAAAGCCCACCTCCACGAAGGAATGAAGGCCGTCGCCGAATGGATGAGGACCAGCCGCCTGAAGCTGAACTCGGACAAGACGGAGGTCCTCATCCTTGGTTCCAACCCTTCAGCCTGGGATGACTCCTGGTGGCCAACATCACTGGGAACAGCCCCGCCACCCACCGACCACGTACGCAACCTAGGGGTCATCCTCGACCCCACCCTCTCCATGACTAAGCAGGTCAACGCCGTTTCCTCATCCTGCTTCAACATCCTCCGAATGCTCCGCAGGATCTTCTAGTGGATCCCCACCGAAACAAGAAAAACAGTCACCCAGGCCCTCGTCACCAGCAGGCTGGACTACGGAAACGCCCTCTACGCAGGAACGACGGCTAAGCTCCTGAGACGGCTGCAACGCATCCAGAACGCCTCTGCACGTCTTATCCTCGACATCCCCCGACGCAGCCACATCACACCCCACCTGAGAGACCTGCACTGGCTCCCTGTCAACAAGAGGATAACCTTCAAGCTCCTCACCCACGCACACAAAGCACTCCACAACTCCGGACCAGCCTACCTCAACAGACGACTCAGCTTCTACACCCCCACCCGCCAGCTCCGCTCGACCAGCCTCGCCCTCGCCACAGTCCCCCGCATCCGGAAAACAACCGCCGGTGGCAGATCCTTCTCCCACCGCGCCGCCAAGACCTGGAACACCCTCCCCACCAACCTCCGACAGACCCAAGACCTACTGGCCTTCAGAAGACTCCTCAAGACCTAGCTCTTCGATCAGTAGCAGCACCACCCCCCTCTTCCCCCAGCGCCTTGAGACCCTCGCGGGTATGTAGTGCGCTTTATAAGTGACATGATTGATTGATTGATTGATGAGGCACAGGGTCAAGACTGATTTGCATATGGCTGGGTTCAAAGTGGAATGGCATGGTGAGCAAAAAAAACGATGGATTTAGGCCCAGATCTCAGTACTGGGGTGAATGTATGACATTGTTCTGCATTCTGTCCATCAACTGTTGTTTTTGCATTTGTCACCCCGAGTGGGACGGGTATGCCCAGACGTGGGTCCTGTGCTCTCCATGCCACTGGAATCAAGCTATCCTGGCTGAAGAGGGGTGAAACCCCGAAACCGGTCCTAGGATGCTTGTTTCCAGTCCAGGGAGGACCTGGCTTGGCAGTTCGGGCTGGACTGTTCCCATGAGGCACAGGGTCAAGACTGATTTGCATATGGCTGGGTTCAAAGTGGAATGGCATGGTGAGCAAAAAAACGATGGATTTAGGCCCAGATCTCTGTACTGGGGTGAATGTATGACATTGTTCTGCATTCTGTCCATCAACTGTTGTTTTTGCATTTGTCACCCCGAGTGGGACGGGTATGCCCAGACGTGGGTCCCGTGCTCTCCATGCCACTGGAATCAAGCTATCCTGGCTGAAGAGGGGTGAAACCCCGAAACCGGTCCTAGGATGCTTGTTTCCAGTCCAGGGAGGACCTGGCTTGGCAGTTCGGGCTGGACTGTTCCCATGAGGCACAGGGTCAAGACTGATTTGCATATGGCTGGGTTCAAAGTGGAATGGCATGGTGAGCAAAAAAACGATGGATTTAGGCCCAGATCTCTGTACTGGGGTGAATGTATGACATTGTTCTGCATTCTGTCCATCAACTGTTGTTTTTGCATTTGTCACCCCGAGTGGGACGGGTATGCCCAGACGTGGGTCCCGTGCTCTCCATGCCACTGGAATCAAGCTATCCTGGCTGAAGAGGGGTGAAACCCCGAAACCGGTCCTAGGATGCTTGTTTCCAGTCCAGGGAGGACCTGGCTTGGCAGTTCGGGCTGGACTGTTCCCATGAGGCACAGGGTCAAGACTGATTTGCATATGGCTGGGTTCAAAGTGGAATGGCATGGTGAGCAAAAAACGATGGATTTAGGCCCAGATCTCTGTACTGGGGTGAATGTATGACATTGTTCTGCATTCTGTCCATCAACTGTTGTTTTTGCATTTGTCACCCCGAGTGGGACGGGTATGCCCAGACGTGGGTCCCGTGCTCTCCATGCCACTGGAATCAAGCTATCCTGGCTGAAGAGGGGTGAAACCCCGAAACCGGTCCTAGGATGCTTGTTTCCAGTCCAGGGAGGACCTGGCTTGGCAGTTCGGGCTGGACTGTTCCCATGAGGCACAGGGTCAAGACTGATTTGCATATGGCTGGGTTCAAAGTGGAATGGCATGGTGAGCAAAAAACGATGGATTTAGGCCCAGATCTCTGTACTGGGGTGAATGTATTACATTGTTCTGCATTCTGTCCATCAACTGTTGTTTTTGCATTCAGGATTGATAAGGCCTGCCATAGGAGTGACTTATAGGTTTATATGTGTGCATATATGTAGTGATATAGGTAACCTATATCACAGTAAGGGGTGCATGCACCACCTTACCCAGGCTGCAGTAGCAGACCTGTGGTGTCATTTTGGCTGGCCTTCCAGGGGTGGTATAAGACATGCTTCAGCCCCTGGCAGGCCTCTGGGGTACCTATGCCCTGGGTACATAGTATACCATATACTAGGGACTTATAAGGGCACTCCAGATTCCAATCAGAGATGTACCTAAGGTACATGGAAACCATTTTAGAGAGGAAGCAGCTAGGCTGGGGCCCTGAATAGCAGGATCCCAGTCCAACTAAGTCATAAACCAGCAAAACACCAGGAAAAAAGTGGGGGCAACCATATAGTCAGATTCCACCTTCCTACATAACCCGCCCCCAAACGAAAGGAGGTAAGGCTAACCTTGGCCAGTTGAGCCTTTATTGACTAAGTGGCCATATAAGGAAGCACCTGCACTAGCATGGTTGCCCCCTGTCTTATGGTCCACTAAGCAGTCTCTCACCCTAAGGGTATGAGAGGGTCTCCACCATGGGGAATTACTACCTGTGGTGTGCTTTGGTAAAGTACAAGGCTGGTGAGGTGTCTGAGAAGGGAAGTGAGGCCCTAGGAAGGTTGGTCTCAGCTTCCTCAGATCACTGGTCACCATGTATGCCTGTCTTTCCATGAATGAGTTGCACTTTGCTCTAAGGGTCAACCTTTGGCTGCCTACAGCTGGGGGTTGGGTCCCTTTGGATGGACCACTGGAGGGACATGGCAGGTTTGGAACCTTTTGGTCCCAGGTTTGCCCTGGCCTAACAGAGTCCTTCTGGGGGAGGTCCCTACACAAAGGTATGGGGGATCCCTCAGTGTGTTGAGGATTTTTCACCTGGCTAGGGCTACTAGACTGGGTGCCCCTAATCTGCTGATGGGGGTTCCTCTGGACAGGGGGCCCTGGGGGTCCACTGACCTCCCTGACCTCTGCAGCCCTGGGCTGACTGGAGGCAGGGTAGAGAGGGGCAGGATACCTGCTCCAGACTGGGTACCACCTTGGAAGGGTCCTCTGTCATCAGGGGTGTGGCCAGGCCAGGCCTGACTACCTCTGGGGCAGTTCCTTCACTAGGGGTAGGGTCAGTTCCCTGAGGAGGCTGACCCTTACCTACTGTCTGGAGGTAAGAAGACTTTTCTTCAACCCTTGTGCTCTCTTTTGGGGAGAGTGGGCCATTCTTCCAGGCTCCATCTCTCCAAAATTTCCTGGGCTTGGGCTGTGGCCATCACAGCCCCACTAACCTTTACAGGGACGCCCAGCATTCTCAGATGGGTTTGGTGTTCAACTTCAGCCCAGGCTGAAATTTCCAGATCATTGCCCATCAGGCAACCTACAGCAAGGTTGGGGACACTGCCACTCTTTTTGGGCCTGTGACCCCTTCCCAGCTGAGATTGACTATGGCCATGGGGTGATCTGTTCTGACACCATCAATGTTGGTTACCTGGTATTTAAACTCAGGTAAAAGCTGGTGAGGGGGGACTAGTTTCCCTGCCACCATGGTGACACTAGCCCCTGTGTCCCTAAATGCCACAGCTTTCTGACCATTAATTATTGGCTCCAGTCTGTACCTGCCCAAGGCATTGGGACCCATGGTAAAGGTGGAACATCCTATACCACCATCAGAGTCAGAGGAGTCTGTTGAGGGGGTCCTGTCTAAACTGTGGCCCACCTCTGTTCCTCTTGCAAAAGCACCTAACTTTTTGGGTGCACTACTCCCAACTGGAGGATTACTACTGGTAGTACCAGGAGGGGTGGTAGTAGTTGTTGGAGGAACATTTTCTTTATTGCCAATCCTGGGACAACTGGGATCAGATTTCCAGTGCCCAGGCTTTTTACAGACATGGCAATAGGGTTTCTTTTCAGGAGAGGAAGGAGTTTGGGACCCACCCCCAGAAGAGGACTTTTGGGGCCCTGTAGTGGATTTATCCTTAGATTTATCCCCACCTTTGTCTTGGGACTTGGTAGAATCTTTCTTCTGGTCACCACCCTGATTCTTAGGCCTTACCCTGGTTCTGACCCATTTGTCTGCCTTCTTTCCCAATTCTTGGGGAGAGGTCAGATCAGAGTCCACCAGGTACTGGTGTAAAAGCTGGTTTTGACAATTATTAAGGATCTGCTCCCTCATAATCAAATTGTACAATCCCATAAAGTTATGCACTTTGCTGCCATGTATCCAACCTTCCAGAGCCTTAGCAGAACAATCAACAAAGTCAACCCAGTCTTGAGTCTGAGTCTTTTGGGTATCTCTGAACTTCAACCTATACTGTTCAGTGGTTAGGCCAAACCCATCAATCAGAGCACTCTTCAAGACTTTGTAATTGTCAGCATCCTCCTCTCTAACAGTGAGGAGCTTATCTCTACCTTTGTCTGCAAAGGAGAGCCACAAGATTGCTGCCCACTGCTCCTGAGGGATCCTCTGTACTTTACAGGCCCTCTCCAGTGCAGAAATCCATTTGTGGATGTCATCCCCACTCTGGTAGGGAGGGACAATCACGCTCAGGTTTCTATGGTCATTAGACCTTTCCCTACCACTAGGGAAGTTGCTTCCACCGTGGGACTCTAGTCCCAATTTTTTTCTTTGCCTTTCAAGCTCTAGGGACTCCCTGTCTATAGCCAACTGCTCTCTTCTGAGTCTCAACTGTGCTTCTCCATACTTGAGCAGTCTCTCTTTCCTCTCACTGGAGGATTCCCTCCTATGAGAGGAAACACAGGTCCCTACTGAGGTGTCAGAGTGGTTAGACTCCTGAGAAGGAGATCTAGGCCTTCTGGGCACACTCACAACTCTTCCTGGGGGGACAAAGGGGAGGTCAGTGTGATCCTCCTCCTCATCCTCAGGAATAGCTGCTTCTTCCAGGTCAAGGTCATTGTCACCTTCCTGGCAAGTTTCAGAGGGGGGGTCCTGGGTGATTTCACCCCTGGCCCCTTCCTCAACTACTGCCCCACCCTCTCTGCCTACCCCTTCAGGCCCAAAGGGTCTTCTGAGATCATCCAGCAGTAGCATCTCCATGAGACGTTGGGTGTTGGCACTTTTGCCTGTCTTCAGCTTCCTAACCTTGCATAACTCTCTCAATTCCAAGAATGGGAGATTATCATACTTGGTGGGAAGAAGCCCATTGGCTTCTGGCAGGGACTCACTGGTTCCTGGCCTTGAAGACATTACTAGTGTGGTGTGGTGTATGCACTACCTACTCTAGTGTGGCCTACTAAACTCTCTTGAGTTGTAGAAAGGGTGTGCTAGCCCTTAACACACAACTCTAAGTTCAGTAGAACTTACTGTATACTAAGCTTGTATTTATATGTACCTAAGGTACCTTTAGTGGTTTTCAGTTGATCAATTCAATTGAGATTATCTGGTAAAAGAATAGCAAGTTGGAATCCCACACGCTGCACACCAATGTGAGAAGTTGGCCTGGTATATGCTGTCCACTAATTATAGTGGGCACCTTGCACCAGTCCAAACAACCCCTTATTGGAGATAGGTTAAAGACAACCTTTATTGAAAGCTATCCTAGTGGTAGCTATGGAGAGCAGCCTTCAGGCTAAGTCTTGAAGGAATGTAAAGCAGCTTGTTTTACCAGTCTATAATCTCTTGAGTGACCAAATGAAAGAGGACCACACCAGGTATATATATATAAAATATATGTATTTAGTCTTAAACACACCCCTCTAGTCTCTTTATGAGGCTAGAGTTCGAAGTACATACTTTACAAGTCAAATAGCAACAGTAATAGCACAAATACACGTTTGAGCCCTAGGGGCGTACCAAACCATATACTAAAATAGTGGTATAAGAACCACGACTGAGCTAGACACAAGGCCTAGAGCCTGTAGAAGTGCTTGGACCACAAGGAACCACCCAAGGTAGTGACACAGGGGACCCATGGGGACGCGTGCAGTGTGAGAACACAGCCGCGAATCGCCGTTAACTTCTATGGGGAAAGTTGCGGTTGGAGTTTTAAAGAAAAAGGACACTTAGAAGAGGACTTGGAGAAAACCCCTTTAGAACTAGGTCATTCTAGAGTCTATACCCACGGGAGCACCGGAGTACTCGAGTTACCTCACCCAGGGAAGCCGGGTGCATAGGTGTCTTTCGGGGTCGGGTTTCGTCGTCGTTTTCAATGGCGATCTGCTGCAAAGTGCTGCTGGCGACCAAGTTGAAACTGTCCGGGTGGATCCAAGGATGGTTCGGAGATCTGAAGACCCTGAAAGCAGAGGGGACAGAGTCTGGGTCACTAGCCAGTGACCAGGAAGGCGATGAGCGGATGCCCACCGATGTTGGGTGCTTCAGGTAGGTTGATGGGTGTCTTGACTCTTCAGCCACGAGGTCCAGGAGGTGTCGACGACAACCAGGCGCTGGATTCCAGCTGTCCCACAACGTCTGTCGAGTGCTGGGGTGTCGGCGACCGGATTGGACCCAACAAGCCTTGGCAACGGCAAGTCACAGGGAAACAGAGAAAGGATGTTGATGCAGACCAGCAAGGTCTGAGGGACTCACCCAGCAAAGGTAAGTCAGGGCACACCTGGAGCAACCAAAGAAGCCCAAGGAAAAGAAGAGTTGCCTTCGGAGGGGCCCACTAGCCAACGGACTAGCGACCGCGAAGGAGCCTTGAGTGGATGCACTTGGAGCTGGCTCACAGGACACTCGTCGAGTGGAGGCCAGTGATCTTCGGTGAAGTTGGTGCTGGAGGTGGGGGCTACTCGGAGCCCAAAGCAAAATTTCGTGCGATACCAGGAAGAGGATGCACTTGCAAAAGTTCTTGGTGTCCAGGGGTCACAGTTCCACGTTACCCACGACAGCTACGGGCCTCAGCTTCGCTGGGGACTCAGGGCAGCCTCGGGGAAGTCTGGAAACCCACCTCTGGTGTTGCAAAGACTTCGGCGTCCGGCAGGAGCTTCAGCGATGCAGACCGGACAATGGCTTCTTAGGTGCCTGCCAAGGACCCCAAGGGAGATTCTTCAGTCCTCTAATCTTAAAGTAGAGCGTTGAAGGTCCAGGATTCTGTATCAGAGTTTCATCCAGGTAAAATCTAAAGTCCTAAGGACTGGGGTCCCATACTTATACTAAGTTAGGGGGTTGGACATACTCTGGGGACCCACCTATGGGAGGGTCAGGGCAGAGGGGTGGTTACACCCATTTCCCTTTGTCCAGTTTCACGCCAGAGCAGGGGCTGGAAGCCCCTGAACCGGTTTGAACTGGGGTATGCACAGGGACACCAAATGTGCCCCCAGTGCAGGACTTCAAAGCACCAGAGAGTGCTCCCGCCCAGCCCCAATACACATTATCCTGTCTGGGGAGGTGGTTACACCTCCCTTGGACAGGAAACCTATTGTCCAGGCCTCCCCTGCTGGAGTTTCGGTCAGCAGCAGGAGGCCAGACCCGTGTCTGTGGCAGTGGCATCCATTTTGTGATGCCACGGCTCTGTAAAGAAGTTACCGGGTAGGCCGGTGTGTACATGTCTCTCCCTCTAGAAGGGTGGAATGCTACCCCCGCCACCAGAACTGGCGGGGGGTAGTATTCCAAGATGTTTGACACCAAACACGACATGTTTCCGTGCAGCCATCCCAAAGTTAGCATTTAATGCGAGGTTATAATGCACTTAAGAGTATATGGTCTGGCTGCACTACAAACAGCATCAGAGAAGGGTCTCTGAATGCTGTAGACGGGCTCTGCTCATGCAGGGGCACCCTCTCACATAAGAACCAAGCACTCTGCCTTCAGGATTGATAAGGCCTGCCATAGGAGTGACTTATAGGTTTATATGTGTGCATATATGTAGTGATATAGGTAACCTATATCACAGTAAGGGGTGCATGCACCACCTTACCCAGGCTGCAGTAGCAGACCTGTGGTGTCATTTTGGCTGGCCTTCCAGGGGTGGCATAAGACATGCTTCAGCCCCTGGCAGGCCTCTGGGGTACCTATGCCCTGGGTACATAGTATACCATATACTAGGGATTTATAAGGGCACTCCAGATTCCAATCAGAGATGTACCTAAGGTACATGGAAACCATTTTAGAGAGGAAGCAGCTAGGCTGGGGCCCTGAATAGCAGGATCCCAGTCCAACTAAGTCATAAACCAGCAAAACACCAGGAAAAAAGTGGGGGCAACCATATAGTCAGATTCCACCTTCCTACACAGAAAGAGGCAAGTAAGGTGCAGAAAGAAGCAAGAGCAGTGCAGAAAGAAACAACAGAGGTGCAAAAAGAGGCAAGAGGGGTACAGAAAAAAGTAGGAGAGGTGCACAAAGAGGCAAGACAAGTACAGAAAGAGGCAGGAGGGGTGCAGAAAGAAGGAAGAGAAGTGCAGAAAGAAGCAACAGAGGTGCTTAAAGAGGCGCGAAGGGTTCAGAAAGAGCAAGAGAAGTACAGAAAGAAGCAACAGAGGTACAGAAAGAGGCAAGAGAGGTGCAGAAACAGGCAGGAAAGGTGCAGAAAGAGGGAACAGGGGTGCAGAAAGACGCAAGAGAGGTGCAGAAAGAGAAAAAAGGGGTGCAAAAAGAGGCAAGAGGGGTGCAGAAAGAAGCAAGTGAGGGGCAGAAACAGGCAACAGAGGTGCAGAAAGACGCAAGAGAGGTGCAGAAACAAGCAAGAGAAGTGTAGAAAGAGGCAAGAGAATTGCTGAAAGAAGCAACAGAGGTGTGGAAAGAAGCAAGAGAAGTGCAGAAAGAGGCAAGTGAGGTGCAGAAAGAGGCAAGAGAGGTGCAGAAAATGGCAAGAAATCAGCAGAAAGAGGCAAGAGGGATGCAAAAAAGCAAAGAAGGGTGCAGAAAGAAGCAAGAGAGGTGCAGAAAGAGGGAAGATGAGTGCAGAAAGAGACAACAGGGGTGCAGAAAGAGACAACAGGGTGCAGAAAGAAGCAAGAGAGGTGCAAAAAGAGGCAATAGAAGTGCAGAAAGAGGCAAGTGAGGTGCAGAAGGAGGCAAGAGAACTGCAGAAAGAGGCAAGAGAGTTGCAGAAACAGGTTAAAGGGGTGCAGAAAGGGGGAACAGGTGTGCAGACAGAGGCAAGAGAGGTGCAGAAAGAGGGAAGAGGGGTACAGAAAAACGCAAGTGGGATGCAGAAATTTGCAAAAGAGGTGCAGAAAGAAGCAAGAGCAGTGCAGAAAGAACCAACAGAGGTGCAGAAAGAGGCAAGAGGGGTGCAGAAAGAGGTAGGATAGGTGCACAAAGATGCAAGAGGGATACAGAAAGAGGCAAGGGGGATACAGAAAGAAGGAAGAGAAGTGCAGAAAGAGACAACAGGGGTGCAGAAAGAAGCAAGAGAGGTGCAAAAAGAGGCACTAGAAGTGCAGAAAGAAGCAAGAGAGGTGGAGAAATAGGGAAGAGGGGGCGGAAAGAGGCAAGTAAGGTGCAGAGAGAAGCAAGAGCAGTGCAGAAAGAACCAACAGAGGTACAAAAAGAGGCAAGAGGGGTGCAGAAATAAGTAGGAGAGGTGCACAAAGTGGCAAGACAAGTACAGAAAGAGGCAGGAGGGGTGCATAAAGAAGGAAGAGAAGTGCAGAAAGAAGCAACAGTGTTGCTGAAAGAGGAATGAAGGGTGCAGAAAGAGCAAGAGAAGTACAGAAAGAAGCAACAGAGATACAGAAAGAGGCAAGAGAGGTGCAGAAACAGGTAGGAAAGGTGCAGAAAGAGGGAACAAGGGTGCAAAAAGAAACAATAGTGGTGCAGAAAGAGGGAAGAGGGGTGCAGAAAGAGGCAAGAGGAGTGCAGAAAGAAGCAAGTGAGGTGCAGAAAGAGGCAATTGAGGTGCAGAAAGACGCAAGAGAAGTGCAGAAACAAGCAAGAGAAGTGCAGAAAGAGGCAAGAGAATTGCTGAAAGAAGCAACAGAGGTGTAGAAAGAAGCAAGAGAAGTGCAGAAAGAGGCAAGTGAGGTGCAGAAAGAAGCAAGAGCAGTACAAAAAGAACCAACAGAGGTGCAAAAAGAGGCAAGAGGGGTGCAGAAAGAGGTAGGAGAGGTACACAAAGAGGCAAGAAAGGTACAGAAAGAGGCAGTAGGGGTACAGAAAGAAGCAAGAGAAGTGCAGAAAGAGTCAAGAGAATTGCTGAAAGAATCAACAGAGGTATAGAAAGAAGCAAGAGAAGTGCAGAAAGAGGCAAGTAAGGTGCAGAAAGAAGCAAGAGCAGTGCAGAAAGAAACAACAGAGGTGCAAAAAGAGGCAAGAGTGGTGCAGAAAAAAGTAGGAGAGGTACACAAAGAGGCAAGACAAGTACAGAAAGAGGCAGGAGGGGTGCAGAAAGAAGGAAGAGAAGTGCAGAAAGAAGCAACAGAGGTGCTGAAAAAGGCGCAAAGTGTTCAGAAAGAGCAAGAGAAGTGCAGAAAGAAGCAACAGAGGTACAGAAAGAGGCAAGAGAGGTGCAGAAACAGGCAGGAAAGGTGCAGAAAGAGGGAACAGGGGTGCAGAAAGAAGCAAGAGAGGTGCAGGAAGAGAAAAAAGGGGTGCAAAAAGAGGCAAGAGGGATGCAGAAAGAAGCAAGTGAGGGGCAGAAACAGGCAACAGAGGTGCAGAAAGACGCAGGAAAGGTGCAGAAACAAGCAAGAGAAGTGCAGAAAACGGCAAGAGAATTGCTGAAAGAAGCAACAGAGGTATGGAAAGAAGCAAGAGAAGTGCAGAAAGAGGCAAGTGAGGTGCAGAAAAAGGCAAGAGAGGTGCAGAAAATGGCAAGAAAACAGCAGAAAAAGGCAAGAGGGATGCAAAAAAGCAAGGAAGGGTGCAGAAAGAAGCAAGAGAGGTGCAGAAAGAAACAAGTGAAGTGCAGAAAGAAGCAAGAGAGGAGCAGAAAGAGGTCAGATGAGTGCAGAAAGAGACAGCAGGGGTGCAGAAAGAGACAACATGGGTGCAGAAAGAAGCAAGAGAGGTGCAAAAAGAGGCAATAGAAGTGCAGAAAGAGGCAAGTGAGGTGCAGAAGGAGGCAAGAGAACTGCAGAAAGAGGCAAGAGAGTTGCAGAAACAGGTTAAAGGGGTGCAGAAAGAGGGAACAGGTGTGCAGACAGAGGCAAGAGAGGTGCAGAAAGAGGGAAGAGGGGTACAGAAAGACGCAAGTGGGATGCAGAAATTAGCAAAAGAGGTGCAGAAAGAAGCAAGAGCAGTGCAGAAAGAACCAACAGAGGTGCAGAAAGAGGCAAGAGGGGTGCAGAAAGAGGTAGGAGAGGTGCACAAAGAGGCAAGAGGGATACAGAAAGAGGCAAGAGGGGTGCAGAAAGAAGGAAGAGAAGTGCAGAAAGAAGTAACAGAGCTGCTGAAAGAGGCGTGAAGGGTGTAGAAAGAGCAAGAGAAATACAGAAAGAAGCAACAGAGGTACAGAAAGAGGCAAGAGAGGTACAGAAAAAGGCAAGAGAAGTGCAGAAAGAGGCAAGGGAGATGCAGAAAGAAGCAAGTGAGGTGCAGAAAGAGGCAAGAGAGGTGCAGAAAGAGAGTGAGGTTCAGAAAGAGGCAAGAGAAGGGCAGAAAGTGGCAAGTGAGGTGCAGAAAGAGGCAAGAGAGGTATAAAAAGAGGCAAGATAAGTGTAGAATAAGGCAAGAGAAGTGCAGAAAGAGGCACTTGTGGTGCAGAAAGAGGCAAGAGAGGTACAGAAAGAGGCTCGCACAGTGCAGAAAGAGGCAAGAGAAGTGCAGAAAGAGGCAAGAGAGGTACAGAAACAGGCAAGGCAACTGCAGAAACAGGCAAGAGAAATGCACAAAGAGGCAAGAGAGGAGCAGAAAGAGGCAAGAGAGGTGTAGAAAGAAGCAAGAGAAGTGCATAAAGAGGCAAGGGAGGTGCATAAAGAGGCAAGAGAGGTGCAGAAAGAGGCAAGAGAGGTACAGAAAGAGGCAAGAGATCTGCAGAAAAAAGCAACAGAGGTGCTGAAAGAAGCAAGTGAGGTGCAGAAACGGGGAAGAGAAGTGCAGAAAGAGACAAGTGAAGTGCAGAAAGAAGACAGTGAGGTGCAGAAAGAGGAAGAAAGGTGAAGAAAGAAGCAAGAGAAATGCAGAAAGAGGCAAGAGAGGCACAGAAAGAAGAGAGGTTTGTGCACCATTAGTACCAGTTTAACACCAACATTTTGTCAATAAGTAACACGTGACCATTCCAGCTTTGCAAAGGGCCTTCCACCACGCTGTAACACGTGACGCTGCATTTTTGGGAACATTTGAGCCATTTGAGCTAGAAACAAGGCTTTTTTTGTTCAAATCTGCAGATTAGGCAGCAGATGATGGAATATTTGGCAAATGTGGAAAATGTTTAATTATGTGAAAATTGGTGCAGCCGAATAGTCACATAATTCCAGTGGCCCTGCTCATACCTCCGAGTAGGTCCAGAAGTGCTCTTCAGTGGTTCCTTCTTTTTTTGTGTGTCATTGAGTTTATAGTTTAGCTTCTATGGAAACGAGGAATACTAAACCTGAGGGTACCACTCCACAACACAGACTACAAAACCACATAATTACTCTCCACAACACATAATCCCACTCCACATAATTCCTATACACTAAATACCACATACTTTCTATTCACATAATTTCACTGCACAACATACCACATAATTCCACTACACACAACGTACATCCACTCTACACCAAAAAACATTAGTAAAAAACTTTTACATTTACAACGCCAATAGCTCTAACTCTCGCAAATGGGAACCCTTTTACATTGCAAATGCTTCTTTAACTACTAGTCGGGTTTGCAGAGTGGTGGAGAAAGGGTGCTGGGCCTCTGACCAGCGCTCAGGAATTCCGCTGCGTAGGACTTACCAGGAGGGCGTCTTGGCCCCCAAAGTCCCTCAGGAGTAAAGTGGACTTCATCCCCCATCCCATAGTCTGCCAGGAGGTGCGTTTGCAGAGTGGTGGAGAAAGGGGGCGTGGCCTCCGAAGACGTCTTAGCAATCCCACTGTGTTCGACTTACTGGAGGTAACAAGAGGGGTAGTTGGCCCCAAGGACATCCTTAGGGGCCAACTACCCCTCCTATTACCTCCAGTAAGTCCCACACAGCAGGATTGCTAAGTTCTCATAGCAGGCCACACCCCCTTTGCCCACCACTCTGCAAACGCGCTCCCTGGCGCGTTCTTGGATGGGGATTGAAGTCACCTTCGCTGCTGGGGGTCCTTTGGGGCCAACTAGCCTACCTCTTACCTCCAGTAAGCCCCACACAGTAGGATTGCTGAAAGGTGGACACAGGCCACCCCCCTTTCTCCACCACTCTGCAAACACACCTCCTGGCACACTCATGGTTGGGGTCTGAAGTCCCCTTGCTTCCTGAGGGTCCCTGGGGGCACACTAGCCCACCAGGTACCTCCAGTAAGCTCCACACAGCTGGATAGCTGAGAGTGGTCTGAGGCCACGCCCCCTTTTTACACCACTCAGCAAACGTGCCTCCTGGCGCACTGCTGCTCGGGGGATGTAGTCCACTTGTGTCCTGAGGTCCTCAGTACACAAGAGGACCTCATCGCCCCACCAGCATTGCGCCAATAGGCGCGTTTGCAGAGTGGTGTAAAAAGGGGCATGCCTCGGACCACCTCTCAGCAATCCCACTCTGTGGGGCTTACTGGAGGTACCTGGTGAGCTAGTTGGCCCCAGGGACCCTCAGGAATGAAGGGGACTTAATCCCCCAACTTAGAACGCGCCAGGGGGCGTGTTTGCAGAGTGGTGCAGGGAGGGGGCGGGCCTCCGGCGATATGCCGGCTTTTTCTAAATTTGGTTTTTTGAAGGGGGGCTGTGTGGCCCCCCCTTCCCTTCATTATTTTTGGGCCCTGGGGACCCCATCCCCCAGGGCCTGAGCATTTTTGGGGTTTAAAAAAAAAAAATGGGAGGTGGCCCGCGCGGCCCCCCTCCCATGGCCAATTTTGGCCCCGGAGACCCCATTCTCTGGGGCATGGCCACATATTTAATATTTTTTATTTATTATTTTCTAAGGAGAGGGGCTGCGCGGCCCCCCTCCTGAGGCCATTATTGACCCCAGGGACCCCATCCCCTGGGGCTGTGCCTCGATCTTTTTTTTGTAATTTTTTTTTTAAATTAGGGAGGGGGCTGCACGGTCCCCCTTCCCTTGGCCACTTCTGGCCCTAGGGACCCCATCCCCGGGGCCTGGCCTCATGTTGGGGACTGTGGGGGAGCCCCAATGCCCCCACGGTCCCTGCCAGCTCCTCGCCTCCTGCAAGAGCCGGCATTGCTTTTGGGCAAGGGGAGCTGCTGACTTGCAGCTTCCCTTGCCCAAAAGCAATTCTGCTTTGCTCGTTGAAGCGAGAGCAGGTTTCCTGCTCTCGCTTCAACGAAGAAAAGCAGTGTTTGCTATGGCAGGGCGGGAGGCGTGCTCCCGCCCTGCCATAGCAAACGGCAATGTCCCGGGGGTGGGCACCCCGGGACATTGCAGGAGCCAGCCCTGGGGGGTGGGGGTCCCCAGGGCCATCGAGGGCTCTAGGAGGGGGGCCACGCGGCTCCCTCACAGCATTTTTAAAGCCCCAGGGAGGTCATGGTCCCCAGGGCCTGGGGTCCACAACGGACCCCCCTATGTAAATAATTAGTGCCCTGGGAGGTGGGGGTCCCCAGGGCAGTGTGGGGGGGCTCGAGCCCCCCCACACTATTGATTTTAAATATAGCCCCAGGGAAGTGGTGGTCCCCAGGGCTGCAGGGGGCCCGCGAAGCCCCCCACCCAAAATAATTAAATGCCCTGGGGAAGTGGTGGTCCCCGGGGTTTGGGGGGCCCACGAGGCCCCCCATCCTAAAATGCAAATGCCCCGGGGAGGTGGTGATCCCCGGAGCAGAGTGGGGGAGGGCAGGAGCCCCCCACGCATTTTTTTAAAAAAGACCCGGGGACCGCTAATTATTTGGGCATTGCCCCCGGGACCTGGCCCACCGGGGGGCTTATAGAAAACGAAGCGCGGGAGCATGTGCTTCTTTTTTTTAAAAATAATTTCAGCCGTATTCACACAACAAGTGCGAATTCGGCCGATTACTTTTTTTTAAATGCTTTTTTTGGCTATGGGGGTCCCAGGACCCCCTGAGCAGGCCTAGGGGGTCAGGGTGTTTCTACCCTGCCCCCTTTTCTTGTTTTTTAACCTTTTTTTTTTACTGTTTTCTTGTGACTCGGTTACCAAGTCACAAGATGGCTGCCAACACATTCTGGTTTGGAGTGTTGGCAGCCAATCAGAATTAAGCTCGTGCTCGGGAGGATTCGCGAATCCTCCTCGGTGCTCAGATATATAAAAAAAAATTTGGGGAATTTCTCAGGAACTACTGAACGGATTTACACCATTTAAAAAAAAGGGCACGTTCTGAACCAAGAGCTACCTTTTTGCCAAATTTGGTGTAATTCCATTCAGCAGTTCGGGCTGTAGCCTGTTCCAAAATTTCCTATAGAAATTAACATGGGGAAAACGCGTTTTGGGACCCCCCTTTTTTCTCAGCCCCCGCTCGACGAATCACCCCAAAACTTTCAAGACAGGAGCTGACCGAAGCTGGTCATTAGTTTTGAAAATTTCGCGAAGATTCATCAAACGGCGCCAAAGATATTGGCAAAAGAAAAAATGCTTTTTGAATATAAACAAGGTCCTAACTATAACTACCTACTGTCGACCGCCAGTAGGTAATATATATATATATATATATATATAAAATTCAGTCAGATGACCAAAAAGACAGCAGGCACTCCAAGTCTCCATTTAGTAAGATATCATTAATTTTATCATTAATTTTATTTTCCAAACTTAATGCACTGATGCGTTTTGGCAGAAGCCTTTCTCAAAGTACTAACGGTCTCCTGTAGGTAGTTACAGTTAGGACCATGTTTCCATAGGAAATTCATTTTTTGACTTGCCTATATCTTTGGGGACGTTTGACGAATCTTCATGAAATTTTTCCAAAAAACGGGGCCAGAGATATTTGTGGCACCCGGAAAGTTTTGGGGCGATTCATGAAGTGGGGGCTGAGAAAAATAGGGTTGATAAAAGGTTGCGTTTGCAATGTTAACTCCCATTAGACCTGTCAACACAACTACAGCCCAAACTGTTGGACAGAATTACACAAAATTTTGTAGAAAGTTGGATTCGGTTAAGCATATTGCGCTTTTGTTATTTGGTGTGAATCTGTTCAGTTGTTTTTGAGAAATTAAGCAGAAATGTTAGTGATATTTGTGGGCGAGGACGTTTCGCAGAGACACTGCGATTAGTTCTGATGACGCGAGCCAAAAGGAATGCTGTGATTGGCTGGCCGCAACCTGAAGAGAAAGTTGCAGTGGCCCTTTTACAGATTGGGCAACAGTTCCCGGTGCTGAAAAGGTGCGTGCAGCTGAGATACTCTGACCCCATATTTGACTAATGTGAGTATTAATGACACAAGTTATGTGTCCAAAATAGATTTTTTTGACCATGCATGATATTCCCGACGACAACGCGACCCCCTTGTAACGCTGTGGGGATTTCGCGAGGATCGCGATGACACACCCGTTCAGGAACTCATACAACCACTCACAGTCCACTCCGACACTGACACACCAAGTTATAAACGTAGTCAAAGACTCACACAACTACTCAGAGAGCCACCTAGAGACTGATGCATCAACTCATAGATGTACGCACTCACTCATAAACCCACTGAGACACTGATGCACCCACTCACAGACTCACTCAAACACTGATGCACTCACTTAGAGACCCAGTGAGAAACTGATGCACCCACTCAGAGACCCATTCAGAGAGTTAGACACCAACTCAGAAATGCACTTAGACACTGATGCACTGACTCATACACTCCCTTAGACACTGAAACACCCACTCAGAGACACAGTCAGACACTGATGGATCCACTCAGAGATCCACTTTGACTTTGATCTACCTACTCAGGGGCCCACTCAGACACTGATGCAATCACTCAAGGACCTACTCAGACACTGATGCACCCACTTAGAGACCATTTCAGATACTCAGACACCCACTCTCTAGCCCACTCAGACACTAATGCACCCTCTGATAGACCCACTCAAACACTGATGTAGCCACTGAGAGACCCACTCTGACACTTATGCACCCACTCAGAGACCCACTATGATACTGATGTACTGAATTAGAGACTCACTCAGATACTGAGACCCCACTGACACACTCACTGACCCACTTAGGTATTGAGACATCGACTTGCAGACCCACTCAAACACTAATGCGCCCAGTCACATACCAACTGAGAGACTCAGAGAGCCACTTACAGACCCACTCAGAGAGTGAAACACCCAGTAACAGATGGACTCAGAGACTAAGATATACAGGTATAGACTCATTCAGACAGTGATGCACCCACTCAGAGACCTAATGAGAGACTGGCACACCCACTCACAGACCCACTCAGATACTTATACTCCAAAGGAGAGACCTACTGACACAGTGATATAGCGAGTCACAAATCCCAGTGAAAGAGCCTTACCCACTGTGATAGATGCATTGAGGGAGTCATATATGTTTTTATAGAGTCATTTTGATAGTAATATATCTAGTGTGATGGTTAGAATCTGATTTATAGTTATAGATTTTGAATGTGCTGGTGGCTATTGAATGTATGCTTTTGTTTTGTGATTTTGCGACATCTTTGAGATTGTTGTGACGCCTGGCGTCACGGCAGAAACAGAAAATAGGTTTTAGACGGTGTCTATAGAAACTCAGTAGAAAGACATAAGTTTATACAGTACACTAATACACCCCTAGTGTCCACAACTTGTCAAATGTATATGTGTGTTTTACACTTGATGAAAAAGGCGCGATCATCGCGGTTACCGTCATTGCGATGCCCTGCGACACTACGAAATTGAAAAATACGTTTTATAGACGGCTTCTATAGAAACTCAGTAGAGAAACACGAGTTTATACAGTACACTAATAAACCACTAGTGACCAAAATATTATAAAAGGTGTGTATATGTGTGTTTTACACTTTATGAAAAAGGCGCGATTGGCGCAGTTACCAACGTCATCACAATTCCCGGCGTCACCGCAAAATGAAAATAGGTTTTAAAGACGGTTTTTATAGGAACTCACTATAAAAACATGATATTAAACATGTTTTATATAGACTCATTTAGATAGTAATGTATCTAGTGTAATGACTAGAATGAATGTTTTTACTAATACGTTTTGATTGTGCTGTTGGCTATTGAATGTCTGCTGTGGTTTTGCTTTGTTCGCGGTGTAATCACGATCATCACGATTTCGTTGCAGAGATTTTCAAAAATTGAAAAAAGAAGTTATTTATTAAAGAAAATTGGCAATATTTTGGGCACTAGGGTGGCTCTAACAAGAGCCTTTGTGTTGATTGTGTGTATATGACAGCTACAGATAAGATCGGATGCAGAGTTTCAAGTTGCCTAGAAACACCCTGTTGCCTTCATCTGTAAAGTGCACTCCATCACTTCTATAGATTCCATGCATATCGAAACACAGTTTGTTGTTGTAAATAGAGCCCATGTCATGGTCTCTGAGGAATGCAGAAACAGTTTTATTAACATGTTTCCTGGCTTTGCCAATCTGGGGACAGAATTGATCAGACCACTTTTATATCTGCCTTTGGCAAATGTTGGGGAGCACCAAGGCAGTGTGAGGGGAAAGTGTCCTTAAATGTACAAAGGTATCCTTCATTAGGATTTCCAGCACTACCCCAGTCAGTGTGCCTAGGTCACTGCTAACACAGTCAACAACCATGAGGTCAGGGGCTGAGGAATCCATAATGCTTTTAACCAAAGGCAGCAATTCATGACACTTTTATCCTCTCTGGCCAATCCAAGTAATGGCCACATTAGCCAAACCCAAGTCCCTGTCAATACCTCTCTTTCTTGCAGCCTCACTAGCCCAATGGACATAGCTGTGGTCTACAATTCATACTGTAAGCATTTTGAAGGAAGGAGGAGTGCCAGACAACAGAACACTGCTCCTGAATGTGATAGCTGGTAGAATGAAATGCAGTTAAAATGCATGTTTGATGGTGGTTTGAAAAAAAATAAAACATTTGATTGGTTGTAGGGAATATGCAGGCGAATAAAAGTAGGTAGTGTTTTGAAATGATTAGTAAATAGATGTTTGATTTGCTCTGGTTAATAGAAAAAATATAATGCAGACTTGGATTTGCTTTACAGTATGTACAGTAAATCACACCTGCTGTAGCTTATTTTGTAACAAGAATGGTGCTTCTAGAATGTGGTGTGAACTTACGACCTACTGGTTCTAGTGGGTTGGTATTCAGAGTGTGCTTAGAGAATATTGGGGGAAGAGTGTTAAAGAGACAGATTAGTATTTGTTATAAATATGAGGAGTTGAGACAAATGTTAGTGTAAAAAGGGTTTATTTCTTAGTGAGGGCTTGTTAAAAAAGTGAACTGCAGTGTTAAAGTTATAAAAGTCTGAAATCAAATATGTTTTTGGACTCCCGTTTTTTTCCCCGCAGACTCATTGCGATGATCATGATGAAGTCACAATTATACACAAATAGTCATCCGTTTTGGTGGGGGCTAACATGTACTAACTATTCAGAAGTGCACTTAGAACACTAAAATATGAAAATAATGTTTTTAATTGCTGGCTATTGCAGTATCAGACATGGAATGTTCAGAAGGTTGCCATTTATGGTTGCTTTGTATGAGAGTGTTGTGCCATTCTTGTGCTAAGTTTTTACAAAATCTGAAAGTATTGTATCTATCTAATACGAGAAAAAAGCGATTTTACCAACAAACTCAATCTTGTGGTATGTAAATTATATTTTATTATATGGAGGAAAAAAATAAAAAAACGGAATGTGTATGTGAGATTAAAAAAACAAAGTCAGACAAAAATATAATCATATTTAAAGTAGATAAGAAGATTGTTGATTGGAAGTATGCATTTGTGTCAGGTGTAGAGTAGGTCTCTGTGAATTAAGTTTACAAAGCATTGGTATGGAACTGCATATTTACCTTGTGCTGCTTTACTCCATTCTCTATATTTTAGTAGAAAAGAATGTAGTTTAATGCTTAAGGTTATATGTAATAATGTATTAGAACATGTAAACGCGCTATATGTGTGTAGCTGATATGCTGGACAGAAACCATGTTTTTTATTGAATTATGGGAGTTGTAGGCCTGTTTATTCCATTATAAAAGAGGAGTAGAGCAGTCAAAATTGAAGGAGGAAAAATGCACTGTAGTGTATATAAAGTATAAGCCTGTGAAAATTGTCAGCTATGTATTAGATAGTCTTTTGCGTAGGTGTTCTTAAATTACAAGGTTTGCTTTTTATATGATTAGATGGTGAGATATGTCAGCTTCACTTGATATGCAAAATCAATTTGTTAAGTATTAAATGCATGGTTTAGTACATATGACTGACTTCTGAGATATACTGTAGGTATGCCATAAAGTGCAGTGTTTTGTGTTAATTATCTATTTGAGTTTAAGTTCCTTAGTCGTGCATGTTGGCACTATTATGCCAAGCACTCCATGCAGTGTAGCACCCAAAATGCAACTGACATACATGTTTCCAAAGCATATACCTCTGTTACCCACTCACACAGCAATAGACATATTTATAGATTCACTAACATACTCACTAGCTAGTTATAGATCCAGTAGTGTGAAACATATTTGCATAGACATGTACATAGCTTTCGAATTCCTAATACAAGTAATGAAATATTCATTCAGCTTTGTACACTCACATTAAGTGATATATATGATTTGATTTTTAATTTGTAGAGCGCGACAGTTACTCGAAGGCATCAAGGTGCAGTAACTGACCACCCAGAGCTAAGACCTGACTTTAAATGCACCAGAAAAGAAGCTGTCTATAGAGCATAAAGCCAGGTTTTAAGTGCTTTCCTGAAGGGCAACAACTGTGGGCCAATTCTCAGGCTTTGCAGAAGAGAGTTCCAGAGTCTGCTTCCAGCAATCAAGAAAGCTCTGTCTCACCATTTCTTCTTTCGGGTCCTAGGCACAGTAATCATGTTTCGTTGTGCTGATAGCAAGTATTGTCGTGTAGGTCCTAGGAGTGCCCCAGGATCTGCATGTTCTGGATGACCTAAACTGAGGGCTTGGTGTCCCAACCGCTTCTGGACACCCCCACAGGATATGTCAGCCGTTAGACCAGCTATCTCTACAGTGCCACTACCACCCCCCTGTATTCTACAGTGGTGTAGGTAGTTTCTGGCAGCCACTGAACATGACAACCCTGATTCCTCAGGGATCGTGGAAAACAGTCCAGTACGTTTCGCTCAGACACTCGTGCTTGCTTTGTCTCAGGACACACACAGGATGGCAATTAGGACTTTTCAATAAGAATTTATTGTTCCAGCGACAGCCTGGTGTAAAACATATGTGCTGCAACAATCAGGAGACAGAAGCATACGAAAGAGATTGCTAGTACCAATATCATAAATAGAAGATACATTTCTACCATAGTGCTAATAAGATGAACAGAAATATTTCAGATAAAAACAGTAACACTTGCATATTCCTAAAATGCGTGCCCTAAGTAATTTGCTAAAATGTACCTAGCCTAACATGGATGTGTAGGTGTATATGCATATAGATATGTGTATCTAAATGTATGGGCAGCCAAGAAACCCCCAGGGATGAACCAGCCCCCTCACCTGATAGTTTAGAACGAAGGACCCCGTCTCTGCGTCGAGGATGACAACCCGCAAGGGATGTCAGACCGCTGCTTGTCAGAGATTCAGCATGCAGGACCCCAGTCTCAGCTTGGAAGGAATTCTCCTCTAATTTGTAGGGGGGGGTGAGAGTCTTTTATACTAAAGTGGTCACTCCAGGGTTTTTTCTATAATCAATATGTTTTTAAAACAACCATGGATGTTTTGAAAACAATCATAAATGTTTTGAAAACAATCACCAATGCTTTTCTAAACAAGTGTGATCATGCACAGCTGGCTGTTGGCCAAGGATGAAAAAAAAGTGGTGACCCTTATACAGAATAAATCTGCCATGCCTAGGGACATGTTTATGTACGTCAGGTACAGGGATTCTGATAGAAGACTAAGAGCCTGGTGTCGAAGAGCCAGGAGCAAGCTATAAGGTAAAAGGTCACCTGTTTAGAACCGTTATAGTCGTGTGGATGGGATGTTGTATGTAAAATGGAGTATACATGACAGGGCTATCCTAAAGGACATGACAGTATCTCCCTGGAGAGTGCCAGTGAAACATATCTTTAATCCTTGCCAGACTAGGGAGAAAAAGGGCCTTATGCACTGTACAGAGCGCTTTAAATATAATGCGCTTTCTGATGGGGGGCCAATGTAAGGCCCCCCATCCCCATAGCAGCTGATTGGCACCTGGCAATGTTAAGAATTATCCTAGCCAGTGCATTCTGTACTACTTGAAGTTTTGCTGAGTACTTGTGTTGGAGTCCAGATAAAGAGAATTACAACAGTCAAATCTGGACATAACCAGGGCTAGTACAACCTGCTTACGTGCTGGCTGAGAGATAAGCGGAAAGATTTTCCTAAGCATCCTTATGGGCTAGAAGCAGGTTGCCACTGTGCGATTGGCCTGGGAATTACGTGCTGGCTGAGGGATAAGCGGAAAGATTTTCCTAAGCATCCTTATAGGCTAGAAGCAAGTTGCCACTGTGCGATTGGCCTGGGCATTGAGTGTAAGTTCTGTATCTAAGAAAACTTCAGAAGACTCCAAGATGCTTGGCCTTCTCCACTGGGACAGGACATGTGCCTAAGGTGTCTGGCCACCAACTGCTATTCTAGCTCAATGAGCCCGTGCCAATGAGTAACACCTCTGTTTTTTCACCTTTTAATTTCAGAAAGTTCCGTCCCATGAAATCTGCAGCTGCTGACATACGCTGAGAGATGTTTTCTGCAGTGGTGGCCGAGTTCTTGGGAACTGACACAATAATTTGTGTATTGTCAGCGTATGATAGCACCTGCATCCCAAAGGCCCCAATTATGGCCAGAAATGGTGACACATAGAGGTTAAAGAGCATAGGGCTTAAGGATGAGCCCTGCTGCACTCCACACGGCAGGGAGAAAACCTCTGAGTAGAACTGCTGTAGCATCACCCTCTGCGAGCGATCCCTAAGGAAATAAGACAGAAGGGCTAGGGCTTGATGTATCATACCCATGTCTTGGAGGTGCTCAATCAACAGCAAGGGCGAAATGGTATCAAACGCTGCGGATAGATCAAGGAGTATCATTGTCACGCCCTGTCCTTCATCCACTAAGAGCCTAATACAATCCGTGGCTGAAATCAGTGCAGTTTCAGTTCTATGGTGTTTCCTGAAACCTAACTAAAAATTGTCCAGCCAACCCTGCTGTTCTGCAAATTCCATCAAGTGGATATTAAAATGTTTCTCTAGGATTTTAGCAGGACACGGAAGCAGCGAGATAGGGCTATTGCAGTCCTTACTATCCAAATTGTTTTTTTTAAGAGGTCTGATCACTGCCTCCTTTCATCGCCAGGGATAATACCCGAAGAGAATAGCTTTCAGATTGGAAGGTGGTTGTGCTTCAATACTGGCTGCCATGTGTAGGACTGCTAGTAGACTGGATTCCAGAGGTGACCCAGATTTAGTGTTAAGGAGATATTGCTCCACATTTTAGGGGTAAGGGATGGGAAGTCCTAAAGTAATTTAATTTAGGCTCTTGGGGGCATATTATCAAGAACGGCGTTAAAATTATCGCCGGTTTAGTGGCAGAAAACTGCCGCTAAAGCGGCGATAATGGGTTTGATAATATTCCCTGGAGAATTCCAATAGAAGCCCATGTTCACACCAGAACATGGACTTCTATTGGAATTCTCAAGGGCATATTATCAAGCCCATTATCGCCGCTTTAGCGGCAGTTTTCTGCCGCTAAACCGGCGATAATTTTTAACGCCGTTCTTGATAATATGCCCCTTGGTCCTTTTGCTCAGAAGTCTTGGAGGGTGCTGATTGAAGACCTCTAACTGGGGTTTGCTGAGCATGTGGATTTGAGGGTTTATGTACTTCAAAGCAATCATAGATGTCAACAATTTAAGATTGAAAGAAGTTAGCTAGCTGGGTGCAAATGTTTTGTAAACCTTCGGGCTCTCTGAGTACAAATTTGTATTCCCTAATTCGTTCCTGTAGATGACTCTTTCTTGCGCTTCCTGATGTTTCCTCTAGATTTGCTCTTTTCTGCGACACACCTGAGTGTGTCATTATGCCAAGCGGCTGAAGGAGAAAGCCTCTTTTGCTTGACTTGCTCAAGGGGGGCTAGCCTTTTGGACGCCATCTCTAGCCACTCTGCAAAAGCATCAACACCCTTATCTACATCCTCCAAAATCTCAATGGGTATGCCTCCAGAGTGTTGGACAAGGCTTCAGCTCAAACCCCATTCCAATTTCTTATCCAGGACTTACTCTTAAGGGGCTGGCAACTTCTAACTGTGAAGGAGGATGTAAAAGAAAAAGCGACTGCTCCATGGTCTGGTCACATATACAGGTAGTGGTATGTACCCCAATCTAGGCCTAATGAGCAAAACGACCTTTCACCTACATTTGTCCTACCTTGATCTGCATAACGGTTCTAGCACTGAACTTTTACCCAGTTATGTGCTGAATAAATGTCGATCGGTTTCCTTGAAACTAGCCTCATTTATTATGCATGAGGATTCTTAGAAAAGTCCCCTGCACATGACGTACATAACAAGATTAACATACTCTGTATAAAAGTCAGGGTCATCTTCATCCTAGGGCGAAAGAATTAATTTGCATAAGTGCAGGTATTGAGTTAGGCTCATTTACATAATCATACTTACAACATATCAATTATGTTAGGAACACCGAGGCTATCTTTATAGTATAAAAGAACTATATCTACACTAGCTAGACAGAGGAGAAGCTTCCATGCTGACACAAGACACTAAGGTCCTGGCCTGCAGAAGCTACAACACGCAGGGTCCTGGCATCCCTTGCGGGGTGTCCAACACGAGACCAAGACGGGGTCCTTCATTCTCTCCCATCAGGTAATGGGGTTGGCTCTTTCTTAGGGGATTCTTGGCTTTACACCTACATACATGCTAGATACACTTAGGTAGGGTTTGCATCTTAGGAGTACGTTTGATTACTGCCATGTATATATGCCTGCATATATTCACCGTTTAGCACCATGTTAGAATTCTACCTTTTATTTACTCTGTTGGTGCTTGTAATCTTTTACATTTGTTTCTGTCTAATGATTGTCGCAGCACACGTTTTATACTAGAATGACGCTGGTTCAATAAATGCTTATTGAAAATGTCCCTATTGTTTATTCTGTGTATCTCCGTGAGACTGAGTACGATTGACTGAGCGAAAAGTACTGTACTGTTTCCACGATCCCTGAAGGATCAAGGGTGGTCATGTTCGATAGTTGCTCTAAACTATTCGCTCCGTGGTAAGGTTAGGTGGCACTGTGAGCTAGCTGGTCTAAAGGCTAACATATCCTTTGGGGGTGTCCAGAATCAGCCTAGACACCAATCCTTTAGTTTATGTTGTCTAAACGCGAAGATCCTATGCATTTTTAGGAACTACACAACAGTAGTAAATAAAACTCTCACACACTGGCATATTTTTATAAACATGTGAGGAGACTGCTAGCTAGGCAATATGTCAGGGTGGTATATGCTTATAGTCTGAATATTCTCTGAAGTATACCCACTGCAACAGACCCATATGCCCAATTATACATCCACCCTGACACTCAAACTTTAATCTGAGATACCTAAGTAGAAAAGGAGGCAGACAGTTAAATATCCAGTAAAATAGTGACAGGAGCACCTAAAGATTTACTCGCATAGATAATTGATATGTATGTTATACTAAAGTAGGCAGTAGCAGATACATTTCAAACAAGCATTTGCAATGCAATAGGTCTCGCATTTGTCAGAGTTAGAGCTATTGGTGTTGTAAATGACAATGTTATTGTATTGTAATTGTATTTATGTAGCGCTTACACCCCTTTCGAGGCATCAAAGCGCTTTTCAGTGAGTAGCTCGCTACTCCACAACCCAAAGAGGATTAGTGATGGTTTAGTATAGGGAAATAAGAGTTAGTTTTGAGTAATGGACATGAGAGTCTGTTAGTTGGATTGAATAGGGAAAAAAATGGTGGGAAGAGAGGGGGGGAGAAACAGCAAAAACAACTAATAACACAAATACAGCAAATACAGTAATCAAGTAAAAGCAGCACAAAATCAGAGCAATACGGCAGTAAGAGAGCAGGCGAAGGGGAGGAGAAAACAGCGGTAAAGACAACAAATAACAGCAGATACAACAAATAAAGGAATCAGGTAAAAACAAAAGAAAATTACACAAAATCTGAGTAATACGGTGGGAAGCGAATGGGCAGTAGAGAGTATATAGCAATGTAACTTGCTTGTTATACGCAGATATTCATTCACCATCTGAAGTAAACATAAACACTTTAAATGTGTCAACCACTATGGCCATGAAGACTGTTTCTCCTGGAAATATCAGGAAAGGCGCTGGTGGGGACATTAGTGGCATGTTTTATAAAGTGTATTTGTTCAGCCAAAACAGAATGTTGTTTCTAAATTATAAGTACTATACACCTTAATCAGTGAAAACACTAATTAAAATAGAGTAATAATGTTGTCAGGGTTTAATGTTGTCAGGTATAAAACAAAAAAACTAAAATATGAATAGTGGTCATTGTCATCTGGTAGATTAATTTAAATAACTAGAAAAATTACTTTTCCGTACTTCTATATCTTTGAAATAACTGCAAACTGTTTATTTATTAAAGAAACTTTCAGCAAGCTTAAAGAAATGGCAGTTGCTGTACAAAAATGTATCGAACTTAGTGAAAATTAAAGTGTTGTCAATTAAAAGACATGTGAGCGACTGGGCTATATGGGACACTGTAAATGTAACTGTACACACCAAGGCTGCTGCTCTGAAACCCGCGACCGGTGCAATTATATGTCAGCGCACTGAAACCTGCCGTCTGAACACAGTGCCGAATGGGGTCACCTGCACCTCGGGCCCCCATGCGCCGCAGGGGCTGTGGGGACTAATGTTACACCACTGGTGCCGGTTGATTTTCACTGTTGTGGGTAAAAGCAGCTCCTTTCTGCTAATCCCTTCCCTGACTTTCTAAAGGTGTCAGAGGCAGGCCGGCTCGTTGAGTCACTCTTGGCTATTCAGCGAGTCTGATACATTTTTGCAACATTTCTTCTGTCAGCATGTTTATTTTTAAATGCATAGTAACAAGAGGGGTAGATAGGATTCTTCTTGTTTCTGTTGCTAAGCCATGGCAGTATTTTGCAAGCTTCTTGAGCTGTGCAGGGGTGAGCATCTTAAAGGGCAGCCATTAAAAACCAAGCCTGCAGAGCGAGCCCGGCTCTACCCCTCCCCCAATGGCTGAGCTATGGCTTAGCAAAAGAAACAGGAGAATATTATTTGCCCCTCTTGACACCATGCATTTAAGAATAAACAGGCTAACAGAAGAAATGTTGCAAAAATGTAACAGACTCGCTGATTAACCAAGAGTGACTCAGCGAGCCGGCCTGCCTCTGACAGTTCTGGAAAGTCAGAGAAGGGATTAGCAGAATGGAGCTGCTTTTACCTGCCTGGGATCTCTGAGAGCAAAGGAGATACAGTGGCCCTGGCTCTACCCCGCCCCCTCCTCCAATGGCTGCACTCGCAGAGCCCAAGAGGCAACAACGGAGGAGCAGAGCTGCCTCTAGGAACTGTCTGGGACAGGAAAGAAATGCCTCGTTCCAATGTAAACTCGACGTCTGTAAGCTTTAATGCAAAATATAAACGCAGCGTCTGCAACAGAAAAAAAAACAAGAAAGCACGGCCACCATTAATCAAGACGGTATAAAAAAGAAACTCGAGTGTGCAACAAAAAAAAACATTAAAACAACAACATCAAGGGGAACCTACATTAATGCGTACAGCAGCAAATAATAAAGCATATTCTTTCAAATGCACAATCCCAGACCTGGACATTAGCTTCCCGGTGACCTGGAGTCAGCTCGTAGCTCTACACACGCGCTATATAAAACTGAAAAAAAACAAACAAGAAAGCGCGGCCGCAATTAATAAAGATGGTAAACAAAAGAAACTGAAGTGGGCGGAAAAAAAAATTAAAACGACAACCTCAAGGGGAATGTACATTAATGCGTATGGCAAAACAAATGGAATGAAAGCATCAATAAAAAAAGAAGTTCTCACAAACAGGGAGATAAAAAAGTTAATCGTAAGTAGACTGTACTTTACCGGTGCTCCTGAGTCTTGAAAGGAAGTGAGGTATCGGCTGCTGGACAAAACAGGAGGCTGCAATGAAGAGTGACGCTGGAGAGAACCAATGGTAAGCAGGGGGTGTGAATAGAGTGGTTTTATTGATTACAGCAGGTCTAGCAGCAGCGCATGCGCTGCTACGCTCGACCTAAAAATTAGTACTCACTAACATAGACAGTAGGGATACCATGCAGCCCATTTTATTTGGTTATACAGAACCAGAGAGGTCACAAACCGAGGCAGTCGTTTACCCAGAAACTTACATGCACATGCAATCACATGCCCAGATAGGGACAGGGAGATTCATTTGGATATGCAGAAATAAGAACTGATATTTTCTACCATAAGATGCAGACAAGTTGCCCTTGTATCATGTTTGACATCTGCTACACTTGAGCCGATGCATGTAGTCTTACAGCTATGCTAACTATCTTATTTGAAAGTCCTACAGAAGATATAAACTGCTATTCTACCGTGTATAAGTCACCACTGAGATTGCCTGCAGATAGAGTATAGGGCATGGTAGTATATGTTAAAAGATACCCCATGTAGTCTGCATGTTCTCTAAACTACATGCACTTCCACATATCCATGTGCTCAATTATACATCCATTCTGTCACCCAGACTTTAATCTGAGGTACCTAAATATGAAAAAGAGGCAGACACTTGGACATCCTGTAAAATCGAGATAGAACCAGTTAAACATTTACTTGCACAAAGAGGCAGAACTGATATGTATGAAGTGCTAAGGGAGGTAGTTGTATACATACTTCAAAAAGCCAATATATTTACACACCCAGGACACAATCCATGAACCCTATTTTATTCTGTTTTAGAGAACCGGAGAGGTCACAAACAGAAGCAGTTATTTATGCAGAGAGTTGCACGCACATGCAATTACAGCCGCAAATACAGGCTCAGACACTCATTTGGATATGGGTTGAAGAACTGACACTTTCTAGTGTAAGTTGGAGAGAAATACCTTTTCACCATGTTTTGGGCCTGCTATACTTCAGCCAGTGCAAGCAGTTTTATAGCTAGGATGACCTTCAGATTGAAAACTTCTACATATGGTATAAACTGGTCTTGTACTATGTATTAGTCAGCACTCACATAGTTTCCTGTTAGGCCATATGGGAGAGTAGTAAGTGCTTAAAATATACCATATGTACTGTGAATATTCTCCGAGGTAGATGTACTCCTACAGATGTATGTGTCCAATTTTACATACATTTTGTCACCCAGACTTTAATATATCATACATAAGTACAACAGTAGGCAGGGGGAGACACTAGGGGGCGTGCGACAAGATGGCCGCACTGTAGTGAGGCTCTGTCAGCCCTGAACCCACCATTCACTATCTATCCTAAATCTGGTGGTGGATCCTGCCATCAACCCTTCTCCTTGAATCGGCAAGCACACCAGCACTTGATTGAGCTATCTGCGAGGCTGCTGGAGAAAACGATCGCCCCAAAAAGCGAGCAGGCTGTGCTGCGAGCTGAGCGCCCTGTGGAGAACGCCAAGGCCGCACTGCACGTAACGGACCTGTAACAGCCGGGGGTAGAGAGACAGCGGCGATCCATTAGCTGGAAGCGGACGACCGCCAGACAAAGTGAGAATTGCTGGAGACGAGCGCTGCACTCAAGGTAGGCGACTGTGGGAGCGCAAGGCGGGTAATCGTTCCGGAGAGGCAGGCGCAGGTCGGGATTGCGGCGGGCCGGGGACTGGGGCCTGGTTGAAAGTGGAAGAACTGGCTGTGTGCCGCAAGTTTTGCTGTGCGGCTGGGTAGGGCGGCGATGTCCCGCACGACGCTGGCGAGCCCCTAGGAGAAGGGCAGCCATAAAAATGACCGCTGAGCACCGCGACACCCTCTCACCTATAGGCCGCCTAATGATCGATGGTGATATGACCCGCATGAGCGCATAGGCCCTGGTCCCAGCGCTGCCTCGGCTGCCATCTTGATAACGCCTCAGAGGGATCACAGAGAGCTTTACCCCGGGCCTGTCGGGTTTGACCCCGATCCTACTGAGCTTCACCCTGGGTCTGCCGAGATTGAGCCAGCTGTGCCTCATCCAGACTGCTGCACCTCATCCTGAGCCTGCTGGCCTTTACTCTGGGCACCGCCGCGCGACTGGGAAAAACGGCATTGCCCTGCACGGCAAAGGTGAGCCCCCGGGAGCGGCGCTGCCACAGAAATGCCTGCTGAACACTGCGAAACCCATTGCCTGCACGTCGCCCCATAGTCGCTAGTGGTGCAGCCCGCAAGTGTGCATAGGCTCTAAGACAAGCGCAATATACGCCGCCCACTTGGATAGCGCCAAAAGCCACAAACCAAGCCTGCCGAGCTTCACCCCGGGTCTGCGGGGCTTCACCCCGAGCCTGCCGGGCTTCATCTCGGGTCTGTTGAGCCTGAGCCTGCTGTGCTTCCGTTAAGCTGCTGCGGTTCACCCTAAACCTGCCACATTGCACTCTGAGCCTGCCTGATTGCTCCTTATCCTTACCTCCACTGCACTGAATTGCCACTTCCTCCAAGATCATCACCAAGGCCACGGGCCTAGAAACGCGGCGGCCCCCGGGGACCTCCTTGCGGTAGTGAGGGAGATATACTCTGCTAAAGGGAAGTGCAATCTGCGCACCAAGACCTATCCTTCATAAGCCTTCACAGCTGTGTATGGAAATCGCCTGACGCCGCGCTACCCGACAGGCTCCGGCCCCCGGGTCAGACCTAGACTGAGCACACGCGCAACTGAAGTGGCCACCCGCACGAACCCATAGAAGGCGACGCCCGGACTGTTCCCTGGGAGCCCCCCTCATTGCTGAAGCGGGCAATTGCTATTGATTGCCACTGAGACACATGAGGCGACCACGGTGTCTGGACGGAGAATCACGAAACACCTAAAACCTGCACAGGTGTGGGAAAGGGACAGAAGCACCCGCTCCAAGTCCCTGAACGGAATTGCTCTACGTCACTAGCTTCGCAAGTGCAATCCACTATCCCCGCTGGGTCCCGGTCCGCGGCCCTGCGGAGGGCCCCTGCCACGACGCCACAACTCACCGTTATAGACGCCAAGGGACCACCCCGACTCCTGCACTGAGAGGCTGGGCAGCACCAGGGAATACGCCAACTAGATCCAAGACTGTCCATACTCCGGCTATACCGTACGGAAAGAACAGACAGCCGGTCAACTCCGCATAGAAGCCGGGGAACTCCACCTACCACGAGGCATACGACAATGGGAAAACAAGACGGCAAACAACCAAAACTGAGCTTTGACACCTGCAAAACGCCCAGAGGACAACTGCCAGACACTGAGCAAGACAGCACTGGCCCGAGACGAGTAGCCCAAATGAGGTGGACATGAAGACGATCCTTCAGACGATGAAAGCAAGCTTCGCCTCCATTGAGGGCAAAATGGATTCTTTGTGTGCCAGAATGGAACAGATTACTCACAAGCTCGAAAAACAAGACGGGAGAATTAAAGAGGATGAAACGCAGATATCCACTCTAGAAGACGATCATGCGCAAGCAGCGGGACAGCTCACAGACATTGATAAACTTTTAAAAGTGATAGCAGCCAAAAATGAGGACATCGAAGCCCGCTCAAGAAGAAACAACATACGCATTACGGGCGTGTCTGAGTCCGCAAACACTGGGAGGCTTGAGGATTATGTAGAACGACTGTTAACAACATGCTTTGGACAAGAAGCCTTCTCCAAGATGCTCATAGTGGAACGAGCACACCGCACGCTGGCGCCAAGACCCCCGCCCGGTGCACCTCCCCGTCCCATAGTTGCGAGACTACTCAACTATCGCGATCGCGACATGGCTCTCCGCAGGGCAAGAGAACTGAAGGACGTAATTTTTGACACCAACGCTATCTCGCTGTATCCGGACTTTACCTTAAATGTTCAAGAAGCGCGTAAGAAGTTTACAACCATCAAGAAGAAACTTCAACAGGAGGGAGTGGAATATGCGATGCTCTATCCGGCGAGGCTATGGATCACATATGATGGCAAGCACCAGATTTGCAACACCCCACAACAAGCAACAGAGTTCTTCAAAAAGACAATACTGGGATCCAGGAGAGCGGTGCGATCACCCACAACCGTTGGAGGTGCTACAGTGCAACAGGAAGACGATTGACATTAAGGACTGCAACTGAACATACAAAGAATGGCGAGACGCCCTGTTACTCCTGCGGCTGATGACATTGCCCTCAACACGAAGGTAACGCAAAACCCGACTCAGGTACTGAACTATACCTTCTCAGCGAACTTCTGTTCTTATTATTTTTTTGATGGTAAAGACGCTACCAGATATCGTAATGTTATTTCAGGGCCCCCTCCCGCACGACATCATGGAGTGGGAGGAGCCGCCACACCCCCTGGGACACCCGTCTCAAAGGGAGCACCCCTACTTCCCGATAGCGGGAACTGTACTGTTGGGCATCTGCCTGTTTTGTTTTGTTCGATGGACATTGTCACCAGTGACTCTAAATGACCTTAAGGCAGAATCGCGCTTGAGAATGCTATGGCATAATATAGTTATGGTCCTATGCTGGAAGATACAACTGCCATGCATGATGTATCATTCAATAGTAAGCATAGACTGCTGCATAATCAATGTTATGGTGATAAGCATGTCCAGACTATTTGGAGGTAATTTGGGAGGGATTCAGAGGGAGGGATCAATGCACGGCAAGTTGGGGACGCCGTTGTGGGAGGAATGTTGGGGGGACCAGGAAGACACTACTCAAGGGATAATACTTCACTATGACTCAGACAATCACAGCATGGGGGTACCGCACAGCCATAGGAATCGGGTAATCCAAGATAGATCATATGAATACAAGCCAAGGAGGGATGGTGGATAATAGCCGTAAGACTGATACGACATTGCGATTCACTCTCCTCACCTGGAACGTTAGGGGTTTGGGTAATCACAGGAAGAGACGCCATATCCTGGCCTATCTAGACAGGCATCACACGAACATAGCTATGCTGCAAGAAACGCACACCTCTCCTCAGGCGCGGCCTCAATTCGCCACTCGGTGGGCTTCGCATAGATATTTCTCTTCGTATTCCGCCTTCTCCAGAGGGACAGCCATCCTAATTAAAAAAACGGTGCCCTACATAGAGGCGGGATCCGAGAGCAACCCGCAAGGGAGATATTGCATAACGTGGGGAAATCTGGCATTGACTTCCGTCACATTAGTGTGCAGTTACGGACCCAATATAGATGACGAAGACTATTTTATCACCCTCTGGGCGCGCATAGTAAATATAGGCTCAACACACCTCATATGGGGAGGAGATTTTAACCTAACACTGCATCCACCCTGCGACCGCTCACACCCACTACCACATCACTACTCCAAAGCGCAGCGCCAACTCCAGCAAATAGTTACTGACAATCTCCTTGTAGATGTATGGCACCACCAATACCCGACACAATATGAAGGCACTTTCCACTCGGCTGTACATCACACGTGGTCTAGATTGGACATGTGGCTTGTGTCACAAGATATTGTGCTGCGCGTCCTTTCCTCCCGCCACCTTGCGCGCACATACTCAGACCACTCCCCGGTGCTTATCTCGGTGACTCCCCCGGGATTGTCCTCCCAGACTAGGCAGTGGCGCCTGCAACCCGTGCCGTTGCTGGATACGGTGTTTGTGTCTGAATTGGGTAAAACGCTAGAAGAATACCTACGACTCAATGTAGACTCCGTCCCATCCCTGGCTCTGGTGTGGGAAGAGCTAAAAGTCACTGTGAAGGGACATTGCATGGCCAAGACGGGGGGTATTCTTAAAGACATACAAATGACGTTAGCGAGACTGGAGCGTCAGATAAAACAGCTGGAGTCAAACATGCAGGGGACGGATGATGGCCCCACGATGGCCAAGATAAGAGAGACCATAACTGAATATCAAGCGGAAGCAGAAAGAGAATGTCTATTCCGCGGCAAATACCACAGGGCGCGACGGTATGGCGAGGGGGAACGCCCTGGCAAAGCACTTGCGGAGACGATCCGGCCACCCAGAACGGCAAACCATGTTCTGGCCGTCCGAGATAGAAACGGCGTGATGCAACGTGACACGACGGCTATAGGTCAGGCATTCATCACGCATTACCAAACGCTATATACCTCGTGTGCGGCACGCCAGGGGGAGACCCCACAGTACTTACAACAAATAGAACTAGCTTGGCTTAGCAACGGCCAAAGGGAATTCTTGGCGGCCAACTTGGAGCTGGATGAGATAAGAGAGGCCATAATATAGACAAACAATGGCAAAGCACCAGGACAGGACGGGCTGGGCATCGAGTTCTATAAAACGTATATAGACACTCTCGCCCCCGTCCTGAAAGCAGTTTATGAGGAAGACTTCGAAACAGGATCACTCCTGCCTACTATGCGAGAAGCAATGCTGGTCTCGTTGTTGAAACCTGGGAAACCCCCGGACTCCACAGATTCCTATAGGGCACTATCGCTGATAAATTGTGACGTCAAAATATTGGCTAAAGTCCTTGCGAATAGACTAACCCTACTGATGGATAGGCTTATACGTCCTGATCAGGCAGGTTTCATACCAGGCCGCTCAACGTCGCACAATCTGCGAACACTTTTTTCTATCCTACATGATATCGACCAGGACGAACAGGAGGTGGCAGTCTTTTTGGACGCCACCAAAGCGTTCGACTCCCTGGAATGGGGATAGCTCCTGGCGGTATTGACGCATATGGGATTTCCACCGGGATTTCTCCAGTGGATCAAATTGCTGTATAACGAGCCCTGTGCATCAGTTCTTCTAAACGGGGAACGCTCCCCAGCCTTTGCCATCACCAGGGGTACGCGACAGGGTTGTCCCCTGTCGCCTCTATTATTCGCGATCGCCATGGAGCCCCTAGCGGCCATGCTCCGCCAACATCATAAACTCTATGCACTAGATTCTCCCACGCGGCCTATTTTAATATCACTATACGCAGACGACATCACACTATATGTGCGTAACCCAGCTGACGGGCTTAACGCCATGATAATAGAAATAATAAAATTTGGGGCTTTTTCGGGTATAACCATTAACTGGGGTAAATCCCAAGTCATGCCGTTAACAGACGCTACCGACTCATTCCAAATGGACTATCCACTACTGTGGATCAATGACGTGGTCCGGTATCTGGAGATCAATGTTACGAGAGACAAGGAGGAACTCATGCGTGGCAACTACGGGGTGGCTCTCACTAAGGTGGAAGACCTGATCAGTAGATGGATCACCCTCCCACTTTCTATGACGGGGCGAATAGCTCTCATGAAAATGGTCATACTGCCCAAATTCTTATATTTATTTACGAACATCCCCTTCCCTCCAGGGCGCCCATTCTTCACCAGACTAAAGGGTCAACTCATCCGCCTCGCGCGGGGCGGCAAGCAACTCAGGATAAAATGGAGTACTCTCACACTGCCATTCGCACAAGGCGGGTTTGAAGCGCCGGATCCTGAACTATGCTATCTCAGTGCCCAGGCACATTTCGCAGCATACTGGTTGCCCCCCCCCCTTCATGACGCACCTGGCAGTGGAACAGGGGACCATGGCACCGATACCGCTGAGGGGATTCCTAGGCGTAGATGACAAGACAGTCGGGGGATGAAGCTCTACTGTAGTGTGCACAAATAATGCATGGCGCGCCATCGCGAAAAGATCTCAAATCCCTATGCTGTACTCTCCCCTACTTCCCCTATTAGACCAACATAACCTGCCGGTTACACAGAAAGGGATTTGCAAACGCATGCTACTCCATCTGGGGCTTAACAAGTGGGGGGATATGACCATCAGGGACAATTCAAAGATGCTACTGCATTTATGGGCGACACACCGCCCACCGCAATGGATAGATTCCTATATATTCGTTTGCGACAAGCAGTCAAAGCAGCTACCCCCGCATTTCCAGAAGAACCTCTAACATTGCTCCCACTGCACCAACTTATACGGGGAGGGGCAGCGCATGCCATGTCCCGCATATACAAAGCCTCCATAGGAGCAGGGACACACAATACCTTGAAAGCTAAACAAGGTTGGGAGACGGAACTGGGACATCCTATTACAGAAGAGGCTTGGACATACAGTTGTCAACAAACCGAATGCATCACCGCTAACAGTAGATTTAGAATTATCCACTTTAAATTCCTCCACAGAATGTATTATACTCCGGCGTGGTTACATAAACTCCAATTACGAGACAGCGATAGATGTGACCGCTGTGGGCGGGAAGGAGCTGGCTTCCTACATTTAGCATGGGAATGCACGACTATAGCGAGCTATTGGGTCGAGATTGGAAATGCACTGAGTGACATGCTGGAGATACACTTGGATTTGACGCCCGAAATGTGTCTCCTGGGATACCTCCCAGACCACAGAGGCCTTGCTAAAAGATTCTTGGCGATAGGCTTACTAATTGCCAAATGCAAAATTGCATGTAGGTGGGGGCGGGGCAGCTCTGCCTAAGTTTAAGGAATGGCTGAAAGATATTACTTATTGTCAGGAGCAAAATAATATCTACGCCGAACTACTCCCCACTCACTCGAGACCACGTGATATTTGGAAGCCAATCACTCGATATATGCTCAAAATGGCAGCCACAGACATGGAAGAAGAGGGCACACCACTGCGGGCCGCTACTCACATTGAGGCACACAGGATGAATGATATTTATAATTCCGCAGATAGCTGAGCAATGCATCTGAGATACACGAGATATAGCCACGCTTCAGAGGGGTGGTTGCATCACGGGCAGCGGTGGAGTACACCACACATGGGGTTTGGAGAGTGATCGAATTACATCTTAAGGGGCACTATTGCCAATAGACTGGCACTTGCTGAGACCATTGAGACATCTCCCCCACTTCTCACAGTCCCGATAATGCCAGGCCTCGGCCATGCGCCGGACAGGTGCGTACAAGAACTGCCAATGTAGTAAACACCCCCCCTATAAATATTAGGCTACTACTGTATCAAATATGGTCGGATCATGTGGGAAAATGATTACCCAATCAGGAGCTTGTTGTGATACTTATTCCTTCTAGTCATGACACTGATGATTGTAATGTACTGAGACTGATGTGCTTTTAATACCAGATATGCACGGAAAGGAAATATTCATTGACAACTAATGTAGTGTCTACCGATTTCTGTAATTGTTGTACTGTTATACTGACAAAATGCCAATAAACAAAGTAAAAAAAAAAAAAAGTACAACAGTAGGCAGATACTTGAACATTTAGTAAAATAGTGACAGAAGCAGCTAAACATTTATTTGCACAAAGAGGGAGAACTGATATGTATCTAGCGCTAAGGGATGTAGTTGTATATATACTTCAAAAAGGCAATACTTACTGACACACCCAGGACACAATATATGCAGTCCATTTTATTGTCTTTTAGATAACCTGAGAGTCCATAAACAGAGGCAGTCATTTATCCAGAGACTTACATGTGCATGCAGTCAGAGAATCAAATATGGGCAGAGACACTCATTTGGATATGGATTAAAGAACTGACACTTTCTAGTGTAGCGGGTTCGAAGCGCCGGATCCTGAACTATGCTATCTCAGTGCCCAGGCACATTTCGCAGCATACTGGTTGCCCCCCCTTCATGACGCACCTGGCAGTGGAACAGGGGACCATGGCACCGATACCGCTGAGGGGATTCCTAGGCGTAGATGACAAGACAGTCGGGGGACGAAGCTCTACTGTAGTGTGCACAAATAATGCATGGCGAGCCATCGCGAAAAGATCTCAAATCCCTATGCTGTACTCTCCCCTACTTCCCCTATTAGACCAACATAACCTGCCGGTTACACAGAAAGGGATTTGCAAACGCATGCTACTCCATCTGGGGCTTAACAAGTAGGGGGATATGACCATCAGGGACAATTCAAAGATGCTACTGCATTTATGGGCGACACACCGCCCACCGCAATGGATAGATTCCTATATATTCGTTTGCGACAAGCAGTCAAAGCAGCTACCCCGCATTTCCAGAAGAACCTCTAACATTGCTCCCACTGCACCAACTTATACGGGGAGGGGCAGCGCATGCCATGTCCCGCATATACAAAGCCTCCATAGGAGCAGGGACACACAATACCTTGAAAGCTAAACAAGGTTGGGAGACGGAACTGGGACATCCTATTCCAGAAGAGGCTTGGACATACAGTTGTCAACAAACCGAATGCATCACCGCTAACAGTAGATTTAGAATTATCCACTTTAAATTCCTCCACAGAATGTATTATACTCCGGCGCGGTTACATAAACTCCAATTACGAGACAGCGATAGATGTGACCGCTGTGGGCGGGAAGGAGCTGGCTTCCTACATTTAGCATGGGAATGCACGACTATAGCGAGCTATTGGGTCGAGATTGGAAATGCACTGAGTGACATGCTGGAGATACACTTGGATTTGACGCCCGAAATGTGTCTCCTGGGATACCTCCCAGACCACAGAGGCCTTGCTAAAAGATTCTTGGCGATAGGCTTACTAATTGCCAAATGCAAAATTGCATGTAGGTGGGGGTGGGGCAGCTCTGCCTAAGTTTAAGGAATGGCTGAAAGATATTACTTATTGCCAGGAGCAAAATAATATCTACGCCGAACTACTCCCCACTCACTCGAGACCACGTGATATTTGGAAGCCAATCACTCGATATATGCTCAAAATGGCAGCCACAGACATGGAAGAAGAGGGCACACCACTGCGGGCTGCTACTCACATTGAGGCACACAGGATGAATGATATTTATAATTCCGCAGATAGCTGAGCAATGCATCTGAGATACGCGAGATATAGCCACGCTTCAGAGGGGTGGTTGCATCACGGGCAGCGGTGGAGTACACCACACATGGGGTTTGGAGAGTGATCGAATTACATCTTAAGGGGCACTATTGCCAATAGACTGGCACTTGCTGAGACCATTGAGACATCTCCCCCACTTCTCACAGTCCCGATAATGCCAGGCCTCGGCCATGCGCCGGACAGGTGCGTACAAGAACTGCCAATGTAGTAAACACCCCCCCTATAAATATTAGGCTACTACTGTATCGAATATGGTCGGATCATGTGGGAAAATGATTACCCAATCAGGAGCTTGTTGTGATACTTATTCCTTCTAGTCATGACACTGATGATTGTAATGTACTGAGACTGATGTGCTTTTAATACCAGATATGCACGGAAAGGAAATATTCATTGACAACTAATGTAGTGTCTACCGATTTCTGTAATTGTTGTACTGTTATACTGACAAAATGCCAATAAACAAAGTTTAAAAAAAAAAAGTACAACAGTAGGCAGATACTTGAACATTTAGTAAAATAGTGACAGAAGCAGCTAAACATTTATTTGCACAAAGAGGCAGAACTGATATGTATCTAGCGCTAAGGGATGTAGTTGTATATATACTTCAAAAAGGCAATACTTACTGACACACCCAGGACACAATATATGCAGTCCATTTTATTGTCTTTTAGATAACCTGAGAGTCCATAAACAGAGGCAGTCATTTATCCAGAGACTTACATGTGCATGCAGTCAGAGAATCAAATATGGGCAGAGACACTCATTTGGATATGGATTAAAGAACTGACACTTTCTAGTGTAGATAAAGAGAAATACTCTTGCATCATGTTTTGAGCCTACTACACTTTGGCCAGTGCCTGCTGTTTTATAGCTAGGCCAACCTTCAGATTTAAAAGTTCTACATAAGGCATTAACTGGTCTTCTACAATGTATAAGTCACTACCGAGATAGGTTCCAGCTATGCCATAGGGGAGAGCAGTATATGCTTAAAATATACTACATGTACTCTCAATATTTTCCAAAGGAACATGCACTTCTAGAGATCCACGTGCCCAATTTTACATCCAAGCTGCTACCAAGACTTTAATCGGGCATACCTATGTAGAAAAGGAGACAGACACAAAAACACTCAGTGAAATAGTATCAGAAGCACCTAAAGATTCACTCATACAGACAGGGACAGCTGATATGTATCTAGTGCTAACTGAGGTAGTTGCACACACACTTCAAAACCCTATTCTCACTAATACAGTGAGTAGGTTAACCATGCAGTCTATTTCATTTCATTTTAGAGAGCCACAGAGGTCACAAACAGAGGTAGTCATTTACCAACACAGTTACATGCATATGTAATCACAGGAACAGATAGTGACAGAGACGCTCATTTAGATATGGGGTACATGAGTGACATTTTCTACTCTGACATGCCGTCAGGTTGCCCTTTGATCATGTTTGAGGCCTTGTACATTTGAGCCAATGAATAGAGTTTTTGCAGCTAGGCCACATGTCTGATTTCAATGTCCTACACAAGACATAAACTGCTCTTCTACTATATATAAATGACCACTGAGGTAGCCTGCAAACTAGAGTATAGGGCACGGTGCTATACTCTTAAAAGGTACAACATGCACCTTGTATGTTCTCTCAGTTACATGCACTTCTACAGATCCATGTGCCCAATTATACATCCACCCTACCACCCAGACATTAATCTGACTTAGCGAAGGAGGAGAGGAAGCAGTCATTTGAACATTTAGTAAAATAGTAAATAGTAAAATAGTGACAGAAGGAGGTAAGAGGCACAACCCATATGTATCTAGAGCTAAGAAAAGCAGTTGCACATAGATTTCAAGAAGCTAATACTTACTCGCACGCCCAGTACACAATCTATGCAGCCCATTTTATTCTGTTTTACAGAACCTGAGAGGTTACAAATAGAATCAGTCATTTGTCCAGAAATTTACAGGCACATACAATCAAAGCCCGAATATGGGCTAACGAACAGACACTTTCTAGTCTAGCATGCATAGAAGTAGCGCTTTCGTCATGTTTTGGACCTATTACATTTCAGCCAGTGCATGCAGTGTCACAGTGTGGCTGACTTGAGATTTAAAACTCCCACATGAGGCATAAAGTACTCTTCTACCATCTACAAGTCCCCACTGAGGTAGTGTCCAGCTAGGCCATAGGAGAGAATACTATGTGCTTAAAAGATACTAATTGTACTCTCAATATTTTCTGAGCTACATGCACTTCTAGAGATCCATGTGCCCAATTTTACATCTACCCTGCCACCCAGACTTCAATGTGACATACCTAAATAGAAAAGGAGGCAGACACAAAAACACTCAGTGAAATAGTGTCAGAAACACCTAAAGATTCACTCATACAGACAGGGACAGCTGATATGTGTCTAGCACTAAGGGAGGTAGTTGCACACACACTTCAAAAACCCTATACTCACTAACACAGTAAGTACGCTAACCATGCAGCCCATTTTTTTTCATTTTAAAGAACCAGAGAGATCATAAACAGAGGCAGTCATTTACCCACAAAGTTCTATGCAAATGTAATCACAGGCCCAGATAGGGACAGAGACAATCATTTGGATATGGGGTAAAAAAGTGACATTTTTGTAGTCTGACATGCAGACAGGTTTCCCTTCCATCATGTTTGAGGCCTTCTACATTACAGTGAATGAATAGAATTTTACAAGTTGGCCAACCATCTGCTTTAAAAGGTCTAAACAAGACATAAACCACTCTTCTATTATGTAAAAGTGACCACTGAGATAGCCTGGAGCTAAAGTATGGGGCACAGTGGTATGTGCTTCAAAGGTACAATATGCACTCTATTAGTTCTCTCAGCTACATGCACTTCTACAGATCCACGTGCCCAATTATACACCCACAATGCCACCCAGACTTTAATCTGACATACCTTAATAGAATAGGAGGTAGACAATTGGATAAAAAAGGAAAATAGTAAGAGAAACAGCTAAACATGTACTCGCATTGACAGGTAGAAGTGATATATATCTAGCGCTAAGGGAGGTAGTTGCACATATAGTTCAGAAAGCTAATGCTTACTCACACCTCTAGGACACAATCCATGCAGCCCGTTTTATTCTGTTTTATAGAACCTGAGAGATTACAAACAGGGGTAGTCATAGGCATAGTCATAGTCATAAATCTTTATTCTGCCAATAAAAAAAGCCATATAAGTACAGAATTGGAAACAGTTAAAATGCAGATTTAAAACAAATACAGTATACACCCTGTTAAAACAGTTATCATCACTATACTGCTTTCAAAATGTTAAAAAGCATATTTTTTCCTTAACTTAATAACAGCAACAATATAGCTCAGAACAGCAGTGCAATTTTCAAATGAAGACAGGCATTGTAAATGTACTTATCCCTCTTTGTATAAAGTAAAGTGCTTGTGCATTAATATGGGGCATACGAAACACCTTCTAAATATTTTATACAAGGAACAAAAGAATACAAAGTATGCAGTTGATTGGACAGACGCACCATCCCATGGGCAACGTGCAAGAGAATTAAGCCACGTGCCAAATAAAGGAAAAGCTACTAAAAAATGAATTCTGTTGAGTCTTAACCTAGTCAGGTAAAATCTATGCTCTGGGCCAACAATCCAGGATAAGTAAGGTTCCAAACCTATGGTTGTAACAATTTCCAGGTGCCTAGTAACTGAACTCATGTCAAGTGATCTTCCCAGTCTTGTTTCCTCTCTAGGTAGTCATTTATCCAGAAACTTGAATGCACATGCAATCAAAACCCCAAATAGCTGAGAGACTTATTCGGCTATCGGCTATCGTCTAAAGAACTGTTATAGTCTAGTCAAACATGCACTGAAGTAGTCCTTCCATCATGTTTTGGGAATGCTACTGTTTAGCCACTCATGCAGTTTTACAGCTACGGCAACCTTCATATTTAAAACTCCTACATAAGGCTCTTCTACCATGTATAAATCACCACTGAGCTAGTGTTCTGCTAGGCCTTAGCGTAGGGTAGTATGTGCTTAAAAGGTACCACATGCACTGTCAATATTCTCTGAGCTCTATTTACTCCTACAGATGTATGTGCCCAACTGCACATCTAGTCTGCTACCTAGACTTGAATCTGTCATCCATAAGTACAAAACCAGGAAGAAGGAAAAACAGTCAGTGAAACAGTGACAAAAGCATGTAAAAATTCACTGAGACAGACAGACACACTTGATATGTATGTAGCGCTAAGGGAGGCAGTCGTATAAAAAGTTAAAAAACCCAATACTCACAAGCACAGACAGTAGACAACCATGCAGGCCATTTAATTCCATTTCAGGGAACCAGAGAGTTGAAGAAAAGAACCAATCCTTTATGCACAAACTTACATGCACATGCAATCATAGGTCCAGATAGGGACAGAGACATTCATTTGCATATGGGCTAAAGGACTGACATTTTCTACCCTAACATGCAGACAACTTACCGTTCCATCATGTTTGAGGCCTGCTACACTTGAACCACTGTATGGACTTTTCAATCTAGGCCAACTGTCTGTTTTGAAAGTCCTACACAAGGCATAAAGTACGTTACTACTGAGGTACTCTGCAACTAGGCCATAGGGCAGGGTACTATGGGGCACATGCATCAAAATTGTAAATTGCAAATACCTAATTACGAATCCCTGAGAATCACAATTAGGTGATCGCAATTTACAATGCATGAAACTCAAAGTGTTTCAGATTGCGATTCCTAGGGGGTCGCAAATCGCTCTACCTCATTAATATTAATGAGGTAGATCGCAATTTGTGGTCAGCAGACCACCATGTCCGTGATTGCTTTTAAATAAAGCAATCCTTTTTTTTGTAAAGCAGCCCGTTTTCCTTAAAGGAAAATGAGATGCTTTATAAAAAGTAAAATAAAAGGTGTTCTTTTCATTTTTTAAGACCAGGCAGTAATCCGTTGGACCACTGCCTGCTCTTAAAAATGCTTTTACAACCATTTACAAAAAGGAAGGGGTCCCTTCGGGACCCTTTCCCATTTGCGAATGGGTTACCACCTACTTGAAGTAGGTGGTAATATGCAAATGTTTTGCGACCGCATTCACGGTCACAAAACATTCATGCATACCCTTAGGATTCGGTATTTGGAAGGGACGCCCTAAACACGCCCCTTCAAAATACCGAATCGCAAACCCATTTTGAGATTTGGTAACAGGTTACCAAATCGCAAATTGAGGTTTGCTGCTTCTGAGAAGCATTTTTTGCGTATGCAAACGGGTCGATTCTGTGAATCGGCCCGTTTGCGAAGGCAAAAATGCTTGATGCATGTGCCCCTTTGTGCTTAAAACCTACTACATGTATTCTGTATTTTCTCTGAGCTATATGCATACCTACAGACCCTGTTAGAAATCAATGCTATAATATTACATATAGTAGACAAAGAGAATAGTTTATGATTCTAGTTAAACACTTGAGAAATATATTCTTATAGTGCGTGATTAAAAGGTAACTGTGCTTATGTTGTTTTTTTCTTTTCAGACATCAATTTGAAGATAACTACAGAAACATACAATGCCATCAAAAAGTCAGAGCAGAAAGAAACAGCAGCAAAAATACCATCTCCTCAGAACTGAGAAACAAAAGGGGGAAAATGCGGAAAAAGTGTTAAAAGAGAAAAGAGATGTTGGCAAGAGGACAATGACATTTCTTAAAATTGTTTGTGCTCAATTGGAAAAAGGGCAAAATTAAGTCAATAAAACAAAAAATATCAGATGCAGTAAGAAAGGTGAACAAATACATGGAAATAAAACTGAAAAACAGAAGACAAAAGGAGAGACTTTAAGTAGAATGCAGAAACAGTTTAAGGAAATCAGACTTAGATGTTCCGTATTAGAGTAATACAAAATGTAATTACAAGTATGAAGAAGTATAAAAGAATATGAGAATCAGTCAGACAAAAGGAACATGTTGAGGGTGTAGTCGATAAAGCCTTTGCTATCAAGAGGAAGTTATGTGTTTTGATACTAAACAGAATGAAGACACTAGACAAAATAGTAATGTCAGTGAGAAGACAAAACCAAAAGAAAAGACTTGTCAATAGAAGTAACTTTTGCAAGGTTTTTAGTGGTGAATGGATACATACATCTAGCACTGAGCCTTTCTTTAATGAAGAAGCTCACTTGCAAGATAACACATTAGTGCATGCAGTTGATGAATCTAGACAATGTTATGAGATGAAGAATGGAACTCCTATTCCAAAAAAAGTAATGGTACCTAGAAATGTAGAGGAAGTAATTGCTGAAGAGGTGCAAGGATGGTGTACACCGGCCCCTGTGTACAAATGGAATTGTAGTAGTGTTTGTAGTATTTGATAGCAATCAATTGATATATTAAGAAATTTACATTTGCAAGGAAAAGTCTAAAACTGAAAATTATGGCTTTGCAAGGTTTGGAAATAATCAAACTGAGAAAGCACACTAATTTACAGGGACACACACTAGCATGTCTATCAAAGAAATTGTGCCAAAGCACCTTTCATCATTACAGAACGTTAAGTGTACACAATGCAAAAATGCGAACTTTTATTAGGTGGCTTTACTATGTGAAAACTCCTGCTCTATGTTTAGGAGAAATGTATGTAGCTTTTTTGCATGGCACTGTAACAGAGGTTGAAAAGTTTTGCGATGATGTGCAGTTTCATTTATTTGGTCTTGAACAGGAGTGTAGGGAAAATGAAAGGTTAGTAACAACAGGACTTCCAGAACAGAACACAGGTATTACTGTTGGTAGTTTTCAAAAAGAGATTACAAACTTTATCACAGTGTGTTTAGAGAAACCAAACTGTGTTTGTATATGTTGTTGATGCACTCACTACAGAAGTCAGACTCTGAATGTTGATTTGTACATTAAAAGTGAAAAACAGAACAATAATAAGTGGAGCAAATTTGCTGTTTACTTATTTGTAGAGGAACGGTTTGACTTGTGCACCCGACAAGTTATATGTAAGTACTACTATAATAAGTTGGAGGAAAACAAAATTCCTGCTAGAGCAGTACAGAACAAGTTAGAAATATTACCTATTCTAGAAGTACTTAAAGATTTGAATATTTATAAATCCATATTAATCCAATGTATACATCCATTTCAAGCTATAGTTCGTATGGAGCCAAAGCCAGGGAAATTACCTCCAACTGAGCTCTAGAAAGGTATTAAAGGTAGAGTTGTGTACTTGCCATTAGATTTTAATCAAAATATTGAAACTATAGGAGTGCAGAGAGATTTGAAGAGGGACTTCTCATTCTAGTAAATATTGTCTATGCAAAGAGCAAAAAGATATGGCAAGAGATAGTAGATGTTAGTAAAGTTAAAAAAAAACTTTATATCTGGTACAAAATAACATTTACTATAGAAATGAAGATATTCTTCAAGATATTACACACATGGAGGATGACAGGTCACCATCGACAGGTCAGATTGAAAAACTGGATCCATTCAGATCAGAAGAAATTTGTGAACATTATAGCATCCATCCCCTGCATTCTAAAGAAATTATTGGTGATGCTATTGTTCTGTATCAACTGAAAGAAGCAAAAGGTGCTCCCTTAAGTGTATGGGAAAAAGTTTACAAGCTCGCTGTTTCCTGCATCTCTTTCCTACTGGACTAGATGGTAGGTGTGAAGACTGGCCTGTACAAATACCAGCGAATGAATACAGATCAACTAGACTTTACTCAGAGGGCCATAGATTTCACCAATGGATCCCTTATATGCTCCATCTACTATTTGAGAGTGACTTATCTGGGTTGTCTTACGCCGTAAATCACATTTTGAAAATAGGAGTAAATCTGCAAAATCAATCAGCAAGGGAATTTGTTAACAAAGTGCAAGGAGAAGATCAACAGCTGAAATATAACTTGATTAATCTCATGGCATGTCAACTACGTACCAATGAGTATTGGTATCATCGTCATGGTGAGCTGAAATGCATGTTGAGAAACTTAGGATCACCTACATGGTTTCTAATACTCAGTTGTGCATAGTATGCGTGGGATGACCTACAGGAATTCTTGCGAGAGGCAAATTCAAATATAAAAGACATTAATCTGAAGACACCAGGAGAACTTTGCTCATTGGACCCTGTAAACATTTGCAGATATTTTAACCACAGGTTTCAAGCCATGATAGCTTTTATCTGCAATAAAATTAATCCACCTCTTGGTGAAGTGACTGATTTCTTTTGGTGTAAAGAGTACCAAGCTAGAGGTGCTCCACATATTCACATGCTGCTATGGGTAAAAGATGCCCCAAGGTTTGGAACAGATACTGATGAGTCTGTGTTGTCTTTTATAGAGCAATATGTGACTTGTGCAATTCCAAAGGATAGTGGTGACAAGATATTAAGACAACAAGTTCTATGATTCCAGAATCATAGGTTTGGAAAATACTGTTGTCAAAAATACAGATCCAAAGGAAAATTTTACACGAGATGTTGTTTTGGATTCCCACGACCTGTCATCTCAGAAGGAAGAGTGAACAGCTTTTTGCCAGCAGTCAGACACACACCCTTACACGGAAATCACCAAAAAACACATGCACCCCGAGAAGTATAGAGGTCTCCAAGTACATTAATGACTACAACCCTATCATTCTGAAGATATGGAACGCAAATATCAATCTACATTTTGTTGCAGATAACTATATTGCTGTTGCACTCCATGCCACTTCATTTATAACAAAGTCAGAGAAGACAGAGATAAAAGACATGTGGGAGGATATTTCTGCTGAAAAGAGTCTTACAAAGAAATTGTACAGTTTTAGTATGAAAATGCTTTCCCACAGAGAAATAGGCTCATATGAATGCTCCGACAAGTTAAGCTCGGCTAATTTATTTTCTAAGTCAACAGGAATTGTGTGGGTGAGCCTAGGGCTTGCAAACAGTCATAACAGAGTATTAAAGTCTTTCCCAGAAATACAATATCTTGCTAAATTTGAAACAGAGTGCACAGATATTCTGAAGACTAACATGATGGATACATACTACTCAAGAAGAAGTACATATCTTGAAAGCATGTGTCTATATGAAATACTTCAGCATAATACATATAATAGCAACGCTACTAAAAACATAGAAGAAGGAAGATATGAAGTCCTTGAATGTGATGGTTGTTTGGTGAGACATAAGAAAGGAAATCTAATCAACCATAGAAAGCTGAGTTTTCAAACCCTGGGCAAAAAAGAGTTTCTATTGGCACTTTTGCAGTTGTTCAAGTCATGGCGTGCAGAATCAGAATTACTGGAAAAGTATGACTCTTACAAAAACTATGTCAATGCTGTGAAAGACATCATTGAGGACTTAGTGTTGCCAAACTACCTTCAAATGTTGAAAAAGAGGTTGAACAGGAGTCAAGATCCTCTTGGAGAGCCAATTAATCAAAATCAAGAAGCTATAGTTATGAATGAAGTGGAAAATGCAATACAGCATGCAAGGGCTGAAACTGAGGTCTTTGAACAGTTAGTACAGCAACTGAATAATGAACAGAAATAAAAATGTTATGAAGACGAAATAGAGCATGGATACCTGCATGAGAAGAAAGAGTGTCACTGTTCTTCATTTAAATCAGTTTTCCTATACATAAGTGGTCAAGCTGGTACTGGAAAAAGTTTCTTAATTAAGGTACTCACCAGTTATCTACAAAAGAGTACAGATTCAAATTTATCATGTGTAGTAACTGCACCAACAGGATTAGCTGCACATAGCATTAAACAAATTACTCTTCATCGACATTATTGCTACCAGTGGAACATGTCAATAAACTGGAATATCTGATTATTGATGAAGTCAGCATGGTGTTGAACCTAATGCTTGCCTTCATACATTTAAGAATGCAGCAGATCTTAAAAACAAACTACGATGTACTGTTTGGTGGAAAACATTTAATTTATTGGTTGACCTCCTACAACTAAAACCTGTAAAAGTACAACCTGTTTTCAAGACACTTCTACATGATGAAACAAGAAATTATCTTGGAAGTATTGGCAATGTGAATATTTGGCAATACTTTGAATACAAAGAATTAGTGAAATGTATGCGCCAAGCAACAGATGCGGAATATGGAGATATACTACAGGAGATTAGAGTAGGAGTTCTAACAAAACAAGGAAAACATGCTTTGGAAACTCGCCTTATCAACAAATTATTTCCCTTGAACATTACACCAGCGCAACTAATGAATAATTTCATTAAAGAAAACAAGTCTATAGTTTGTTTAATGCCAATCCTACAAGAGTGCTTGAACTTTAATGAACAATTACTCCAACTGGAGAAAGAAGATATTTTTGAAATTACAACTACTGATAAAATGGAACATCAGGGAGTAACAATAGTACTGACAGATAAACTGCAAGCAAAATTGGATTATTTGGAAAAGTCTGTATCAAAAACTGAGGTTCAGAGATGCGGTTATATCTCTGTAGAAACTGCTGTGTAATTTTATTTTGGAATCTAAAGGTTGAAGAAGGGTTAGTAAATGGTGCAATGGGTAAAGTTATAAATGTTGTTAATTATCCAAACACGGATGACATGGAATACTTGGTGATGACATTTGATGAGGTTGATGGTGTAAAGCAGATTGGTCGATGCGTTGTACATTTTTGTTAGTGAAAGTCTTATATGTGCAGCAAAAGCAGTCTCCAGTGGTACTAGCATATGTTGTAACAATCCACAAATCACAAGGCTTAAGTGTAGCTGCAGCTTTTGTAAATATTGGAAGTTCTGTATTCAAAGAAGGAATGTCATATGTAGCATTATTGCGAATTAAAAGATTGTCCAGTTTGTTTTTGATTGACTTTGATAAGAAACAAATGAGTGCTGATGCAAGCTGCGTAAGGGAGTACAATCCATTAAGGAGTGTATTTGCTCCTCATTTAGGCCAGTACCCTGTTTATGATAAATGAGTAAACTGTCTGAAGTGGAAGATAAAACAGAATATATATGTTGAGCAAAAGGAAGTACAGAAGGAAAATCCCCAACAATCAAAGAAGAGGAATGTACTAAATGATGGAGAAATTGTAGGTTAGCAGTTTGACAACAATTCAGGGGTCAACTGCTATGCAAATTTTGTTGTCTATGTACTATTCCATTAGCCAGATGTTGTTTCTGAAACTGAACAAAAAAGAGATAAGAGAATTTGCTCTAAACTCTATGGCTTGCTGCAATCAGTGACAGAACTGCAATACAACCTGCTTCAGGAATACAAGATCTTATAGATATATCTACTGGATCAGTAGTATTTTCTCTCAGTATTCAACAAGATGCACAATAATTTGCTATGGTGATGCTCGAGGTATTTGAGGAAGAAAAAGTGAATATTAATGAGTTATTTGCATTTAGTTACAAATGAGAGCATATGTGTGAAGATTGTGAATTCATCTCTAGCACTGTAATCAATTCAGAATGATTCCTCTAATCGACATTACCAGATTGTAAAACTGTGCCTTTTCAGCAATTGCCCAAAAATGCTAACCAAAATATGACCTGCCCAAATTGCTGATCAGACCTTTTATCTACATTGTTTCTACAAAGAATAGGAAAATACATTATAATAATGTTACAACGATGCAGACCAGATGGTTCAAAATTGGATACTGAAATGACAAACTTTGTAGCTGGGCAAATATCTATTTCTGAGGGTTATTCATAGATAAAGGACATGTGTATTGTACTTTTATTACATGATTTATGGTTTACTAGACATTAGTCTGCCCTTTTGGGGGTAATATCTTTAAAATGTTGTTGGAAACGCAACAATCCTTTTACCTTCAACAAAGCAGTTTATATAACATCCAAAAACTACATTCTCCTATTACAGTTAAATACTGAATGGATATAGTATAACAACAACAGTCTTAAGTCACCACCCAAAACTGTTTAAAAAAAACAAAACCTTTGTTTCTTCAAGAAGAACTTCTACATACTACTGTGTGGTATTTTGTCTACATGGATCATCATAATTTTCTTTGTTATTTCACCTGCAAGAAAGTATGTCTTAAAAAGGATCTGCAAAATTAAACACTGCTTCACAATTATATGTGATATTGTACCAGATATATTAATATATGAAACATTTAAAAACTACATTTCTGCATATGGTTGTAGTAACTTTAGAAAAAGCCAATAATTAGAGAATTGTAGTGAGTGCTTTGCATAGTATTGCTTATTTGTAAAGAATTACTATCAGCATTGTTTATTTTACAATCCATTGTTTTTTCCCCACTGTTCATTGATGATGCTTCATACAGACCACTGTTAATGATAAAGACGTATAAAAGCTGAGAACAGTAAAAAGGAGAAAGTAATGCTTTTGCTATGTTGTATTAAACTGTTACAGTATAAGTAATGTATGTTGTTAAAATGTTCTAATGTTCAAGATCAAATGCTAACACATCTTTTCTTTGTTTTTCTTTTTCCAGAGTGTCTGGAGTTCAGCAAGATTGTATTTGTCAAATCACTTTTCAATCATAGACAGATTTCTTAGAGGTTTGCCAATGAATGCACCCATTCACTCACACATACAAGCACTAAACACCCATTTACATACCCATGCACGCATGCATGCACCCATTTACTCATCTATATAGGTACTCACATAGCCAATCATTGACCCATACAGGCACTCATGCACTGTTTCACTGACCCTTATACAAACTGTATTGCCGTTCACTCACCCAAATAGAAACTGATGCACCCACTCACTCACTCATATACACACTGATACACCTGTTCCCTTACTCATACATGCACTAATATATCCATGAATACACTCATAAACCAATTCATTTACCCATACCAGCACTAATACAGCCATTCACTCAGCAATACATGCAAATATTGCACCTATATACTCACTGATACAGGCAATCAAGTACCACTCACACTCCCATACAGACACTCAAGAACCCATTCACTCACTCATACAGCCATGCATGCACTCATTCAATTATCCATGCACCATTCATGCACTCATTCAATCATCTATGCACCAGTCAAGCCACCATTCCATGCTCCACTAATACACTCATTGAAGCATTCATATACCACTCATGCACTTATTCAATCATCCATGCACCTCTCATGCAGTCAATCTAACATCTATTCACTGTAACTGACAATATTGCGATGTTACAAACAATAATTGATAAATATGTGGTCTCGAAATCACAGGTCGTCTACTGTGTCTTTGTTGACTTTTCAACAGCATTTGACAGAGTGGACAGATCAACACTTTGGTGTAAGCTAAAAAAATTGGGAATTCCGGTTAACTTATTACATATAATTGTGTCACTCCACTCCGAAACCTGGTGCCAAGTTTTATTGGGGAAAGAGAAGGGCATCACATCCCCAATTAAAACATTGAATGGCCTAAGACAAGGGTGTCTTTTAGCTCCTTTATTATTTTCCCTTTACCTTAGTGATCTCCCAGATTGTTTTAAGCAGATAACTAATTTGCCACCGAAAATATCATTACATAAAATTCATACTTTGATGTACGCAGATGATGTGATTATTTTTGACCTTACTCCGTTCGGCCTCCAGAGGAACTTGCATGCACTTGCGTCATATGCAGAACAAAATTTCTTGGTCCCTAATATAACAAAGACAAGAATAGTCCCTTTTCGAGGTAGTAAAAGATACGTAAACTATAACTGGACCTTAGGAGGACAATTGTTAGAAATAGTGAATGAATACATCTATTTAGGTTGTATTTTTTCACAAACCTTAAAAAATTATTCCCATCTTCAGCACCTGGCCTACAAAGCTGATGTTCATGCCGGGGCGCTTCAAAGATTATATTCTTCTACTGGGCATAGGCATTTTTCAACCCTTTTACAGGTCTTTAGCATCAAGATCCCTCCAGTTCTTTCATATGCTCTTGAGCACATTCCCATAAATCAATGGCATTCAATACAACTCAAAGAAAGTAAGATTCTTCTGAAATTAACTAAAATGTCTCAAGCAGTACCTGTGCAAGCCCTGCGCCTTGAGTTTTCTCTAACAAGTACATACGCTAGAGGAATTACTAGTATCATTCGATGGGCGTATAACATCTTACATGCCGAACAAGGTTCTCTAAGAGCTCTATTAAAACTGGAAATTTTTGAAGAAGGATCCTCAAAATACGTCTTTTATCGAAATGTAATGTTTGCACTGAAGTTGTCAGAATGTACAGTTGATCTGTTGAAAACCTGGACCCCGGCACACTTGAAACTTTTTTTAAAACACTTGACTCCAAGGATAAGTTATGATCTTGACCTTCAGCACTGTACAAAACTGCAATGTTATAAACAATATGCTGAGTCAATTGAATTTAAACAAAGGCAACAATATCTTACTTTCACTCTAAGACATGGTGTCCGGCGTTGTATGGTTTTACTTCGGTTTGGGATCCTTCCTCTTAATTCCTTTACTTGTAAATGGACAAATAACAATAATGCCAGTAGCTTATGTGACCTCTGTAAAGGAAGAGTTCAAGATCTGACGCATATTTTGTTTGTTTGTCCTAACTCCATAGTAGTTGACGCTCGAAAGAGATTTTTAAAACCAATTCAAACAAAGTGTAACTCTATAAGTGTACAGAGTTTGACCTCCATTCTTAAGTCACCTCCCAATGAATTTGTATGCTATAATCTGTTTACATTTTTAAAAACTTTTTAAAATTTGTATTAGTATAAGTGTTTACAATTTTGCTACTTATAAATGTAATTTTATCATTTTATCATTTTATTTGTTGTTCTCTGTAGAGAACTAAATCAAATAAATAAATAAAATTTGAAATTTGAACTCATTCAATCATATTTGCTCTACTCATGTACTCCTTCTAACATGCATGCACCACTCATAAACTCATTTTAACATTCATGTACCTCTCATGCATCTATACCAACATCCACGTATCATTCATGCATACATTCTAACTTCCATGCACCACTTATGCAATCATACTAACATCTATGCACCACTCACGTACTCATTCACTGATTAATTTACCATTTATATCCTCATTCTAACATCTGTACACAATTCATGCAGTCATTCACTGATTGATGCACCACTCATGCACTCATACTAACATCCAAGCAACACTGATGCATTCATCCAATCATTCATGCATTTCTCATGCACTCATTCAATCATCTATAAACCACTGATGCACTCATTCAATCATCCATGCACCACTCATGCACTCATTCAACCATCCATGCACCACTTATGCACTTATTCAATCATCTAGGCACCTCTCATGTACTCATTCTAACATCCCTATACCTCTCATGCACTCATTCTAGCAACCATGCACCAGTTATCTAACATTCATACACCACTCATGCATGAATCTGAACATCCATGCACCATTCATGCACTGATTCAACAATCCATACACATCTCATGCACTTATTCATTCACATATGCACCTCCCATACACTCATTGTAACATCCATGCAGCACTCATGTACTCATGGAATCATCCATGTATAATTCATGTACTCATTCAATGATCCATGTACCAGTCATACACTCACTAAGTCATCCATACTCCAGTCATGCATTCATTCAATCACCCATGCATGACTTATGCACTTATTCAATCACCCAAACACCAGTCATGCACTCATTCAATTATCCATGAACCACTCATGCACCCATTCAATCTTGCATGCATCAATCATGCACTGATTCAACCATCACACATGCACCTCTCATACAGTCATTCTAACATTCATGCACCACTTATGCACTCATGGAATCATCCATGCACAACTAATGCACTCATTCAATCATACATTTACCAGTCATACACTCATTCAGGCATTGATAGACTACACTTGCATTACTTCAATCACCCATGCATGACACATTCACTTATTCAATCACCAATCCACCACTCTTGCAGTCATTCAATCACCCATGCACTAATCATTCATGCATGCAATCACCTGTAGACCACTCATGCACTCATTCAATCATCCATGTACACCTCATTACCTCATTCATCAATGCCCCACTTATGCATTCATTCAATCATGCATGCACCACTCATGCACTCATTCAATCATCCATTCACCACTAATACACTCATTCAATCATCCATGCACCACTCATGCACCCATTCAATCATCCATGCTCCAATCATGCACTCATTGAAGCACCCATGCTCCACTCATGCACTCATTTAGTCTTTCATACACCACTCATACACTCATTCAATCATCCACATACCACGTATAACCTCATTCATTCATCGTAGCACCACTCAATACCTTCATTCAATCATCCCTGCACCATTAATGCACTGATTCAATCATGCATGTACCACTCATGCACTCATTGATGCACCCATGCACCACTCATGCACTCATTCAATCACCCATACACACTCATACACTTGTTCAATCATCCATACACCACTCACCCCCTCACTAAATCATCCTAGCATCACTCATGTCTTCATTCAATCAGGCATGCACCACTCATGCACTCATTCAGTCATCCATGCACCACTCATGCATTCATTCAATTATCCATGTACCAGACATGCATTCATTCAATCATCCATTCAACACTCATGTACTCATTCAATCATCCATGAACTATTCATGCACACATTCAGTCATCCATACAACATTTGTGCACACATTCAATCATCCATTCACCAATCATACACTCATTCAATCATCCATATACAACTCATGCACTCATTCAATCATCTATACAACACTCATACACTCAATCAATCATTCATACATCTCTCAAACCATCATTCAATCACCCTTGCACCACTCATGCATTCATTCAATCATCCATGCGCCACTCAAACAATCATTCAATGATGCATGCACCATGCATGCACTCATTCAAGCATGTATGCACAACTCAGGCACTCATTCAATCATCCATGCACCACTCATGCACTCATTCAATCATCCATACACCACTCAGGCACTCATTCAACCACCCATGCACCATTCATGCACTCATTAAATCATGCTTGTATCACTCATGGACATGTGCAATCATCCATTCACCACTCAAACACTCATTCAATCATCTATGTACTACACATGCACATATTCAATCATCCTGCACCACTCATACATTCAGTGATTCACCCATGCTCCACTCATGCACTCATTGAAGCATCCATGCACCACTCATGCACTCATTCAATCATCCAAACATCACTCATACACTCATTCAATCATCCATACAACACTCACATCCTCATTCAATCATCCTAGCACCACTCATGCACTCATTCAATGATGCATGCACCACTCATGCACTCATTCAATGATGCATGCACCACTCATGCACTCATTCAATCATCCATGCCCCACGTATGCACTCATTCAATCATACATGCACCACATATGCACTCATTTGAGCATGCATGCATCACTCATGCACTCAGTCTATCATCACTTCACCACCTATGCACTCATTTAATCATCCATGCACCACATATGCACTCCTTGAACCATGCCATGCATCACATATGCACTCATTCGAGCATGCATGTATCATTCATGTACTCAGTCAATCATCCATTCATCACTTATGCACTCATTCAATCATCCAAATACCACTCATACACTCTGCTCTGTCTGAAGGGTTTTTAGTGACTCAGGAAATGTGGCGCTCTGCTATGTAACGTATGTTTGTGTAGTATCCTGGTGTTATGGATTGCCTCTCCCATGTTTCCCTGTCCCTGGCTGCTCAGCCTGTGTGAGTGTTCTGAATGGAATGTTTGGTGTGTGGGCTATGAGTGGAATGTGTGGGTGACTGGATGAGGAGTGACAGTTGGATGGATGGGGCTGAGCAGCTAGCAGGCTGCTCCCGGTGGGGCTTATGATATGGACTTATACATCTGCTGATGGAGTTTATCCTACCTGTAACCTACCTGTGAATAAACCTACTTGGTTTACATCTACCAGCGTGTCAGTCTTCACTACATTTAATTTGGCGACAAGTAAGGACGTCCCCACGCTCTACACTTGATTCAAGCGGCCTTTAAAGACTTTAAAATGATTTCTACAAATTGCTGGCAAGAAGCTTCTACAGGTATGAGGATATATCGACGGACACTGGCAACTGTAACAAGAAGAATCAAAAAGGAGTCACAAGAGGCAGCTCAAAACTGTCAACTCAAAGACATTATCATCCAAAAGGACCTTCTCAACCAAGTGCAGCGTGCCGTGCAGCCCCACCGGTGTCCATCACATCGGACAGCCCCCACACAAGTGTGCTGTACCTCATCTCATAATGTTTCAACATCAAGATCTGGGACTTCAAATGCATTGAACCACTTCTTTGACTTCATGGATGCTGCGCAGAGTGAACCTGCAAGTACAGTGAGCCATTATTTTAAATTCATGAGTGCTGCGCAATGTGTGACTCGCATGGACATTTTTGCCCAAACAAAACTTTCAAACTTTAAATATGTGAGCCTTATTTCTACCTACGATGGAGCAGTGTTCCCTAAAAACAGGGTCTGGAAATGTTTCACGCATGAAAGACTATCTGAGCTACTGCGTGTTTTTTACATTAGCAATGGCTGACAGAACAGTAACCAGTAGAAAAACATGGTTGGGACCACACAGCAGCGTTGTTTTTCAAGCCTTTCAGACAAAGTGAGGTGATACATGACCTACTGGGACCTCATGTCTGCTGCATTCTCTAACCGGCGTTTGTTATTGGTGCAATTAAATTTATGTACGGTGCAACCAGGTAAGGGGAAATTCCCTAACACTCATTCAATCATCCACACACCACTCACATCCTCATTCAATCATCCAGGGACCACTCATGCACTCATTCAATGATACATGCATCACTCATGCACTCATTCAATCATCCATGCCCCCCTTATGCACTCATTCAATCATCCATGCACCACATATGCACTCATTCGAGCATGCATGCATCACTCATGCACTCAGTCAATCATCCATTTATCACTTATGCACTCATTCGATCATCCATGCACCATATATGCACTCATTCAACCATGCATGCACCACTCATGCACTCAGTAAATCACCCATTCACTACTTATACACTAATTCAATCATCCATGCACTACTCATGCATATATTCAATCATCCATGCACCAGTCATGCAACATCCAATCATCCATTCACCACTCATCTATTCACTCAATCATCCATGCACTATTTATGCACACATTCAATTATCCATACAACATTCATGCATACCATCAATCATCCATTCCCCAATCATAAACTCATTTAATCTTCCATGTGCAACGTATGCACTCATACAATGATGCTTGCACCACTCATGGACTCATTCAATCATGCATGCACCACTCATGGACTCATACAATCATCCATGCACCATATATGCACTCATTCAACCATGCATGCCCCACTCATGCACTCAGTCAATCATCCATTCACCACTGATACACTCATTCAATCATCCATGCACCACTCATGCATTTATTCAATCATCCATGAACCAGTCATGCACACATCCAATCATCCATTCACCATTCATCTATTCATTCAATCATCCATACACTATTTATGCACACATTTAATCATCCATACAACATTCATGCACACAATCAATCATCCATTCCCCAATCATAAACTCATTTAATCATCCATGTACAGCTCATGCACTCATTCAGTCATATATACAGCCCTAATACACTCAATTCAATCATTCATACACCTCTTACACCATCATTTAATCATCCTTACACCACTCATACATTTATTCAATCATCCATGCACCACTCATGCACTCATTCAATGATGAATGCACCATGCATGCACTCATTCAATCATGCATGTACCACTCATGGACTCATTCAATCATCCATTTGCCGCTCATACACTCATTCAGTCATCCATGCACCACTCATGTGCTTATTCAATCATCCATGAACAAATCATACACTCATTGACTCACTTATGCACCACTCATGCACTCATTGAAGTACCCATTACCCACACATGCACTCATCCAATCATCCACACACCACTCATAGACTCATTCAATCATCCATACACCACTCACACCCTCATTCAATCATTATAGCACCACTCACACCTTCATTCAATCATGCATGCACCACTGATGTACTCATTTACTCATGCATGCACCACTCATGCACTCATTCAGTCATCCAAACACCACTCATGCACTTATGCAATCACCTATGCACCACTCATGCTCCATTCAATCATCCATGCACCATGTATGCACTCTTTCAATCACCCATGCACCACTCATGCACTCATTCAATCACCCATACACCAGTCATACACACATTAAATTATCCATCCAACACTCATGCACTCATTTAATCATCCATGCACTGTTCATGCACACATTCCATCATCCATACACCATGTATGCACACATTCAGTCATCCATTCACCACTCATGCACTCATTCAAACTTCCTTGCACTCATTCAATTATCTATACAGCATTCATACACTCATTCAATAATTCATACACCTCTCATACTGTCATTCGATCATCCATGCACCACTCATGCAGTCTTTCAATGATGCATACACCACTCATGCACTCATTCAATCATCCATGCCCCACTTATGCACTCATTCAATCATCCATGCACCACGTATGCACTCATTCAATTATGCATGAACATTCATGTGCTCATTCAATCATCCATTCACTACTCATATACTCATTCAATCATCCATGAACTACTCATGCATTTATTCAATCATCCATGCACCACTTACATACTGATTGACTCACCAATGCACCACTCATGCATTCATTAGGGCACCCATGTGCCACTCATATACTCATTCAATCATCCATACACCACTCACACCCTCATTCTATCATCCTAGCATCACTCATGTCTTCATTCAATCATCCATGCACTGTTGATACACTCATTCAATCATGCATGTACCACTCATGCACTCATTCAGTCACCCATGCATCACTTATGCACTCAATCACCCATGCACCACTCATGTCTTCATTCAATCATACATGCACCACTCATGCACTCATTCAGTCATTCATGCACCACTCATGCACTCATCAGTATATCACCCATGCACCACTCACCCATGCACCACTCATTTACTCATTCAATCATCCATATACCATTCATGTACACATTCAATTATCCATTCAACACTCATTCAATTATCCATGCACCAATCATACACAGATTCAATCATGTATTCACCACTCACATACTCATTCAATCATCCATGCACCACTCACGCACTCATTTAATCATCCATGGACCACTCACACTGATTGACTCACCCATGCACCACTCATGCACTCATTGAAGCACCCATGCACCACTCATGCTCTCCTTCAAACATCCATACACCACTCATACACTCATTCAATCATCCACACACCACTCACACCCTCATTCTATCATCCTAGCTTTACTCATGCCTTCATTCAATCACCACTGATACATTCATGCAATCATGCATGCACCACTCATGCACTCATTCAGTCATGGATGCACCACTCATACCCTCTTTCAATCACTCATGCACTTATTCAATCATCCATGCACCACTCATTCAATCATCCATACACCACTCATGCACTCATTCAATCATCCATGCCCCACTTATGCACTCATTCAATCATCCATGCTCCACTTTTGTACTTTTTCAATAATGCATGCACCACTTATGGGCTCATTCAAATATTCATACACCACTCATACACTCATTGAGTCACCCATGCACTACTGATGCACTCATTGAAGCACCCATGCACCACTCACGCACTCATTCAATCATGCATACAGCATTCATGCACACATTCAATCATCCATTCATCACTCATGCACTCATTTAATCATCAAAGCACAACTTATGCCCCCTTACAATCACCTGTACAGCACTCATACACTAATTCAATCATTCACATACCTCTCACACCATCATTCAATCATCCTTATAGCACTCATGCATTCATTCAATCATCAATGCACCACTCATGCACTAATTCAATGATGCATGTACCACTCATACACTCATTCAATCATGCATGCACCACTCATGCACTCATTCAGTCATCCATGCATCACTCATGCACTCATTCAATCACCCATGCACAACTCATGCATGCATTCAATCACCATAGACATACTCATGCACTCATTCATTCGGCTTATCTTTTTTTAACTGAAAAGATGTTGTTTGTGGAGTTTTTTTGTTTTTTTGTGTATTTTAAAGTTTTACTTTTTTGCTGGTAACAAAAATGGCAACTGTGAGTGCAAACACTTCAACAAGCACTCAAAAATTTGGAAAAACTATGAAGGACCAAAAATAAAAATTCAACATTTATGATTCATTGCAGCATTGAGAAGAGCTGTTATGGACTGCTCTCCAGTACTCAGCACGACTCCACAATCCATGCTGTATGATGCCATCTGTCAAAACTCCATAGCCAAATCTTGAACTTGAAATTGGACCTACGAAGGGACTCTCTGTCCCGGTGTTGTTGTGTCTGCTACTAAGTTGATGGTCCTTCAGCCCAGCATTGTCTTCTTGCTTCTTTCAGACAATTGCCATCGTATGTTTTTAGATGAACAAAGCATGGACGTAGTCCCGTAAGAATATTTTTTATTGGAATTCCTTGAGAATGTCTTCTCACATAATGTGCATTGCACAAATTTGACAACTGTTTTCCATTCTCCCGAAAGGATCCTGCATAAATCACAGGCAATACTTGATTTCTTATGGAGAGGCCTCTCATTTTCGGACTCACCAGAATCCACCTCTTGGACTACCTGGTCCACCTGCTGTTCCTTCTGATTCCCCTCTGCAGGCTGAGTTGCCATTTTTGGAAAAAGAAAACACTCCAGTAAATGTTAGTGAGCTGCTCAGAATGAACTCCTCTCAAAGAATATTCAAGAAAGATAAATGGGCGTGGTCTTCCTATTCTTATACTTGAAAAGTTTATCATCCTATCACATTCCTTTCTTCCCCGGCCACATGATGTTCACGACGACCGGCATGATCGGGAACACTGGAAATTGCAAAAAAAATTATTGTCTTTAAATTAAGTACAGAAACATTAGTGTTTACCTTATTATACTAAACCCCTAATGATCAACATACAATAAAATATGTTTAAACATCTATTACACAATTTATGAAAAACAGATGGACGTCGCAGATAGTGACGTCACTACGATGATATACATCACCGCAAAGATCAGGAATTGAATTCCAAACCACTTTTGAACAAAATTCAAATCAAAAACATACGGTTAAATATTATTGTTTAAAAAAAAACTAATCTCCATCCTACTTTACAATATGTTTACCTATAAGTTTTATACTCCCTTAAAAAAAATGCTTGTCGCGGTTACTGAAGTCGTTGCGGCACCCGCAGTCCCCGCAAACACTAAAAATCTTATTTCAAAGTGCTTTTTTTAAGAATAAAACCAAAATCATAAGTCAACTAAACCCCTAACATCCAGCATACACTACAATATATATATATATTTCACTATGACACCTTTTAAAAAAGATGCAATGTTCGCGAGTATCAACATCCCTGGGAGGACACCAAAAAAACACTTTACACATACTTTTTAGTGAAACTTCCTGAAGAAACACAACTTTAAAGGTTACTCTAATAAACCCCTAGTGTCCAACATAGTATAAAATATATGTGTATGTATGTTTTATAGTGTTAAACAAATGGTACGTTTCGCGGTGGCGCCGCAACACTTGCAACGTAGCCATGAAAAACAAAAATTTAATATATTTATAGCCTAAAACAAATTAGAGGAACTCACTCATAGTGATGAATGAAATAGTCGGTCGTAACACAGCTATAATCAACAGTATCTAATATTTAATTGAAAAAATGTAAGCAATACAGTAAAAAAACATACATCACAGGATGTTATAGTTAGAAAATATAATTTTAAAACTTTACAAATCAACTATAAAAAAGAAAACATTATAGAAACTTAAAACTTATAAAAAAGAGAATTTAAAAAAACCTACACATTCACTGAAAAAAACAGAGTTTACAAGGACGTTATAGTTAGGAAAAAGAATGAAAAAAACCTTAGAAATTCACTGAAAAAAACAAAGGTTACAGGGGATGTTATAGTTAGGCTCAGATTTTACTCGTACAAAACCAGTGAAATTCAGCAGTTATAGTTACCTTAGCTAACTATAATTCACGCCCTCGCAATGCACTGCTTATGACCTCACATATTACATCACTCATGACATGGTCAGTGACATCACTGATAACATCACTGATGATATCTTAAATTACATCATTGCTGACATCATCCACAGAATCATTTACACTCCAACTCACACTCCCATACAGCCTCTCGTATACCCAATCCCTGTCAACCACTCATATATACAATGACAGAAAGAAGCAAACAGTTAACACACCTGCTCACAGATTCATAGACACTCTCACAGATTAACTCATCCATACCGTTACTAAGACAACCACTAACTCACATATGTAACCACTGATTCATGTACTCAGTAACTAACACAGCCACTCGACAACTTACACACCTACTCTTATACCCATATACCCACTCACACACTGATTCAGTCACTCATACAGGTACTGACAAATCACCTCACTCACCAATACACTCACTCACACAGCCACTCACTCCCCATACAGTTACTCACACATCCACTCACTTACTGATTTATATAGTAACATGTACTCACTCATCTGTACAGTCACTGTCACAAGCATGAACTGTCTCATGCAATCTTTCACACTCAATTACTCGCCTTTACAGCCACTGACATAATCATTCACTCACCATACAGGCATACATACAGCCACTCAGTCAGTCATATATGCAATTACACACCCATTTGCATACCCATTCAATCAATAATTTTCTTTCTCACTCACCCATAGACACACTTACATACGTGTTTACTGACCCCTACAGTCACTCATGCACCAAATTATTCCACAATTACAGTCACTAGCACATCCGCACAATCACACATAAAGCCACTCATTAACCCACTCATTCACCATTGTATCCAGTTTCACAGGCACTCACTCACCCATAAACATACTCACACACCTACACACTTACTCATACACCTACTAAGACACCACTCACCCATCCATACAAAAACTCACACTTACTAATGTATACAGTCTCTAACATACATGCTCACTCTTCTATATTCCATATACATACCCACGGAAACAGAAGTGTATTACGGGGGAGTAAGTTAGTCAGCTCAGGTAAGTTTAACTGCTGAATTTCACTGGTTTTGTACGAATTAAATATATATATATATATTACCTACTGGCGGTCGCCAGTAGGTAGTTATAGTTAGGACCTTGTTTCTATTCAAAAGTGTTTTTTGTTTTGTCAATATCTTTGGTGCCGTATGACGAATCTTCGCGGAATTTTCAAAACTAATGGTTCACTCAGGTCAGCTCCTGGCCTGAAAGTATTGGGGTGATTCGTCAAGCGAGGGCCAAGAAAAAAGAGGGGTCCCAAAACGCATTTTCCTCATGTTAATTTCATAGGAATTTTGGAACAGGCTACAGCCAGAACTGCTGAACGGAATTACAACAAATTTGGCAAAAAGGTAGCTCTTGGTTCAGAAAGCGACCTTTTTTTAACGGGTGAAATTCGTTCAATAGTTCCTGAGAAATTAAAAAAATAAAAATATCGATATCTGAGCACCGAGGAGGGTTTGTGAACTCTCCCGAGCACGAGCTTCATTCTGATTGGCTGCCAACACTCCAAACCAGGAAGTGTTGGCAGCCATCTTGTGACTCAGTAACCGAGTCACAAGAAAACAGTAAAACAAAGGATAAAAAACAAGAAAAGGGGGCAGGGTAGAAACACCCTGACCCCCTAGGCCTGCCCAGGGGGTCCCACAAGGACCTCCAGGGCCACAAAAAGCATTTTTTTAAAAAGAAAATTAAAAAAAACGAAGCACGGGCTCCTGCGCTTCATTATCTATAAGACCCCGGGTGACCCAGGTCCCAGGGGCAATGCGCAAATAATTAGCGGGGGCCAGCGGGGGCCCCCGCAGCCCCGGGGACCACCACCTCCCCGGGGCTTTATTTTAAACTGTGTGGGAGGGCTCTTTCCCCCCCACGCTGCCCCGGGGACTGCCATCTGCCTGTGGCATTGTAAATTTAAGGCGGGGGTGCCTCGCGGGCCCCCCCAAGCCCCAGGGACTGCCACCTCCCCGGGGCTATTATAAATTTTGGGTGGGGGGGCCTCGTGGGCCCCCCAAGCCCCGGGGACCACCACCTCCCCGGGGCTATAACATTGAGATGCGGGTGGCCTGCAACCCCCCGCTGCCCCAGGGACCGCCACCTCCCTGGGGTGACTTTTAAAATAAAAGTGTGGGGGGGCTCAAGCCCCCCTACACTGCCCCAGGGACCACCACCTCCCCGGGGCACCAATTATGCAAATAGAGCCCTCCTTGGGCCTGGGTACCACCACCGCTCAGGGCCAGCTCCTGCAATGTCCCGGGGTGCCCACCCCTGGGACATTGCTGTTTGCTATGGCAGGGCGGGAGCACGGCTCCCGCCCTTCCATAGCAAACACTGCTTTGCTTCGTTGAAGCGAGAGCAGGAAACCTGCTCTCGCTTCAACGAGCAAAGCAGAATTGCTTTTGAGCAAGGGGAGCTGCATGTTAGCAGCTCCCCTTGCCCAAAAGCAATGCCGGCTCCCACAGGAGGCTGGGAGCCTTCAGGGACCGTGGGGGTATTGGGGCTGCCCCCACAGTCCCCAACTTGAGGGCCGGCCCCGGGGGATGGGGTCCTCGGGGCAAGAAGTGGCCCAGGAAGACCGGTCCCGGGGGATGGGGTCCCCGGGGCCATAATTGGCCTTAGGAGGGGGGCCATGCGGCCCCCTCCTGAAAAAAATGCAGGCTGTCCAGGCCCCGGGGGATTGGGTCCCTGTGGCCAGTAGTGACCTTAGGAGGGGGGCCACGCAGCCCCCCTCCAAAAATGTTTTAAAAAAAATAAGAAGGCTGGCCATGCCCGAGGGATGTTGTCCCTGGGCCAATATTGGCCTCGGGAGGGGGGCTGAGCAGCCCCCTTTTTTTTTTTTAAATGTGGCAGGCCCTGGGGGATGGGGTCCCCAGGGCCCACAAAACATTGAAAGAAGGGGGGCCACACAGCCCCCCTTCTAAAAAAATTAATTTAAAAAAAGCCGGCATCTTGCCGGAGGCCCCGCCGCCTCCCTGCACCACTCTGCAAACACGCCCCCTGCCGCGTTCTAAGTTGGGGAATTAAGTCCCCTTGAATACTGAGGGTCCCCTGGGGCCAAATAGCCCACCAGGTACCTCCAGTAAGCACCACACAGCTGGATTGCTGAGAGGTGGTCTGAGGCCACGCCCCTTTTTACACCACTCTGCAAATGCACCTCTTGGCGCACTGCTGGTGAGGCGATGAGGTCTTCTTGTGTCCTGAGGACCTCAGGACACAAGTGGACTTCATCCCCTGAGAAGCAGTGCGCCAGGAGGCACGTTTGCAGAGAGGTATAAAAAGGGGGCGTGGCCTCAGACCACTCTCAGCAATCCAGCTGTGTGGGTCTTACTGGAGGTATCTTGTGGGCTAGTTGGCCCCCAGGGACCCTCATGAGGAAAGGGGACTTCATCCCCCAACCAAGAGCGTGCCAGGAGGTGCGTTTGCAGAGTGGTGGAGAAAGGGGATGTGGCCTGTGTCCACCTCTCAGCAATCCCACTGTGGGGCTTACTGGATATAAGAGGTAGGCTAGTTGGCCCTTAAGGACCCCCATCAGTGAAGGGGACTTCAATCCCCATCCAAGAGCGTGCCAGGGAGCGCGTTTGCAGAGTGGTGGGCAAAGGGGGCGTGGCCTGGTATGAGAACTTAGCAATCCTGCTATATGGTACTTACTGGAGGTAATAGGAGGGGTAATTGGCCCCCAAGGATGTCCTTGGGGGCCAACTACCCCTCTTATTACCTCCAGTAAGTCCCACACAGTAGGATTTCTAAGACGTCTTCGGAGGCCACGCACCCTTTCTCCACCACTCTGCAAACGCACCTCCTGGCAGACTACGGGATGGGGGATAAAGTCCACTCTACTCCTGAGGGACTTTGGTGGCCAAGAAGCCCTCCTGGTACCTCCTATAAGTAATACGCAGCGGAATTCCTGAGCGCTGGTCGGAGGCCCAGCACCCTTTCTCTACCACTCTGCAAACGCGATTAGTGGTTAAAGAAGCATATTTCTGAACCTCTGACTTAAAGGTACTTTTAATCCCCCTGCCCTATTATGTACTAGGGCCTTACAGGGGAGGTCATGCCAATCACAGGGGTACCCCAACCCATAGTGTACCCTAGTGTATGTCGGTGTTTTCACTGTATTCTAAGTGTCTTTTAGCATAGCACTGGCTCTAGGCCTGGTTAGTCAGACTTAGTTACCACCAGTACCCGTCAGCAAAAAGTTGGGGGCACAGGAGGACTTTGCAACAAGGCCTCTTTCTGCCCCTCTGTTGGTTCTTTCTGCATATCTCTTGCTTCTTTCTGCAGCTTTCTTTGTCTTTCTGGACTTCTGTTGCCTCTTTCTGCATTTCTCTTGCTTCTTTCTGCACCTTTCTTCCTCTTTCTGCATATGTCCTACCTATGTAGGTATAGTTTGAAATTAGCATTTAAAAAACCTTTGAAATTCACTGAAAAAACCATAGGTTTCAGGGTCATTATAGTTAGAAATTAGCATTTAAAAACCTTTGAAATTCACTGAAAAAACCATAGGTTTCAGGGTCGTTATAGTTAGTTGGACATTTCAGTCGTACAAAACCAGAGAAATTCGGCCGTTATAGTTAGTTGAGCTAACTATAACTCACGCCCCCGCAATGCACTGCTGATGACGTCAAATATTACTTCACTCATGGCATGGTCAGTGACATCACTGTTGACATCTCAAATGACATCACTGATGACATCATCCACGTGATAATCTGATGCACCTCCTCACACCCTAATATAACCTTTGATACACCCACTCTAAAATACAGACTACCATTTTCGAAACCATAGACACACCAATACCAGTTACTACATACCCACTCACTGATTCCTGCGTCTACACTCACATCCACTCATTCACCCATACAGTCACTCATACATGCAGTCACTCATCAACACAGCACTATCATTTGCACTCTTACACCTATAAAGACACTCACACACCGCCACTTATCCATAGAGTTACTCACACATCTAGTCAGTCATGCAAAGAATCAATCACACTCCCATTTACTCACCTATACAGTTATACACACACCACCTCACTTATTCATACAGATACTAACACATACTTACTTTCTTATACAATCACTGATACAAGCACACACTCATCCATACAGCCACTCTCACAATCACTCACTCTCACATATAGTGATTTATATACTCCAACACTCACATATACTGCCTTTCACATATGTAGTTACTCACACATGTACCACTGAGACATCCATTCACTCACCAACACACCCATACACACTCACCCACCCATAAAGCCCTGCACAGATGCACTCTTGAACCCATACACCCAGTGAATCACCTACACACACATCTATGCACAGTCACACACACCCACCCACCCACACAGACACTCAGGCACCCATACAGATACTTAGACAACCAATCAATAACCCATATAGACACTCATGTAGCTACTCACCAACCCAGGCAGCCGCTTACACATCAACTGACAGACTGATACAGACATTCACACTGATTATTCACTAACGCATGCATTCAGTAAGAGACGTTTAATCACTCACTTATACAGTCAGTCACGCACCTAATAAATCATCCATTCAGACACTTATACACCCACTCATTCTTCAATACACCTTGGCATATATATATATAAAACATATTTACACTTTTTAGAAACACTCAGTCACTGGATGATGTCATCAGTGGTGCCATTTGAGATATCATCAGTGATGTCATCAGTGATGTCACTGACCATATCATGAGTGATGTAATATGTGACGTCATCAGCAGTGCATTGCGGGGCGCGAGTTATAGTTAGCTCAACTAACTATAACGGCCGAATTTCTATGGTTATGTACGACTGAAATGTCCAACTAACTATAACGTCCCTGAAACCTATGTTTTTTTTTTTTTTTTTTTCAAACAACAAAAAACAAATCCACAGTTTCAAGATCATAAATATGTACAGCCATAAAATAAATCATAATAATACAAACATTTCAATTCTCGCCTCTAAACAAGTCATCGATGTCCAGAATAGACCATCAAATAAAACTTTACATATAGTTTAAGACTTTAAACAAATATCACTAGCTCGATAAACTCAAGAATCCTTCAAATAATCAATCATTGCTCCCCATACCAAAAGACCAATTTTCCGTTTTCTTGGCCCTTTAACGGAATACAAGCTAAATTCCATATTAAATGTATTGAGAAATTTAGCCCGCCAAAATTCAAAGGGTGGAGCCTGTGGTTGCAGCCAGACAGATGCTATAGATAACCGGGCTACTGCTGTAGCCATAAACATCAGATAGCGGAATTTAAACATTGATCTACCCTGAATGGCCTCCTCTCCAATACCTAACAGCATCATAGAGGCCGATATTCTTATAGGTGTCCCAGTTACTTCAGTCAGAAATCTCTCCATATCTTTTATTAGAGAAATCAAATTGGAGCATGAATAAAAGATGGGGAGAATATCGGCGTCATCAGCCCCACTCCGAAAGCATTTCCCATTATGTTCACCCCCCCATTTTAGCATCTTTGCCGGAGTATGGTAGAGGTTAAAGAGTGTTTTATAATGTTGTGCTTTTAAATTAGCTACAAGGAGAATTTCCCCTGCCATATCAATTGATTTTTCTAGAGAAACCGAGCTATCTCCCAGCAAATTGGTCCATTTAGCATTCTGTCTATCTAAATCATCTGGTCTCTCAGTTAACAATATTTTATACACCTGATGGCTTCAACTATTTTATACGGCACCATATTATTCACATTTTTGCTTAGAAAATCCCGTAATTGCAAATATTTGAAAAAATAATTTTTAGATAAATGATATTTATCCACCAAAAGTGAAAACGACAAACAGACCCCCCGGCCTGATACAGATCCCCCAATATAGTAATTCCTTTTAAGCTCCACTGAGTTGCCACATGATCCCAAAATACCGATGGGAGTAATCCTGCCGCATTCATAGGAGTATAGAATGTTAACCCTGGTATCTGAAATTTTCTACGGATCATACTCCAAACTTTAAAGGCAGTTTCCAACACCTTGAAACGGGTTCTTTTATAATAACTGCCATCAACTCTCTTGAACAGACAATGATTAACCTCTGGTCCTAAAACCATCCGATAAATTGAGGGGCCTCGGCTGCGTTACCTACTTCCTCTCCCGTCAATAAAATACGCATATTTGACAGGATACAGGCGTAGTAATAAAGAGTAAAATCCGGGATCGCCCACCCGCCTCGCTCTCATGGTAATGTCATATAACGCGCAGCTCTACGTGGTTTCCCTGGGGCCCACAAGTATCTAGCACATAAAGATTGTAAATACTGGAGTTGTCTGCTAGGCACTTCTAAAGGTACTGCTCTAAAAAAGTACATGACCCTAGGCAAGATGTTCATTTTTAAAACATTGGATCTACCGACCAAAGAGAGATGTAGAATCTCCCATCTCTCTAACGAACCTTTTATCTTGCCGATGATATCCTCCCAATTGATCTCAACCAACTCTTTCAAACAGGGCCGAATCTTAATACCCAAGTAGGTAGCTTCCCTAACAACCCTAGAGTCGTTCAGCAAAGTTTGATTTGTGCATAAAATTTGTGTTTTAGCTGTATTGAGTTTATAACCCGAGACAAAACCAAACTCCTGAGCTAGATGTTCAATTTCAGGTAGTGCTATGGCAGGGTTAGATGTTATAATTGCAATGTCATCCGCATAAGCCAACACACTAAACCTATCCTGTCTGACAATAAAAGGTGCAATCTGATCATTCTGTTCCAACATTTTTATAAAGGGATTAATATACAGAGCAAATAAGAGCGGGGAACAGGGACATCCCTGCCGTGTCCCTCTAGAGATCTGGATCCTATCGGAAGTACCCCCCATTATACATATAGTGGCCGAGGGAGCTCGATATAAAACCTGGAGAGCCCGGATAAATCCCTGACCAAACCCCATTTGGTGCAGCCCTTCCCATAAAAAGTCCCATGCCACGCGATCGAACGCTTTCTCGGCGTCGAGCAAAATCAGGCCTAAGTCCCTAGACTCTACCTGCGCTATATCAAATAGCGTTATTACTCTGTTAATATGGTTTACTGTCCCTCTCTCCGGGATAAAGCCATGTTGCCTAATTGAGACAAGGGGGGAAATAACTTTCGCTAAACGATTCGCCAAAATCTTAGCATAGATTTTTCCATCACAATTAATGAGGGAAATCGGACGATAAGATCCGGGTATGTCAGGTGGTTTGTCTTTCTTTTTAAATATAATAATATTGGCCTCGTCCCATGATCGGGGTGAATCCCCCAGTTGTGCTGTTTGGAAAACCTCAAGGATATCCTCTTTAAGAACTTGGAAGAAGGTCTTATAAATTTCAAGCGGGAGTTTGTCCGGGCCTGCAGCTTTCCCAATCGCTAGACTATTAATGGCCTGTTCTAATTCCTCAGCGGTAATAGGATAATCAAGTATTCTGGCCTTCTCTCTGTCTAGCTGTTCCCATAATGAAGATGGAAGTTTTACATCTGCAAGTTGCTGCTCTTTATTTGGTTCTGTATAGAGTTGATCATAGAAGTCATAAAAGATATTAAGAATTTCCTGAGGGTCATATACAATATTACCCTGGGCATTTTTCATGCATATAATTCTTTGCCCTGCTTCCTTCTTACGTAACTTCTGAGCTAGACAGCGACCGGTAGCCTCTCCATATTCATAGCAGTCTTTTTTATAGGTCTGATATTTTAATGCTATTTCTTTGCTCCAAACCTGATTAATATTGGCCTTACATCTAGCCAATCTAGATTGGAGCTCAGTTATATTATGCCCTACTGCAATCCCTCCTGCCAAGTTCTCCTCTGCTACTTTAAGTTTATTATACAACTCCTGAATTTCCAGTTTTACCTGTTTTTGTTTATATAATCCGTAACTCAGAGCCTCACCTCTAAAAGAGGCTTTGAATGCATCCCAAACAACCCCCAACCCGCAGAGTGTCTATTACTTTGAAAAAAACCTTTATCCACTTTTTCATATGCTCCAAAAAAACTTTATCCAAAAGATGTTTCCTATCAAAAGAAAAACACCTCGGAGCTGCGCAAACAGCAAATGTGGGAATATCCACAACTACTGGTGCATAGTCAGACGTAATTCTTGGGTAAATTTGTATCTTAATACCCGAAAGTAGTAAAGAAGGCACAAAAAAATAATCAAGACGAACTAGCTTGCTATGTGGGTAGGAATAAAATGTATACCCCGGATCTTGTAAACCTAAACTACCCCAAGCATCCATCAGTCCATGATCAGCCAACAAATAATATAACGCTTTAAAAACCTTGGGTTTCCTACCCTTGTAGTTGAGCCCCCCAGCCTGAAAATCTGTCTTGATTACATTAATGTTAAAATCGCCACACAGCACCAGAGGCACCGGCCATAGTGCGAGTTCTCCATTTAAGTATTCCAGGACCGGAGCTTCGTCAAGGTTAGAACCATAAACCGTGCAAAGGGTAAACTTCATAGTTCCAACAACACATTCTAGAATGGCCCACCGTCCCTGAGTATCCACTACTACACGACCAGTTGTTTGTACTACCGGCCTGGCTAAAACTGCTACACCCCTTGTAGTAGTTGATTGTTTAGAAACCGCTAAAACCTCATAGCCAAGTTCTGACAAAATATTCCGTTTGCCCCATGGTACATGTGTTTCTTGCAAACACATGATGTCTGGTTGAATCACGCGAAGCTCTGCAGCGACTCTACATCTCTTATTATAACCATTTAATCCACAAACATTAAATGTACAGATTCTAAGGCCTAACCTAGCCATAATTTACCGAAAAATCCCAATATGTGTTTAAACCCATCACAATAAACTTTCACGATCCTCACATTTCCAGCGAGACTGTGGATTGTTTTTATATTATTTTTTTCCCCTTTTACCCCCACCCTGACCCTGACCCCTTCCCCATCCTCCTCCCCTGGCCCACCCCCCACCCCACACCCCCACTGTTCCCTCCCTCCCACTAAATGAGACATAAGGACCAGTGTCCTCAATGATGTGGAGCTGTCAATCAGCTCCCCACCGACCGTCCCTTCCCTCCCTGTGCACAGGTTGGCAAAAAAAGATAGAAAAGACGAAAAGATACAGATAGTATAAACAGCACCAAAACAAACTGAAAAAAGCAACAAGAAAACATAATGCAGATCCACCAGACCCGAGGAGAAGGAAGCCCGGATCTAGTAGGAGTACTAAGCATTCAAAGAGTAACAATAATCATTAAGAGGTCTAATGTCCGGATCACATTGTTTGTAAACACTCTTTTGCTAGGATCTCGGAGGTAAAGAATTGGGTCTGACCCTTAAATATGATTTTCAATTTGGCTGGGTTAAGCAAGAAAACTTGCGCCCCCTTTGCCTGAAAAAGTGGAATCAGTTGTCTTAGATGCCATCTTTTCTCAACCGTTGCCTGGCAAAAGTCAGGCCTAACAAAAAACTCACAGCCCTTCCCTGCCCTCTTCCTGTCAGGTCTTGCCAGATCATATAAGGTTTCACGTGCCAGGAAATTATTAAGACAAATCAAGATGGCTCTAGGTTGGTCAGAAAGTTGCCCTATCTTTTTTTTGCGTTGATTGAAGGGGAATCTATGAGCTCTCTCTATTTCAACTGCCCAATCCCATTGTGTGAGCTCCGGGAAAGCTTCCAAAAATGTTCCACCATAAACTGCCGGACATTACTACCCTCCAAGCCTTCAGGAACCCCCAAGACCCTCAAGTTATTTCTCCTAGAGCGATTTTCCAGCTCAGTCAACTTCCAAATTGTGTCGTCCTTCTGGGCTTTCCAGGATTCCGTGATACTTTTTTGTATAATTAACTCGTCCTCCAAAGCCGAGATTCGAGTTTCTGCTTCTCCAACTCTGGTCGCATACTCAGAACACGTCTTTGCCATCCTGCGCACCGAGTTCTGAAGCTTGCGTACGGCACCTTGGGTCCGTGAACTCTCTGCCCGAGTCTCCTCCCGATGGGCCATTATACTTTGATATATAGTGGACAAAGTGATTTCATCTGGGCCTAATGGGGCAGCTATATCCGATATGACAGTTCCAATGGAAGTTCCTCCGGTCGCTGGTTCATTCAGCTGTGGAGAAAAAGAATAATCCCATACCAATGAGCCAGCTGGGACCAAAGTTGTATTACATAAAGTCTCATCTTGCTCCTTCTGTTTGCGGACGGTTGTAAGAACATCGTCTCCTAGCTCCCTCTCTTCCATATGCAAACTGCTTGTGTCACTCACATCCTCTGCCCAGTCCCTGCCTGGGCTCTCGTCTCCTGAAGAATTAGAAGGGTCCGACATAGAATAAAATTTATCGCCCGAGTCTCCTTCCTTAGCACAGGATATCACCGGTAAATCAGCATTCTGGAGGCATTGGAAAGGTTGAGGGTCCAAATTATCTGTCTGGCCACTCTCATGAGAACTACTCCCAGCATTCTGGCAAGAATCCTGTAATTCCTGTGTTTCCTCGCCCTCTTGAAAGCTAATCCCAGGGTCTTGATCTGTTTTCTTTAGCGAGTTTCCACCCCCCACAGAGAGCGCTTTCTCCTGATTCTTAGGCAAATTATCTCCTGTTCCGGACAGAGCCGAGGTATTTAAATTTTTTATCAAATCGGAGCTTCCTAAATATCCCCCATGATCTTTCTGGGCCATTTTCCTATCATTGTTAGACATAGCACTGGACCCATTGGCCGGTAGTTTGAAGACAGTACCTTGTAACACTGTATCTTGTGTCTTCGCTGAAGATCTCCCTGCAACATTGTTTCCGCTGCCAACCTCCACTGCGTCGATTACATTTCTGTTTTTACCCGCCTGAGCTTTAAACAATGCCGGAACCGTCTGGAGCCCTCGTGAAGCCAAGCAGCCCTTCCCAGCGGATTCAGCCAGTCCCGGAGTCTCCCCATCCATATTCTGCGGTGCGCCTCCACACTTCCGAGCTGCCATGTTGTTCTTCGCCGGGGTTGCTACAGCTGGGCCCGTCGGTGGCCCTCTGGTCCTAGTGCCTTTTGCTGCCGCTTTCGGAGGCATCGCGGGAACCCCCGGTGCCGCACAGATAGTAGCGACGGACGCACTACCCGCCGCCGCAGGATGAAAGAACACGCCGGCACACACCAGCCTCGACGGCACCGGGAGCCCAGACAGCCGCCTCCAACACCACCAGAATCGCCAAATCATCACCATTCACACCCCCATCTCGGGTGGTCTCACAGTACGGTTCCCCGGACACCGATAGGAACGAGCAGGGGGGGGGGATCAGTCAGCGGAGAGCCGCATAGGAAGCTCACTCGGCCGGAGGTCCGGCCGCCATCTTGCCTCCAACCTATGTTTTTTTCAGTGAATATATATATATTCACTGAAAAAACCATAGGTTTCAGACACGTTATAGTTAGAAATTAGCATTTAAAAAACCTTTGAAATTCACTGAAAAAACCATAGGTTTTAGGGACAGTTATAGTTAGTTGGACATTTCACTCGTACAAAACCATAGAAATTCCCCCGTTATAGTTAGTTCAGCTAACTATAACTCACGCCCGCAATGCACTGCTGATGACGTCACATATTACATCACTCATGACATGGTCAGTGACATCACTGATGACATCACTGATGACATCTCAAATGAAATCACTGATGACATCATCCAGTGACTGTGTGTTTCTGTAAAGTTTAAATATGTTTAATATATATAGGGAAAGGCGTATTGAAGAATGAGTGGGTGTATAAGTGTCTGAATGGATGATTTAGTACGTGAGTGACTGACTCTACAAGTGAGTGATTAAACGTATCTTACTGAATGCATGGGTTAGTGACTAAACTGTGTGAATGTCTGTATCCGTCTGTTTGTTGGTGTGTAAGTGGATGCATGGATTTGCGAATAGCTACATGAGTGTCTATATGGGTTATTGATTGGTTCTCTGAGTATCTGTATGGCTGCCTGAGTGTTTTGTGTGGGTGGGGTGTGTGTGACTCTGTACATAGATGTGTGGGTGATTCACTGGGTGAATGATTTCAAGAGTGCATCTGTGATGGACTGCTTGGGTGGGTGAGTGTGTGTATGGGTGTGTTAGTGAGTGAATGTATATCTCAGTGGTACATGTGCGAGTAACTACATATGTGAAAGGCAGTATATATGTGTGTTGGAGTATATAAATGGCTATAAGTGAGAGTGTGTGATTGTGAGAGTGGCTGTATGGATGCGTGTGTGCTTGTATCAGTTATTGTATAAGAGCGTAAGAATGTGCTAGTATTTGTATGAGTAAGTGAGCTGGTGTGTGTATAACTGTATAGGTGAGTAAATGGGTGTGTGATTATTTTTTGCATGACTGACTAGGTGTGTGAGTACCTCTATGGATGAGTGGCGGTGTGTGAGTGTTTATATAGGTGTATGAGTGCATATGATAGTCCTGTACTGAGTGACTGTAAGTATGAGTGACTGTACGGGTGAGTGAGTAGATGTGTGTGTGTAGACCTAAGAATCAGTGAGTGGGTATGTAGTTATTGGTATTGGAGTGTGTATGGTTTTGAGAATGGCAGTCTGTAATTTAGAGTGGGTGTATCAAAAGTAACCCTGGGCAAAGCACTACGCTACGCTCGCGTAGTTTGCGAAGTTTGCGCTACTTCGCACAACGCGAATTGCACGTAGCACAGTGCAAACACGCGTAGCGTAGCGTAGCGTAGTGCAGCGGTAATTTTTTGCTTGCTCGCGGTCCTCAACATCAAGTTGGTGACCGCGAGCAAGCAAAATGACATCCCGGCGAGACTTTTTCCTCGTTCGCGATCAGCAACATCAAGTTGCCGATCGCGAGCGTGGAAAATAAACCTCCCGGCGAGATTCTCAACGCGGGAGGTCAGGTTTCTCATTGCGAGTGGTCGCGTATGCTCGCGACCGCTCGCGATGAGAAACTACCAGTCCGCGTTGAGAAAGCTGCCGCACGAGTAAAAATCTACTCGAGCGGCAGTAAAGACAGCTCGCACTGTGCAAGATGCCGTTTTCAATGATTGCACAGTGCGGACAGGCATCCGGCACTGTGCAATCATTGCGAACAGTGCACTACGCAGTTCGCGTAGTGCTACGCGTAGCTCGCGTAGTGCGAACTGCACTTTGCGTAGCTTCGCGTAGCGCTACTTCGCGAACTACGCCCAGGCTTAATCAAAAGCTATATTAGGGTGTGAGAAGATGCATGAAATTATCACATGGATGATGTCATCAGTGATGTCATTTGAGATGTCATCAGTGATGTCACTGACCATGTCATGAGTGATGTAATATGTGACGTCATCAGCAGTGCATTGCGGGCGCGAGTTATAGTTAGCTGAACTAACTATAACGGGGAATTTCTATGGTTTTGTACGAGTGAAATGTCCAACTAACTATAACTGTCCCTAAAACCTATGTTTTTTTCAGTGAATTTCAAAGGTTTTTTAAATGCTAATTTCTAACTATAACGTGCCTGAAACCTATGATTTTTTAAGTGAATTTCAAAGGTTTTTAAATGCTAGTTTCTAACTATGCCTACAGAGGTAGGACATGTGAAGAAAGATGAAAAACACGCAGAAAGAAGCAAAAGAAATGCAGAAAGAAGCAACAGAAGTCCACAAAGACGAAGAAAAGTGCAGGAAGAAGCAAAAGATGTGCATAAAGAACCAACAGAGGAGCAGAAAGAGGCCATGTTGCAAAATCATCCTGTGCCCACAACTTTTTCAGACGGGTACTGGTGGTAACTGACTCTGACTAACCAGAGTCAGTGCTATGCTAAAAGACACTTAGAATACAGTGAAAACACCTACATACACTAGGGAACACTATGCGTTGGGGTACCCTGTGATTAGCATGACCTCCTCTGTAAGTCCCTAGTACATAATAGGGCAGGGGATTAAAACTACCTCTTAAAACGCGTGTGCAAACGCGCCCCGTGGCGCGTTTTAAGTTGCGGGATTAAGTCCCCTTGAATCCTGAGGGTCCCTGGGGCCCAACTAGCCCCCAGGTACCTACAGTTAGGACCACAGAGCTGAGTTGCAGAGAGGCGTTCCGAGGCCACGCACCTTTTTTCACCTCTCTGCAACGCAACTCTGTTGTGCTTACTGAAGGTACCTGGTGGGCTAGTTGGCCGCCAGGATCCCTCAGGATTCAAGGGGCGTGTTTGCGCACATGTCACCTGAGGCCCCGCCCCCTCCCTTCACCACTGTGCAAACGCGCCCCGTGGCGCGTTTTAAGTTGGGGGATTAGGTCACCTTGAATCCTGAGGGTCCCTGGGGCCCAACTAGCCCACCAAGTACTTCCAGTAAGCACCACAGGCCTGCGTTGCAACGCCTGTAACAAATTGTGTAGTTGTGTTTAGGTAGTGAAGGGGGTCGTGCTGGGGGTAGTGTTTTAGGGTTTAGGGTAGTGCAGTGGTGTTTGTGTAGTGTAGGGGGTCATGCTGGGGTTAGATTTAGGGTTTAGGGTAGTGCAGTGGTGTTTGGATAGTGTAGGGAGTCGTGCTGGGGGAGTGTTTTAGGGTTTAGGGTATTACAGTGGTGTTTGGGTAGTGTAGGGGTTGTGCTGGGGGTAGTGTTTTAGGGTTTAGGGTAGTGCAGTGGTGTTTGGGTAGTGTAGGGGGTCGTGCTGGGGGTAGTGGTTTAGGGTTTAGGGTAGTGCAGTGGTGTTTGGGTAGTGTAGGGGTACTGCTGGGGGTAGTGTTTTAGGGTTTAGGGTAGTGCAATGGTGTTTGGGTAGTGTAGGGGTACTGCTGGGGTAGTGTTTTAGGGTTTAGGGTAGTGCAGTGGTGTTTGGGTAGTGTAGGGGTTCGTGCTGGGGGTATTGTTTTAGGGTTTAGGGTAGTGCAGTGGTGTTTGTGTAGTGTAGGGCGTTGTGCTGGGGCTAGTGTTTCACGGTTTAGGGCAGTGCAGTGGTGTTCGGGCAGTGTAGGGGGTCATGCTGGGGCTGGTGTTTCAGGGTTTAGGGCAGTGCAGTGGTGTTCGTGCAGTGTAGGTGGTCGTGCTGGGGCTGGTGTTTCAGGGTTTAGGGCAGTGCAGTGGTGTTCGGGCAGTATAGGGGTCATGCTGGGGCTGGTGTTTCAGGGTTTAGGGCAGTGCAGTGGTGCTCAGGCAGTGTAGGGGGTCGTGCTGGGGGTGGTGTTTATGGGTTTAGGGTAGTGCAGTGGTGTTTGGGCAGTGTAGGGGGTCGTGCTGGGGCTGGTGTTTCAGGGTTTAGGGCAGTGCAGTGGTGTTCGGGCAGTGTAGGGGTCCTACTGGGGCTGGTGTTTCAGGGTTTAGGGCAGTGGTGTTCAGGCAGTGTAGGGGGTCGTGCTGGGGGTGGTGTTTCAGGGTTTAGGGCAGTGCAGTGGTGTTCGGGCAGTGTAGGGGTCGTGCAGGGGATGGTGTTTCAGGGTTTAGGGCAGTGCAGTGGTGTTCGGGCAGTGTAGGGGGTCGTGCTGGGGGTGGTGTGTCAGTGTTTAGGGCAGTGCAGTGGTGTTTGGGCAGTGTAGGGGGTCGTGCTGGGGGTGGTGTTTCTGGGTTTAGGGCAGTGTAGTGGTGTCCGGGCAGTGTAGGGGGTCGTGCAGGGGGGTGGTGAGTCAGGGTTTAGGGCAGTGCAGTGGTGTTTGGGCAGTGTAGGGGGTCATGTTGGGGGTAGAGTTTTAGGGTTTAGGGCAGTGCAGTGGTGTTCGGGCAGTGTAGGGGGTCGTGCAGGGGGTGGTGTTTCAGGGTTTAGGGCAGTGCAGTGGTGTTCGGGCAGTATAGGGTGTCGTGCTGGGGTGGTGTTTCAGGGTTTTGGGTAGTGCAGTGGTGTTCGGGCAGTGTAGGTGGTCTTGCTGGGGCTGGTGTTTCCGGGTGTAGTGCAGTGGTGTTCGGGCAGTGTAGGGGGTCTTGCTGGGGGTGGTGTTTCAGGGTTTAGGGCAGTGCAATGGTGTTCGCGCAGTGTAGGGGGTCTTGCTGGGGCTGATGTTTCAGCATTTAGGGCAGCGCAGTGGTGTTCGGGCAGTGTAGGGGTCTTGCTGGGGGTGGTGTTTCAGGGTTTAGGGCAGTGCAGTGGTGTTCGGTCAGTGTAGGGGGTCTTGCTGGGGCTGGTGTTTCAGGGTTTAGGGCAGTGCAGCGGTGTTCGGGCAGTGTAGGGGGTCTTGCTGGGGCTGGTGTTTCAGGGTTTAGGGTAGTGCAGTGGTGTTCGGGCAGTGTAGGGGGTCATGCTGGGGCTAGTGTTTGAGGGTTTAGGGCAGTGCAGTGGTGTTCGGGCAGTGTAGGGGGTCGTGCTGGGGCTGGTGTTTCAGGGTTTAGGGCAATGCAGTGGTTTTCAGGCAGTGTAGGCGGTCGTGCTGGGGGTGGTGTTTCAGGGTTTAGGGCAGTGCAGTGGTGTTCGGGCAGTGTAGGGGGTCGTGCTGGGGGTGGTCTTTCAGGGTTTAGGGCAGTGCAGTGATGTTCGGGCAGTGTAGGAGTCTTGCTGGGGCTGGTGTTTCAGGGTTTTGGGCAGAGCAGTGGTGTTCGGGCAGTGTAGGGGGTCGTGCTGGGGGTGGTGTTTTAGGGTTTAGGGCACTGCAGTGTTGTTCGGGCAGTGTAGGGGTCTTGCTGGGGGTGGTGTTTCAGGGTTTAGGGCAGTGGTGTTCGGGCAGTGTAGGGGGTCTTGCTGGGGGTGATGTTTCAGGGTTTAGGGCAGTGCAGTGGTGTTCGGGCAGTGTAGGGGTCTTGCTGGGGCTGGTGTTTCAAGGTTTAGGGCAGTGCAGTAGTGTTCGTGCAGTGTAGGGGGTCATGCTGGGGCGGTGTTTCAGGGTTTAGGGCAGTGCAGTAGTGTTCGGGCAGTGTAGGGGGTCGTGCAGGGGGTGGTGTTTCAGGGTTTAGGGCAGTGCAATGGTGTTCGGGCAGTGTAGGGGTCGTGCTGGGGGTGGTGTTTCAGGGTTTAGGGCAGTGCAGTGGTGTTCGGGCAGTGTAGTGGGTCATGCAGGGGGTGGTGTTTCAGGGTTTAGGGCAGTGCAGTGGTGTTCGGGCAATGTAGGGGTCGTGCTGGGGCTGGTGTTTCAGGGTTTAGGGCAGTGCAGTGGTGTTCGGGCAGTGTAGGGGGTCTTGCTGGGGGTGGTGTTTCAGGGTTTAGGGCAGTGGTGTTCGGGCAGTGTAGGGGGTCTTGCTGGGGTGATGTTTCAGGGTTTAGGGCAGTGTAGAGGTGTTCGGGCAGTGTAGGGGTCTTGCTGGGGGTAGTGTTTCAGGGTTTAGGGCAGTGCAGTGGTGTTCGGGCAGTGTAGTGGGTCATGTAGGGGGTGGTGTTTCAGGGTTTAGGGCAGTGCAGTGGTGTTCGGGCAATGTAGGGGGTCGTGCTGGGGCTGGTGTTTCAGGGTTTAAGGCAGTGCAGTGGTGTTCGGGCAGTGTAGGGGGTCTTGCTGGGGGTGGTGTTTCAGGGTTTAGGGCAGTGGTGTTCGGGCAGTGTAGGGGGTCTTGCTGGGGGTGATGTTTCAGGGTTTAGGGCAGTGCAGAGGTGTTCGGGCAGTGTAGGGGGTCTTGCTGGGGTAGTGTTTCAGGGTTTAGGGCAGTGGTGTTCGGGCAGTGTAGGGGGTCTTGCTGGGGGTGATGTTTCAGGGTTTAGGGCAGTGCAGTGGTGTTCGGGCAGTGTAGGGTGTCGTGCTGGGGGTGGTGTTTCAGGGTTTAGGGCAGTGCAGTGGTGTTCGGGCAGTGTAGGGGGTCGTGCACGGGGTGGTGTTTCAGGGTTTAGGGCAGTGCAGTGGTGTTCGGGCAGTGTAGGGGGTTGTGCTGGGGCTGGTGTTTCAGGGTTTAGGGCAGTGCAATGGTGTTCTGGCAGTGTAGGGGGTCGTGCTGGGGCTAGTGTTTCATGGTTTAGGGCAGTGCAGTGGTGTTCGGGCAGTGTAGGGGGTCATGCTGGGGCTGGTGTTTCAGGGTTTAGGGCAGTGCAGTGGTGTTCGTGCAGTGTAGGTGGTCGTGCTGGGGATGGTGTTTCAGGGTTTAGGCCAGTGCAGTAGTGTTCGGGCAGAGTAGGGGGTCGTGCAGGGGGAATGGTGTTTCAGGGTTTAGGGCAGTGCAGTGGTGTTCGGGCAGTGTAGTGGGTCATTCAGGGGGTGGTGTTTCAGGGTTTAGGGCAGTGCAGTGGTATTCGGGCAATGTAGGGGGTCGTGCTGGGGCTGGTGTTTCAGGGTTTAGGGCAGTGCAGTGGTGTTCGGGCAGTGTAGGGGGTCTTGCTGGGGGTGGTGTTTCAGGGTTTAGGGCAGTGGTGTTCGGGCAGTGTAGGGGGTCTTGCTGGGGGTGATGTTTCAGGGTTTAGGGCAGTGCAGTGGTGTTCGGGCAGTGTAGGGTGTCGTGCTGGGGCTGGTGTTTCAGGGTTTAGGGCAGTGCAGTGGTGTTCGGGCAGTGTAGGGGGTCGTGCACGGGGTGGTGTTTCAGGGTTTAGGGCAGTGCAGTGGTGTTCAGGCAGTGTAGGGGGTTGTGCTGGGGCTGGTGTTTCAGGGTTTAGGGCAGTGCAATGGTGTTCTGGCAGTGTAGGGGGTCGTGCTGGGGCTAGTGTTTCACGGTTTAGGGCAGTGCAGTGGTGTTCGGGCAGTGTAGGGGGTCATGCTGGGGCTGGTGTTTCAGGGTTTAGGGCAGTGCAGTGGTGTTCATGCAGTGTAGGTGGTCGTGCTGGGGCTGGTGTTTCAGGGTTTAGGGCAGTGCAGTGGTGTTCGGGCAGTGTAGGGGGTCATGCTGGGGCTGGTGTTTCAGGGTTTAGGGCAGTGCAGTGGTGCTCAGGCAGTGTAGGGGGTCGTGCTGGGGGTGGTGTTTATGGGTTTAGGGTAGTGCAGTGGTGTTTGGGCAGTGTAGGGGGTCGTGCTGGGGCTGGTGTTTCAGGGTTTAGTGCAGTGCAGTGGTGTTCGGGCAGTGTAGGGGGTCGTGCTGGGGCTTGTGTTTCAGGGTTTTGGGCAGAGCAGTGGTGTTCGGGCAGTGTAGGGGGTCGTGCTGGGGGTGGTGTTTCAGGGTTTAGGGCAGTGGTGTTCGGGCAGTGTAGGGGGTCTTGCTGGGGGTGATGTTTCAGGGTTTAGGGCAGTGGAGTGGTGTTTGGGCAGTGTAGGGGGTCTTGCTGGGGATAGTGTTTCAGGGTCTAGGGCAGTGCAGTGGTGTTTGGGCAGTGTAGGGGGCCGTGCTGGGGGTGGTGTTTCAGGGTTTAGGGCAGTGCAGTGGTGTTCGGGCAGTGTAGGGGGTCGTGAAGCGGGTGGTGTTTCAGGGTTTAGGGCAGTGCAGTGGTGTTCAGCAGTGTAGGGGGTCGTGCTGGGGGTGGTGTTTCAGGGTTTAGGGCTGTGCAGTGGTGTTCGAACAGTGTAGGGGGTCGTGCAGGGGCTGGTTGTGAGAAGTTGGCCTGGTATATGCTGTCCACTAATTATAGTGGGCACCTTGCACCAGTCCAAACAACCCCTTATTGGAGATAGGTTAAAGACAACCTTATTGAAAGCTATCCTAGTGGTAGCTATGGAGAGCAGCCTTCAGGCTAAGTCTTGAAGGAATGTAAAGCAGCTTGTTTTACCAGTCTATAATCTCTTGAGTGATCAAATGAAAGAGCACCACACCAGGTATATATTCAAAATATATGTATTTATTGCTAAACACACTCCTCTAGTCTCTTTATGATGCTAGAGTTCGAAGTACATAAGTTAGAAGTTATTTAAACACAGTAATAGCACAAATACACGTTTGGGCCCTAGGGGCGTACCAAACCATATACCAATAAAGTGGTATAAGAACCACGACTGAACTAGACACTAGGCCTAGAGCCTCTAGAAGTGCTTGGACCACAGGGAACCACCCAAGGTAGTGACACGGGAGACGCGTGCAGTGTAAATACACAACCGCGATACGCCGTTGACTTCTATGGAGAAAGTCGTGATCGGGAAATTAGAGAAAAGGGACACTTAAAAGAGGACTTGGACCAAACCCTTTGAGATCTAGGACTTTGAAGAGTCTCTACCCACGGGAGCACCGGAGTACTCGTGTTACCTCACCCAGGGAAGCCGGGTGCATAGGTGCCTTTCGGGGTCGGGTTTCGTCGTCGATTTGAATGGCGATCTGCTGCAAAGTGCTGCTGGCGACCAAGTGAAAAGTGTCCGGGTGGATCCAAGAGTGGATTGGAGTTCTGAAGAACCTGAAAGCAGAGGGGACAGAGTCTGGGTCACTAGCCAGTGACCAGGAAGGCGATGGACAGATGCCCACCGATGTTGAGTGCTTCAGGTGCGTTGACGGTCAGCTTGACTCTCAAGCCACGAGGTCCAGGAGGCGTTGTCGGTGACCAGGAGCAGGATTCTGGCTGGTACACAATGTCTGTCGAGTGCTGAGGTGTCGGCGACCGGATTGGACCCAACAAGCCTTGGCAACGGTGTGAGAAGTTGGCCTGGTATATGCTGTTCACTAATTAAAGTGGACACCTTGCACCAGGGCAAATCGACTCTTATGGTAGATAGGTTTAAGACAACCTTTTAAAGAAAGCTATCCTAGTGGTAGCTGTGGAGAGCAGCCTTCAGGTTAAGTCTCGGAGGAATGTAAAGCAGCTTGTTTTACCATATAATCTCTTGAATCACCAAATGAAAAGACACCACACAGGTATATATATCAAATATATATGTATTTATTTCTAAATAACTCTCTACTAATCTCTTTATGAGATTAGAAGACAAACATATGCACAAATCAACGTTTCACAATAAGTTAAGCACAAAATATGGCTGGGGCCCTAGGGGCGTACCAGACCATATACTAAGTAAGAGACTTAGAAACAACGACTTGCAGGGAGACAAGGCCTAGGGCCTTCAGAAGTGCTGGGGCCTCACAAAACCACCCAAGGCAGGTAAGTAAAGGACCCACGGGGGACGCGTGCAGTGTGGATACACAGGCGCGAATCGCCGTTAACTTCAATGGGGCAGTCGCGGTTGGAAATAAAGAGTTTTAGGATACTTCGGGAGAACCTACAAGCAAGTCACTTACAGGGTAAGTAGTTCTAGGGCCCACACCCACAGGAGCACCGTAGTGCTGGAGTTACCTCACCCAGGGAAGCCGGGTGCACAGGTGTCCTTTGGTGTCGGGTCGCGGCGTCGTTTTCAATGGCGAACAAAGAAGACTTGCTGCTTGCGGGAGCTGAAGAAGTGTCCGGTGGAATCCAAGCCTGGATTCTGAAGAAGGATGACCTGAAAGCAGAGGGGACAGTGTTCAAAGTCACTTGGCAGTGACCCGGGGCAAGGAAGATGGATGCCCACCGTCGTCGGTCGCTTCAGGTCGGTTGCGGGTGCCTTGACTCTTCAGCCACGTGGTCCAGGAGGCGTCGACGACGACCAGGATCTGGATTCGGTGTGTCCCTCGACGTCTGCAGCTGACTGCGGTGTCGGCAACTCGATAGGAGCCAACAAGCCTTGGCAGCAGCAAGTCTCGGGGAGATGAAGAAAAGTCGATGGCGCAGACCAGCAAGGTCTGAGGGACTCACCCAGCGAGGGTAAGTCAGGGCAGGCCTGGAGCAACCAGGGGAGCCCTTTGGTTTCTTTAAGAAGTCTTCTGGGGACCCACAAGCCAGCAGGCAAGGGATCGCGAAGACACCTCGGGCGGAATCACTCAACAGGGGCCCACGGTCACTCGGGACGGTGTAGGCCTCTGATCTTCGGAGGGATTCCTGCTGGAGGTCGGGACCACACGTGGTCCAAAGCACACGTTCGTAGAACGTTGTGAAGGGGTTGCACTCGACAATAGTGCACGGTACCCAGGGGTCGCGGTTCCTCGTTACTCGTGGGGTCCACTTGCCTCAGCTTCGCTGGGGACTCACGATGGCCTGGGAGAGGTCAGGAAATCCACTTCTTGGGCTGCAGGGACTTCGGACTCCGGCGGGAGCAGCGTAGTTTGCGACCGTCGTTGTCGTTTTTGGTGCCTGCCAAGCAGGGGAGTCACTCCTTGACTCCAAGGGAGATTCTTCTGTCTTCCAAAGGTAGTGGAACGTCGAAGGGCCAGGATTCTTCTGTAGAGCGTCGTCCAGGGGTTATCTGCTTTGCAATGGCAAGGTTCCCCCTCTTATACTAAAAAGAGGGGAAGGACTAGCTCTATGACCCCACCTATGGGAGGGTCAAGGGAGGGGTGGCTACACCCACTTCCCTTTGTCCAGTTTCGCGCCAGAGCAGGGGCAGGTAGCCCCTGAGCTGGTTTGAACTGGCATATGCACAGAGGAGCCTTCTGCTCCCCCAGTGCAGGACTTCAAAGCACTCTAAGAGTGCACCCACCCAGCCCCAATACACTAAACCCTGTCTGGAAGGTGGTTACACCTCCCTGTGACAGGATGCCTATTGTTGGGCTTCCTCCACTGCGAGTTTCGGTCATCAGCAGGAGGGCAGCCCAGTGTCTGTGACTGGTGGCATCCATTTTGTGATGCCAGGGCTCTTTAGGATTCTACCGCGTTTCCACAGCAGGTACATGTCTTATCCCTCTAGAAGGGTGGAATGCTACCCCCGCCGCCAAGATTGGCGGGGGGTAGTATTCCAAGATGTTTGACACCAAACACGACATGTTTTGATGCAGCCATTCCAAAGTTAGCATTTACCGCGAGGATATAATGCACTTAAATAGTATATGGTTTAACCGCATCCACAAACAGCACCAGAGAATGGACTCTGAGAACTGCAGAAGGGCCCTGCTCATGCAGAGGCACCCCCTCACATAGAAGCCAAGCACCCTGCCCTCAGGATTGATAGGGCCTGCCTTAGGGGTGACTGATAGGTTTATATGTGTGTGCAGGAGAGATATAGGAAACCTATATCTCAGTGAGGGGTGCTAGCACCACCTCACCCAGGCTGCAGTAGCAGGCCTGTGGTGTCAGATTTAGACTGCTTCCCAGGGGTGGCATAACACATGCTGCAGCCCCTGGTAGGCCTGTGAAGTACCTATGCCCTTGGCACCTAAGGTACCATATACTAGGGACTCATAAGGCACCACAGTATCCAATCACTAGTGCACCTAGAGTGCACTCCATGTCGTTTAGAGAGAGCAGATAGACTGGGGCCCTGAATAGCAGGGTCCCAGTCCAACTAAGTCATAAACCAGCAAAACACCAGGAAAAAAGTGGGGGCAACCATATAGTCAGATTCCACCTTCCTACATAACCCCCCAAACGAAAGGAGATAAGGCTAACCTTGACCAGTTGAGCCTATATTGACTAAGTGGCCATATAAGGAAGCACCTGCACTAGCATGGTTGCCCCCTATGTTATGGTCCACTAAGCAATCCCTCGCCCTAAGGGTATGAGAGGGTCTCCACCATGGGGAATCACTACCTCTGGTGTGCTTAGGTAAAGTACAAGGCCGGTGAGGTGTCTGAGTAGGGAAGTGAGGCCCTAGGAATGTTGGCCTCAGCTTCCTCAGATCACTGGTCACCATGTATGCCTGTCTTTCCATGACTGAGTTGCACTTTGCTCTAAGGGTCAACCTTTGGCTGCCTACAGCTGGGGGTTGGGTCCCTTTGGATGGAACACTGGAGGGACATGGCAGGTTTGGAACCTTCTGGTCCCAGGTTTGCCCTTGCCTACCAGAGTCCTTCTGGGGAGGTCCCTACATAAAGGTATGGGGGATCCCTCAGTGTGTAGAGGAATTTTCACCTGGCTAGGGCTACTAGACTGGGTGCCCCTAATCTGCTGATGGGGGCTTCCTCTGGACAGGGGGCCCGGGGGGTCCACTGACCTCCCTGACCTCTGCAGCCCTGGGCTGACTGAGGCAGGGTAGAGAGGGGCAGGTTACCTGCTCCAGACTGGGTACCACCTTGGAAGGGTCCTCTGCCATCAGGGGTGTGGCCAGGCCAGGCCTGACTACCTCTGTGGCAGTTCCTTCACTAGGGGTAGGGTCAGTTCCCTGAGGAGGCTGACCCTTACCTACTGTCTGGGGGAAGAAGACTTTTCTTCAACCCTTGTGCTCTCTTTCGGGGGAGAGTGGGCCATTCTTTCAGGCTCCATCTCTCCAAATTCTTGGGCTGGGGCTGTGGCCATCACAGCCCCACTAACCTTTGCAGGGACGCCCAACATCCTAAGATGGGTTTGGTGTTCAACTTCAGCCCAGGCTGAAATTTCCAAATCATTGCCCATCAGGCAATCTACAGGTAGGGTTGGGGACACTGCCACTCTTTTGGGCCTGTGACCCCCTCCCAGCTGAGATTGACTATGGCCATGGGGTGATCTGTTCTGACACCATCAATGTTGGTCACCTGGTATTTAAACTCAGGTAAAAGCTGGTGAGGGGGACTAGTTTCCCTGCCACCATGGTGACACTAGCCCCTGTGTCCCTAAATGCCACAGCTTTCTGACCATTAATCATTGGCTCCAGTCTGTACCTGCCCAATGCTATGGGACCCATGGTAAAGGTGGCATATCCTACACCACCATCAGAATCTGAGGAGTCTGTTGAGGGGTCCTGTCTAAACTAGGGCCCACCTCTGTTCCTCTTGCAAAAGCACCTAACTTTTTGGGTGCACTACTCCCAACTGGAGGATTACTACTGGTAGTACCAGGAGGGGTGGTAGTAGTTGTTGGAGGAACATTTTCTTTATTGCCATTCCTGGGACAACTGGGATCAGATTTCCAGTGCCCAGGCTTTTTACAGACATGGCAATAGGGTTTCTTTTCAGGAGAGGAAGGAGTTTGGGACCCACCCCCAGAAGAGGAATTTTGGGGCCCTGTAGTGGACTTATCCTTGGATTTATCCCCACCTTTCTCTTGGGACTTGGTAGAATCTTTCTTGTGGTCACCACCCTGATTCTTAGGCCTTACTCTGGTTCTGACCCATTTGTCTGCCTTCTTTCCCAATTCTTGGGGAGAGGTCAGATCAGAGTCCACCAGGTACTGGTGTAAAAGCTGGTTTTGACAATTATTAAGGATCTGTTCTCTCATCATTAGATTATAAAATCCTTTGAAATCAGTAACCCTACTGCCAACCAGCCAACCCTCCAGAGCCTTGGATGCACAATCTACAAAGTCTGTCCAGTCCTGAGTCTGTGCCTTCTGGGTATCTCTGAACTTCAACCTGTACTCTTCAGTGGTTAAGCCAAACCCATCTATCAGTGCACTCTTCAGGACCTCATAATTATCAGCATCCTCTTCTCTAACAGTGAGGAGCTTGTCTCTACCTTTATCTGAAAAGGAGAGCCACAAGATTGCTGCCCACTGCTTTTGGGGGACCTGCTGTACTCTACAGGCCCTCTCCATAGCAGTTATCCACTTGTGGATATCATCCCCACTCTGGTAGGGAGGAACAACCTTGCTCAGGTTCCTATGGTCAGGGACATATTCTCTGCCTCTAGGGACACTGTTGCTGCCACCAGGGGGTTCTAAACCCTCCCTTCTGGAAGCTCTCTGGATCTCCAGGGCTTCTCTATCCAGTGCCAACTGCTTGGTTCTGAGGGCCACTTTGGCTTCCTCATACTGGAGCAGTTTGCACCTTCTCTCAGAGGAGGTCTCTCTTAAGTTAAAGTATGAGCTCCTCTCTTGGACAAATTCTCTGCCAGAGTGATAAGAGTGCTCAGATTCCCTGGAAGGGGATCTGTGCCTCTCATCCACTCTGCCAGTTCTCTTAGGGAGAACTCCTCTGTCCTGTTCAGGCTCCTTGAAGCCTGGCCCTTCAACCACAGAGTCTTGGTCATTCGGATTGTCCTCATCTGACCCAGATACTATGATTGACCCACCCACTGATTCAGACCCCTTAGCTCCTAGAGCCAATCTAAGGTCATCTGCTGTCAGCAGATCTATCAGGTGTAGTGTTGAGGGACTCTGTCCTAGTCTCAGGTGTCTGTTAACACACATGGCTCTCAAGTCAGAGAAAGCCATGTCCTTATACTGAGGCTGAGTGGATCCACTGGGTCCACCCTTTAAGGACATTCTAGTGTTGTGCAGTGTTGTACTACCTACACTAGTTTGTGGCCTACTGATCCTAGCTTGAGCTGTGGAAAGGGTGTGCTATCCCTTGGCACACAGCTCTAAGTTCAGTAGAACTTATTGATACTAAGCTTGACTTTATATGTACCTTGAGTACCTATAATGGTTTTCAGTTAGTAATTCAAATAGAGATTTTCTGGTAAAACAATGGCAAGCTGGAATCCCACACGCTGCCCACCAATGTGAGAAGTTGGCCTGGTATATGCTGTTCACTAATTAAAGTGGACACCTTGCACCAGGGCAAATCGACTCTTATGGTAGATAGGTTTAAGACAACCTTTTAAAGAAAGCTATCCTAGTGGTAGCTGTGGAGAGCAGCCTTCAGGCTAAGTCTCGGAGGAATGTAAAGCAGCTTGTTTTACCATATAATCTCTTGAATCACCAAATGAAAAGACACCACACAGGTATATATATCAAATATATATGTATTTATTTCTAAATAACTCTCTACTAATCTCTTTATGAGATTAGAAGACAAACATATGCACAAATCAACGTTTCACAATAAGTTAAGCACAAAATATGGCTGGGGCCCTAGGGGCGTACCAGACCATATACTAAGTAAGAGACTTAGAAACAACGACTTGCAGGGAGACAAGGCCTAGGGCCTTCAGAAGTGCTGGGGCCTCACAAAACCACCCAAGGCAGGTAAGTAAAGGACCCACGGGGGACGCGTGCAGTGTGGATACACAGGCGCGAATCGCCGTTAACTTCAATGGGGCAGTCGCGGTTGGAAATAAAGAGTTTTAGGATACTTCGGGAGAACCTACAAGCAAGTCACTTACAGGGTAAGTAGTTCTAGGGCCCACACCCACAGGAGCACCGTAGTGCTGGAGTTACCTCACCCAGGGAAGCCGGGTGCACAGGTGTCCTTTGGTGTCGGGTCGCGGCGTCGTTTTCAATGGCGAACAAAGAAGACTTGCTGCTTGCGGGAGCTGAAGAAGTGTCCGGTGGAATCCAAGCCTGGATTCTGAAGAAGGATGACCTGAAAGCAGAGGGGACAGTGTTCAAAGTCACTTGGCAGTGACCCGGGGCAAGGAAGATGGATGCCCACCGTCGTCGGTCGCTTCAGGTCGGTTGCGGGTGCCTTGACTCTTCAGCCACGTGGTCCAGGAGGCGTCGACGACGACCAGGATCTGGATTCGGTGTGTCCCTCGACGTCTGCAGCTGACTGCGGTGTCGGCAACTCGATAGGAGCCAACAAGCCTTGGCAGCAGCAAGTCTCGGGGAGATGAAGAAAAGTCGATGGCGCAGACCAGCAAGGTCTGAGGGACTCACCCAGCGAGGGTAAGTCAGGGCAGGCCTGGAGCAGCCAGGGGAGCTCTTTGGTTTCTTTAAGAAGTCTTCTGGGGACCCACAAGCCAGCGGGCAAGGGATCGCGAAGACACCTCGGGCGGAATCACTCAACAGGGGCCCACGGTCACTCGGGACGGTGTAGGCCTCTGATCTTCGGAGGGATTCCTGCTGGAGGTCGGGACCACACGTGGTCCAAAGCACAAGTTCGTAGAACGTTGTGAAGGGGTTGCACTCGACAATAGTGCACGGTACCCAGGGGTCGCGGTTCCTCGTTACTCGTGGGGTCCACTTGCCTCAGCTTCGCTGGGGACTCACGATGGCCTGGGAGAGGTCAGGAAATCCACTTCTTGGGCTGCAGGGACTTCGGACTCCGGCGGGAGCAGCGTAGTTTGCGACCGTCGTTGTCGTTTTTGGTGCCTGCCAAGCAGGGAGTCACTCCTTGACTCCAAGGGAGATTCTTCTGTCTTCCAAAGGTAGTGGAACGTCGAAGGGCCAGGATTCTTCTGTAGAGCGTCGTCCAGGGGTTATCTGCTTTGCAATGGCAAGGTTCCCCCTCTTATACTAAAAGAGGGGAAGGACTAGCTCTATGACCCCACCTATGGGAGGGTCAAGGGAGGGGGTGGCTACACCCACTTCCCTTTGTCCAGTTTCGCGCCAGAGCAGGGGCAGGTAGCCCCTGAGCTGGTTTGAACTGGCATATGCACAGAGGAGCCTTCTGCTCCCCCAGTGCAGGACTTCAAAGCACTCTAAGAGTGCACCCACCCAGCCCCAATACACTAAACCCTGTCTGGAAGGTGGTTACACCTCCCTGTGACAGGATGCCTATTGTTGGGCTTCCTCCACTGCGAGTTTCGGTCATCAGCAGGAGGGCAGCCCAGTGTCTGTGACTGGTGGCATCCATTTTGTGATGCCAGGGCTCTTTAGGATTCTACCGCGTTTCCACAGCAGGTACATGTCTTATCCCTCTAGAAGGGTGGAATGCTACCCCCGCCGCCAAGATTGGCGGGGGGTAGTATTCCAAGATGTTTGACACCAAACACGACATGTTTTGATGCAGCCATTCCAAAGTTAGCATTTACCGCGAGGATATAATGCACTTAAATAGTATATGGTTTAACCGCATCCACAAACAGCACCAGAGAATGGACTCTGAGAACTGCAGAAGGGCCCTGCTCATGCAGAGGCACCCCCTCACATAGAAGCCAAGCACCCTGCCCTCAGGATTGATAGGGCCTGCCTTAGGGGTGACTGATAGGTTTATATGTGTGTGCAGGAGAGATATAGGAAACCTATATCTCAGTGAGGGGTGCTAGCACCACCTCACCCAGGCTGCAGTAGCAGGCCTGTGGTGTCAGATTTAGACTGCTTCCCAGGGGTGGCATAACACATGCTGCAGCCCCTGGTAGGCCTGTGAAGTACCTATGCCCTTGGCACCTAAGGTACCATATACTAGGGACTCATAAGGCACCACAGTATCCAATCACTAGTGCACCTAGAGTGCACTCCATGTCGTTTAGAGAGAGCAGATAGACTGGGGCCCTGAATAGCAGGGTCCCAGTCCAACTAAGTCATAAACCAGCAAAACACCAGGAAAAAAGTGGGGGCAACCATATAGTCAGATTCCACCTTCCTACAAACGGCAAGTCTCAATGCAGAGGAAGATCGTCGATGGTGCAGTCCAGCAAGGTCTGGGGAACTCACCCAGCGAGGGTAAGTGAGGGCAGGCCTGGAGCAACCAGGATGCCAAGTTAGGAAAAGATTAGCCTTCGTTAAGGGCTACTAGCCAATGGGCTAGCGACCGCAAAGGAGCCTCATGACGCTGCACGTGGATCTGGCTCACAGGACACTCGTGGAGTGGGGGCCAGTGATCTTCAGTGCAGTTGGTGCTGGAGGCTAGGGCTACTCGGAGCCCAAAGCACGACTTCTTGGGAGACCCAGAAGAGGATGCACTTGCAAATGTGCTTGGTGTCCAGGGGTCACGGTCTCAAGTCACCCACAATAGCCACGGGCCTCAGCTTTGCTGGGGGCTCAGGGTAGCCTCGGGGACGTCTGAGAATCCACCTCTGGTGATGCGATGACTTCGGCGTCCGACGGGAGCTTCAGAAATGGGAACCGGACAGATGCTTCTTTGGTGCCTGCCAAGCAGGGAGTCACTCCTTGACCCCAAGGGAGATTCTTCTGTCCTCTAATCGTGAGTAGAGCGTCGAAGGTCCAGGATTCAGTTTCAGAGTTTCGTCCAGGGATAATCTAAAGTCCTAAGGACTGGGTTCCTATACTTATACTAAGGATAGGGGTTGGACTACTCTGTGGCCCCACCTATGGGTGGGTCAGGGCAGAGGGGTGGCTACACCCCTTTCCCTTTGTCCAGTTTGTGCCAAAGCAGGGGCTGCAAGCCCCTGATCCGGTTTGAACTGGGGTATGCACAGGGACACCAAATGTGCCCCCAGTGCAGGACTTCAAAGCACCCGAAAGTGCTCCCGCCCAGCCCCAATACACATTATCCTGTCTGGGGAGGTGGTCACACCTCCCTGGGACAGGAAACCTATTGTCCAGGCCTCCCCTGCCGGAGTTTCGTCCAGCAGCAGGAGGCCAGACTCGTGTCTGTGGCAGCAGCATCCATTTTGTGATGCCAGGGCTTTAGAAAGAAGCTACCGGCCAGGCCAGGGTTAACATGTCTCTCCCTCTAGAAGGGCGGAATGCTAGCCCTGCCACCAGAATTGGTGGGGGGGGTAGTATTCCAAGATGTTTGACACCAAACACGACATGTTTAGGTGCAGCCATTCCAAAGTTAGCATTTAACGCGAGGTTATAATGCGCTTAAGAGTATATGGTCAGGCTGCACTACAAACAGCATCAGAGAAGGGTCTCCGAACGCTGCAGAGGGGCCCTGCTCATGCAGGGGCACCCTCTCACATAGGAACCATGCACTCTGCCTTTAGGATTGATAAGGCCTGCCTTAGGAGTGACTTATAGGTTTATATGTGTGTATGTATTTAGTGATATAGGTAACCTATATCACAGTAAGGGGTGCATGCACCACCTTACCCAGGCTGCAGTAGCAGACCTGTGGTGTCAGTTTGGATGGCCTTCCAGGGGTGGCATAATACATGCTGCAGCCCCTGGCAGGCCTCTGAGGTACCCATGCCCTTGGTACATAGTATGCCATATACTAGGGACTTATAAGGGCACTCCAGATTCCAATCAGTGATGTGCCTAAGGCACATGGAAACCATTTTAGAGAGGAAGCAGCTAGGCTGGGGTTCTGATTAGCAGGGCCCCAGCCAGACTAATGTCGAAAAACAGTGAAGCATCAGCAAAAAGTGGGGGTACCCATGTGAAGCAGATCCTACTCTCCTACACAACCCCCCCCCCAACGTAGGGACATTAAACTAACCTTGCCCAGTTAAGTCTTCATGTTCTAAGTGGAAGTACCTAGAGAGTCCATCTGCATTGGCATGGTTACTCCCAGGTCTATGTTCCACTGTAAAGTCCATCCCCTGTAGGGAAATGGACCACCTAAGCAGTTTGGGGTTTTCACCCTTCATTTGTTTTAGCCATAAGAGGGGCTTATGGTCTGTCTGAACCAGGAAGTGTGTACCAAACAAGTATGGCCTCAACTTCTTCAGAGCCCAGACCACAGCAAAGGCCTCCCTCTCTATGGCTGACCAACGTTTCTCTCTAGGGGTCAGCCTTCTGCTAATGAAAGCTACTGGCTGATCCTGACCTTCTTCATTCAATTGTGACAGTACAGCCCCTACCCCCAATTCAGATGCATCAGTTTGAACAATGAACTTCTTGGAGTAATCAGGACTCTGTAGAATGGGAGCAGTGCACATGGCCTGCTTCAGGTCATCAAATGCCTTTTGACAGCTATCTGTCCACTGAACCTTTTTGGGCATTTTCTTAGAAGTTAAGTCATTCAGGGGTGTCACTATTGATCCATACCCCTTGACAAATCTCCTATAGTACCCAGTCAGGCCTAAGAATTCTCTCACCTGAGTCTGGGTAGTGGGAGCAGTCCAGTCCATGATGGTCTGGATCTTGCTCTGCAAAGGTTGAACCTGGCCTCCACCCACAAGGTGGCCCAGGTACACAACCTGACTCTGCCCTATCTGGCACTTAGTGGCCTTGATAGTCAGGCCTGCCTTTTGCAGGGCTTGTAAAACATTCCTGAGGTGGACCAGGTGATCCTCCCAGGTGGAGCTAAAGACAGCAATATCATCTAGATAAGCTGCACTATAGGCTTCCAGACCTGTGAGAACTGTATTCACCAACCTCTGGAAAGTGGCAGGTGCATTCTTCAGACCAAAGGGCATTACCACAAATTGATAATGCCCACTAGGGGTTGAGAATGCTGTTTTGGGCTTTGCAGTATCAGCTAGTCTGATCTGCCAGTAGCCAGCTGTCAAGTCAAATGTGCTGAGATATTTGGCAGAGGCCAAAGTATCTATGAGCTCATCTGCCCTTGGTATTGGATGGGCATCAGTCCTAGTGACTGCATTGAGACCCCTGTAGTCCACACAAAACCTCATCTCTCTTTTTCCACCACTGGTGTGAGGTTTTGGTACAAGGACCACTGGACTAGCCCAAGGGCTATCTGAGGGTTCAATAACTCCCAATTCCAACATTTTCTGGACTTCAGTCCTGATACAGTCCCTGACATGGTCAGGTTGCCTATAAATCTTATTTTTAATAGGCAGACTGTCCCCAGTGTCCACTTCATGAGTGCACCAGGTGGTCTGACTGGGTGTCAGTGAAAACATATGTCTAAACTGATTGAGAACTTGCCTGCAATCAGTTTGTTGCTGGGTAGTGAGGCTGCCTGCCAAGGCTACACCATCAATTGACCCATCGTCAGGGTTCTGTGAGAGCAGGTCAGGGAGTGGGTCACTCTCTTCCTCCTGCCCTTCATCAGTAGCCATGAGCAAGCCCATGTCTGCCCTGTCCACATATGGTTTTAACCTGTTGACATGGAGAACCCTGTGGGGACTCCTGGGTGTTCCTAGGTCTACTAAGTAAGTGACCTCACCCTTCTGCTCAACAATAGTGTGGGGTCCACTCCATTTGTCTTGGAGAGCTGCTGGGGCCACTGGCTCCAACACCCACACCTTCTGTCCTGGCTGGTAAACAGTCAGAACAGCCTTTTGGTCATGCCAGGCCTTTTGAAGTTCCTGGCTATCCTCAAGGTTTTTGGTTGCCTTTTTCATGTACTCAGCCATCCTGGAGCGGAGACCAAGCACATAGTCCACTATATCTTGCTTTGGGGGCTTGAGAGGTAACTCCCATCCTTCCTTCACCAAGCACAGTGGACCCCTCACAGGGTGGCCAAACAGAAGTTCAAAAGGGCTGTAACCAACCCCCTTCTGAGGCACCTCCCTATATGCGAATAAAAGGCAGGGCAAGAGTATGTCCCATCTACGCCTAAGCTTTTCTGGGAGCCCTTTAATCATGCCCTTCAAGGTTTTGTTGAATCTCTCAACTAAACCATTGCATTGTGGGTGATAGGGTGTGGTGAACTTATAAGTCACTCCACACTCCTTCCACATTGCTTTTAAGTACCCAGACATGAAGTTAGCACCCCTGTCTGATACTACCTCCTTAGGAAAGCCCACTCTTGAGAAAATTCCCAGGAGGGCCCTTGCCACCACAGGTGCTGTAGTGGTCCTGAGGGGAATAGCTTCTGGGTACCTGGTGGCATGATCCACTACCACCAGGATAAACCTGTGCCCAGAGGCTGTTTGGGGATCCATGGGACCAATAATGTCAATCCCTACCCTTTCAAAGGGCACCCCCACCACAGGTAGTGGTATCAGGGGAGCCTTTGTAGTGCCACCTGCCTTGCCACTGGCTTGGCAGGTTACACAGGAGCGACAAAACTCCTTGCTGTCTTCAGACATGTGGGGCCAGTGAAAGTGAGGGACAATTCTGTCCCAAGTCTTGTTCTGGCCCAGGTGACCTGCTAAGGGAATATCATGGGCTAGGGTCAATAGGAAGCCCCTGAACTTCAGAGGTATAACCAACCTCCTGGTAGCACCAGGCTTGGGGTCTCTACTCTCTGAGTACAGGAGTCCATCATCCCAATACACTGTATGGGGACCACTAGCTTTCCCAGCAGCCTCAGCAGCAGCTTGCTGTCTGAGGGGTTCAAGGGAGGGGCAGCTCTGCTGCTCCTGGCTCAGATCTGTCTTAGAAGGTCCCCCTGTCCCCAAGAACTCAACCTGGTCAGGTTCAAGTTCCTCTGGGACAGTTCCTTCTTCAGGGCTGAGATCATCCCCCTCAAGGGACTGATCTTCCTCCTGAGCCAAGGGGAAGGCACTGCCTTAACCCTACTACTCCTCCTCTTGGAAGGCACTTGGTCCATTCTTCCAGAATCCAAGGCCTGTTCAGTGCTAGACATTTTGGCTTGTGACCTGGTCACAGCAAACACATCTGCAGGGATCCCCAGCATTTCTGCATGGGTCCTGAGCTCCACTTCTGCCCAAGCAGAAGTCTCTAAGTCATTGCCAAGCAAGCATTCGACTGGTAGGTTTGCACTCACCACAACCTTCTTAAGGCCAGTTACCCCTCCCCAGGAGAAGTTAACAACTGCCAGAGTATGGTCTGTTCTGACATTGCTAGCATTGGTCACTTGGTACATTTCACCAAGTATAACTTGCCCAGGATTCACAAGGTCTTGTGTCACCATTGTGACACTTGCCCCTGTGTCCCTAAATGCCAAAGCCTCACGTCCATTGATTAAAGGCTGTTGTCTGTACTTGCCCAGATTACTGGGACTCACAGTGGAGGTCACATCCATGCCTCCATCACAGACTAACACAGCCTGAGTCAGCTCTCTGACTAGGACAGAGCCCAACTCAGTACCCAGGGTGAACCCTACTAAACCCTTGGCTGGAGCACTCCCACCAACTGTACTAGGGGGAACAGGTGCCTTAGGGGCATTGGTGGGTGCTGGACTGGAGTCTTTGGACTTGGTGCAATCACTGGTCCAGTGGGTCTTTTGCTTACAGACCTTGCACCATGGTTTTCTTTGGCCTTTCCCTTTGGTAGACTGTGAATCCCCACCAGAAGAAGATTTTTGGGGGCCTGATGAAGACTTTTGATCTTTACCCTTCTCCCCACCCTTTTCAGAGTTCTTAGCATCTTGCTTCTTGGTTTCCCCACCTTGGTTCTGTACCTTCTGCTTCACCCTGGTTCTGACCCATTTGTCTGCCTTCTTTCCCAATTCTTGGGGAGAGGTCAGATCAGAGTCTACCAGGTATTGATGCAACAGCTGATTTTGACAGTTATTAAGAATCTGCTCCCTCATTATCAGATTGTACAAACCTGAGAAGTCACACACCTTACTGCCCATCAACCAGCCTTCCAGAGCCTTGGCAGAACAATCCACATAGTCTACCCAGTCCTGAGTCTGTGCTTTTGGGTATCTCTGAACTTCAACCTGTACTGTTCAGTGGTTAGGCCAAACCCATCAAAAAGAGCACTCTTCAAGACCTTGTAATTATCAGCATCCTCCTCTCTAACAGTGAGGAGCTTATCTCTACCTTTGTCAGCAAAGGAGAGCCACACGATTGCTGCCCACTGCTCCTGAGGGACCTTCTGTACCTTACAGGCCCTCTCTAGAGCAGTTATCTACTTGTGGATGTCATCCCCATTCTGATAGGGAGGGACAATCTTGCTCAGGTTCCTATGGTCATAGGACCTTTCCCTATCTCTAGGGACATGGCTGCCACCATGGGACTCTAGTCCCAACTTTCTTCTCTCTCTAAAGAGATCTAGGGACTCCCTGTCTATGGCTAGTTGCTTCTTTTTGAGTTCAAGCTGAGCTTCCTCATATTGAACCAGCCTCTTTCTTCTCTCATGAGAGGATTCCCTCCTATGAGATGAGACAGAGCTCCCTATTGAGGTGCCAGAGTGGTTAGACTCCTGAGAAGAAGACCTAGACCTTCTGGGCACACTCACAATCCTTCCTGGGGGACAAAGAGGGCATCATTCTGATCATCCTCTTCATCTTCCTCAGGAGGGGTTGGATTATCCAGGTCAGGGCCATTGTCGCCCTCCTGGCCAGTGTCAGAGGGGGGGCTGGGGGTATTGGTACCCCTGGTCCCATCCTCATCTTCTGCCCCACCCTCAGCTCCTACCCCTTCAGTCCCCAAGGGCTTACTAAGGTCATAAGCCACCAACAACTCCTTGAGGTGTTGGGTGGTGGGGCTTTGGCCTGTCCTTATTTTTCTCAAGTTGCATAAAGCTCTCAATTCCAAGAATGGGAGTGTATCATACTTGGAGGGTGGAAGCTCAATGGCTTCCTGCAAGGATTCTTTAGACCCTACCCTTAAAGACATTACTAGTGTGGTGTGGTGTATGCACTACCTACTCTAGTGTGGCCTACTAAACTCTCTTGAGTTGTAGAAAGGGTTGTGCTATCCCTTAACACACAACTCTAAGTTCAGTAGAACTTACTGTATTCTAAGCTTAAATTATATGTACCTTAGGTACCTTTAGTGGTTTTCAGTTGATCAATTCAATTGAGATTATCTGGTAAAACAATAGCAAGCTGGAATCCCACACGCTGCACACCAATGTGAGAAGTTGGCCTGGTATATGCAGTCCACTAATTATAGTGGGCACCTTGCACCAGTCCAAACAACCCCTTATTGGAGATAGGTTAAAGACAACCTTATTGAAAGCTATCCTAGTGGTAGCTATGGAGAGCAGCCTTCAGGCTAAGTCTTGAAGGAATGTAAAGCAGCTTGTTTTACCAGTCTATAATCTCTTGAGTGATCAAATGAAAGAGCACCACACCAGGTATATATTCAAAATATATGTATTTATTGCTAAACACACCCCTCTAGTCTCTTTATGAGGCTAGAGTTCGAAGTACATAAGTTAGAAGTTATTTAAACACAGTAATAGCACAAATACACGTTTGGGCCCTAGGGGCGTACCAAACCATATACCAATAAAGTGGTATAAGAACCACGACTGAACTAGACACTAGGCCTAGAGCCTCTAGAAGTGCTTGGACCACAAGGAACCACCCAAGGTAGTGACACAGGGGACCCACGGGAGACGCGTGCAGTGTAAATACACAACCGCGATACGCCGTTGACTTCTATGGAGAAAGTCGTGATCGGGAAATTAGAGAAAAGGGACACTTAAAAGAGGACTTGGACCAAACCCTTTGAGATCTAGGACTTTGAATAGTCTCTACCCACGGGAGCACCGGAGTACTCGTGTTACCTCACCCAGGGAAGCCGGGTGCATAGGTGCCTTTCGGGGTCGGGTTTCGTCGTCTATTTGAATGGCGATCTGCTGCAAAGTGCTGCTGGCGACCAAGTGAAAAGTGTCCGGGTGGATCCAAGAGTGGATCGGAGTTCTGAAGAACCTGAAAGCAGAGGGGACAGAGTCTGGGTCACTAGCCAGTGACCAGGAAGGCGATGGACAGATGCCCACCGATGTCGAGTGCTTAAGGTGCGTTGACAGTTGTCTTGACTCTTCAGCCACGAGGTCCAGGAGGTGTTGTCGGCGACCAGGAGCAGGATTCAGGCTGGTACACGATGTCTGTCGAGTGTTGAGGTATCGGCGACCGGATTGGACCCAACAAGCCTTGGCAACGGCAAGTCTTAATGCAGAGGAAGATCGTCGATGGTGCAGATCAGCAAGGCCTGGAGAACTCACCCAGCGAGGGTAAGTGAGAGCAGGCCTGGAGCAACCAGGATGCCAAGTTAGGAAAAGATTGGCCTTCGTTAAGGGCTACAAGCCAACGAGCTAGCGACTGCAAAGGAGCCTCGTGACGCCGCACATGGATCTGGCTCACAGGACACTCGTAGAGTGGGGGCCAGTGATCTTTGGTGCAGTTGGTGCTGGAGGCTAGGGCTACTCGGAGCCCAAAGCATGACTTCTTGGGAGACCCAAAAGAGGATGCACTTGCAAATGTGCTCGGTGTCCAGGGGTCAGGGTCTCAAGTCACCCACGATAGCCACGGGCCTCAGCTTTGCTGGGGACTCAGGGTAGCCTCGGGGAAGTCTGAGAATCTACCTCTGGTGATGCGATGACTTCGGCGTCCGACGGGAGCTTCAGAAATGTGAACCGGACAGATGCTTCTTTGGTGCCTGCCAAGCAGGGGAGTCACTCCTTGACCCCAAGGGAGATTCTTCTGTCCTCTAATCGTGAGTAGAGCGTCGAAGGTCCAGGATTCAGTTTCAGAGTTTCGTCCAGGGATAATCTAAAGTCCTAAGGACTGGGTTCCTATACTTATACTAAGGATAGGGGTTGGACTACTCTGTGGCCCCACCTATGGGTGGGTCAGGGCAGAGGGGTGGCTACACCCCTTTCCTTTGTCCAGTTCACGCCAAAGCAGGGGCTGCAAGCCCCTGATCCGGTTTGAACTGGGGTATGCACAGGGACACCAAATGTGCCCCCAGTGCAGGACTTCAAAGCACCCGAAAGTGCTCCCGCCCAGCCCCAATACACATTATCCTGTCTGGGGAGGTGGTCACACCTCCCTGGGACAGGAAACCTATTGTACAGGCCTCCCCTGCCGGAGTTTCGTCCAGCAGCAGGAGGCCAGACTCGTGTCTGTGGCAGCAGCATCCATTTTGTGATGCCAGGGCTTTAGAAAGAAGTTACCGGCCAGGCCAGGGTTAACATGTCTCTCCTCTAGAAGGGTGGAATGCTACCCCCGCCGCCAGAATTGGCGGGGGGTAGTATTCCAAGATGTTGGACACCAAACACGACATGTTTAGGTGCAGCCATTCCAAAGTTAGCATTTAACGCGAGGTTATAATGCGCTTAAGAGTATATGGTCAGGCTGCACTACAAACAGCATCAGAGAAGGTTCTCCGAACGCTGCAGAGGGGCCCTGCTCATGCAGGGGCACCCTCTCACATAGGAACCATGCACTCTGCCTTTAGGATTGATAAGGCCTGCCTTAGGAGTGACTTATAGGTTTATATGTGTGTATGTATTTAGTGATATAGGTAACCTATATCACAGTAAGGGGTGCATGCACCACCTTACCCAGGCTGCAGTAGCAGACCTGTGGTGTCAGTTTGGATGGCCTTCCAGGGGTGGCATAATACATGCTGCAGCCCCTGGCAGGCCTCTGAGGTACCTATGCCCTTGGTACATAGTATACCATATACTAGGGACTTATAAGGGCACTCCAGATTCCAATCAGTGATGTGCCTAAGGCACATGGAAACCATTTTAGAGAGGAAGCAGCTAGGCTGGGGTTCTGATTAGCAGGGCCCCAGCCAGACCAATGTCGAAAAACAGTGAAGCATCAGCAAAAAGTGGGGGTACCCATGTGAAGCAGATCCTACTCTCCTACACTGGTGTTTCAAGGTTTAGGGCAGTGCAGTGGTGTTCGGGCAGTGTAGGGGGTCGTTCTGGGGGTAGTGTTTTAGGGTTTAGGGTAGTGCAGTGGTGCTTGTGTAGTGTAGGGGGTCATGCTGGGGGTAGTGTTGTAGGGTTTAGGGTAGTGCAGTGGTGTTCGGGCAGTGTAGGGGGTCTTGCTGGGGGTGGTGTTTCAGGGTTTAGGGCAGTGGTGTTCGGGCAGTGTAGGGGGTCTTGCTGGGGGTGATGTTTCAGGGTTTAGGGCAGTGCAGTGGTGTTCGGGCAGTGTAGGGGGTCTTGCTGGGGGTAGTGTTTCAGGGTTTAGGGCAGTGCAGGGGTGTTCGTGCAGTGTAGGGGGTCGTGCTGGGGATGGTGTTTCAGGGTTTAGGGCAGTGCAGTAGTGTTCGGGCAGTGTAGGGGGTCGTGCAGGGGGAATGGTGTTTCAGGGTTTAGGGCAGTGCAGTGGTGTTCGGGCAGTGTAGGGTGTCGTGCTGGGGGTGGTGTTTCAGGGTTTAGGGCAGTGCAGTGGTGTTCGGGCAGTTTAGTTTAGTTTAGTTTGGATTTATACAGCGCGTAGCTGCCCCAGCAATGGGGCGTCCCAGCGCTACCCAAAGTACAGGTGACTTAAAAATAACGCCCAGCCCACTTGGAAAAAGAAAATTTAAGCCGGGAAAAGCCAGGTCTTTACGGCTTTACGGAAAGCCAGATGATTCTGGAGCCCTCTGATGGAAACTGGGAGAGAGTTCCAGAGTTTAGCTGCCAAAACTTTGAAAGATCGACCACCCGCTCGCGCTCTTAAGATTCGGGGGGTACAAATGAGTCCTTGATTGGCTGAGCGTAAAGAGCGACTCGGAACGTACGGCACAAGTAAAGCTGCCAAGACCGGAGGTGCTTGTTGAGTCATAATTTTATGGGCAACACACAGTGTCTTAAACTGAATTCTTTTTTCTACAGGCAACCAATGTAGTTTAGGTAGAAGTTTGGACACTGAGCATGATTTTGGAAGGGCCAACACTGCGCGGGCTGCCGCGTTCTGGATTCTTTGAAGGCGCTGAATACAGGATTTGTTGGCACCTAAATATAGGGAATTGCCATAATCTAACCTAGACAAGATTGTGGCCTGGAGGATGGTTTGACGAATTTTAGGGTCAAAAAACCCCAATAGAGGTTTTAGCCCCCTCAGGAGTCCAAAACAGGACCCTGCAACTAGTTTAGATTGAGTGTCAAAGGACAGGCCATTATCGATCCAAAAGCCTAGGTTTTTAACCGCCTCTTTAGGCAGTGGTGCAGGTTTTAATTTGTCTGGCCACCATTGTTCTGACCACATGTCACTATCTTTCCCAAGCAAAAGTATCTCAGACTTGCCTGCATTAAGCTGCAGGCAGTTTGTTGTCATCCAGTCCGATATCACCTGCATATCATCTTTAAATTTGACAAGATTATTAAGGCGCTCCTTAGAGAATGTAATGACCAATTGGGTGTCGTCGGCATAAGACACCAACGACAACCCTCTGCTTTTTGCTACCACAGCCAAGGGATGTACGTAGATATTAAAGAGCATAGGGCTCAGTATCGAGCCCTGAGGCACCCCAAATCCAATAGCATGCTCCCGGGAGTGGTAGGGTGGCACCATAACCTGGAAAGATCTACCTTCCAGGAAAGAGCGAAACCAGGCAAGAGCCAAACCTCCGACCCCAATCGCCTGTAACCGCCGTAACAGTAACTCATGGGAAACGGTATCAAAAGCGGCACTTAGATCTAAAATAACTAAGGCCGTAGAGTTACCAGCATCCAAGCTACTGCGAATCTCTTCAATCACTGCCAGCAGAGCAGACTCAGTACTATGACGGGATCGAAAGCCATTTTGTGAAGAGTCCAAGATATCATTTTGCTCTACAAACTCGGTGAGAATGCAGTTAACATGGCATTCCGTGGCTTTAGCCAAGAAAGGCAGCTGAGAGATAGGACGGTAATTACCTGGCTCCGAGGGTTCCAAAGATGGTTTCTTTAAAAGGGGTATGACCTTAGCATGCTTCCAAGAAGAAGGAACAGATGCAGATGACAAGGATAGATTAATCAGTTCACTCGCCACTGGAAGAACAGGGTTTTGAAATAGGCGAATTTGAGCTGGTCTTAAAGGGTCAGCTGGAGATCCTGATTTTATTTTCAAAAAAAGAGATTCAGCCTCATTAAGTGAAAGAAGAGGAAAGGAGCACAATATATTTTGTGCGATAGGGCCACTGTCCTCAGACCATTCCCCTATATTGGTACTGGTGGTAGCCGTAGAGAAGCTATTATAGATATTCTTTACCTTGTTCACAAAGTACTCAGCCAATTCATCACACTGCATATTTGAAGTAATAGGTGAGTCTTTTGAAATGGGGCATTTCATAGTCTTGAGAAGGGAGAAAATCATTTTAGACGGATTGTTACTGTTCGAGATTTTAGCAGCAATATAATCTGCTCTAGCTCGCCGGACCAACTTATGATATGATTTAATTGAATCTCGATATTTGGTTTTTGCTTCTGAATCATAAGCGCGCCTCCAGGCCCGTTCAAGTTGTTTGCAGTTTTTTTTTGCTTTGGTCAAAGATTCATTAAACCAAGGATTGGACTGTCCTCTTTCTTTATTGGGACTAAATTTGGCCGGAATGCAACTGTCAAGAGCTTGAGTCAGCCAATCCTGAAAAAGCATAGTGGCGGATTCAATGTCAGGAGGCAACTGGGGTTTGTGGCTGAGCAGTAGATCCGTAAATTGATTGACATCTAACTTATGCCACAGTCGTTTCAAAGACGATCGTGAGTGATGCTGAACTGGCTTGCCTAACCAATAAAAAGAAAAAGGAACAAGAAAATGATCGGTCCAAGCCAGGGGGATCGGGGGCACAACATTCAAGGAGCCTAAGTTGGAAAATATAGGATCCAACAAGTGCCCTGCTGTATGGGTAGAGTCTGAGACATATTGAATCAGCTGGCAGGCTTCTAGGTCAGCTGTGAAACTCGAAATGCCCATCTTACAATTGTCTTCAAGATGTAAATTGAGATCCCCTAAAATAGTAAAATTGGCTGCTTTACTAGCAAGAAGAATGGTCTTATTCACCAATTCTTCCCTGAAAACTTTAGATGGCCCTGGTGGACGATAAATGAGCAATCCGGAGATCGTCAAATTATTATTTAAGGTAATTTTAAAAAGCGCGCTTTCACACTCAGGGATATCCTCTTTCTTAAAACTACACAGATAGAGCTCCTTGTGGAGTATAGCAATACCACCACCTCTGTGACCATTTCTATTGAGATGTTTCATAGTATATCCATTAGGGAGTGCTAACCAGGATTCTGCAACAGAGTCCTGCGTCAGCCATGTCTCAGTCAAAAACAGTGCGTCCGGAGACCTTTCTGTTAGTAAATCAAAAATGTCAGCATGGTGCCTAACTAAGGACCTGCAATTCAAGCTAAGAAACCTGTACTCAGAGGAATTATGAAGAGTTGTACCTGTCACATCTGATTTAGTTTGAAAGGGACAAAGATTGCACTTAAAAACCCAGCCATAGGAGACCAGGCGTGCTCTATACACATAGAATACTCAGTTTTCAAAGTTAAGAGCTCAGACCGGGAGTAGGAGTGTAGAGTATTTGGTGGACGGGCAAAGTGACTGGCTTCTGGCGGCGCCCAGGCGCGGACGGGCGCAGACGGGCTTGCCTTAGGCGCGCCTTCGGCGCGCCAGCGGCGCGCCCGCTGCGCACGTCCGCTGCGCGTCCGCATTGGGTGTGATAGAAATAGACGGTGGGCAACAACAGGCTCCACCCGTCGCGTCTGATTGGCCCGTTAGCAGCCAACCAGCGCAAGACACACTCCGTAATGCGGAAGCACCAAGAAAAACTGTTTGAACACGAAATACAAAGTGCAAAGTGCATATAAAATACTAAAAACAGATTCTGACAGCTTTCTAAAGTTTTAGCAGCATAAAAGGTTACATCGACTAAAAATACATTGAGCGCTAAGCACAAGTACCTTATGGAACGCGCGTCCGCATCGGGTGTGATAGAAATAGACGGTGGGCAACAACAGGCTCCACCCGTCGCGTCTGATTGGCCCGTTAGCAGCCAACCAGCGCAAGACACACTCCGTAATGCGGAAGCACCAAGAAAAACTGTTTGAACACGAAATACAAAGTGCAAAGTGCATATAAAATACTAAAAACAGATTCTGACAGCTTTCTAAAGTTTTAGCAGCATAAAAGGTTACATCGACTAAAAATACATTGAGCGCTAAGCACAAGTACCTTATGGAACGCGCGTCCGCATCGGGTGTGATAGAAATAGATGGTGGGCAACAACAGGCTCCACCCGTCGCGTCTGATTGGCCCGTTAGCAGCCAACCAGCGCAAGACACACTCCGTAATGCGGAAGCACCAAGAAAAACTGTTTGAACACGAAATACAAAGTGCAGTGTAGGGGGTCGTGCACGGGGTGGTGTTTCAGGGTTTAGGGCAGTGCAGTAGTGTTCGGGCAGTGTAGGGGGTTGTGCTGGGGCTGGTGTTTCAGGGTTTAGGGCAGTGCAATGGTGTTCTGGCAGTGTAGGGGGTCGTGCTGGGGCTAGTGTTTCACGATTTAGGGCAGAGCAGTGGTGTTCGGGCAGTGTAGGGGGTCATGCTGGGGCTGGTGTTTCAGGGTTTAGGGCAATGCAGTGGTGTTCGTGCAGTGTAGGTGGTCGTGCTGGGGCTGGTGTTTCAGGGTTTAGGGCAGTGCAGTGGTGTTCGGGCAGTGTAGGGGTCATGCTGGGGCTGGTGTTTCAGGGTTTAGGGCAGTGCAGTGGTGCTCAGGCAGTGTAGGGGGTCGTGCTGGGGGTGGTGTTTCTGGGTTTAGGGTAGTGCAGTGGTGTTCGGGCAGTGTAGGAGGTCATGCTGGGGCTGGTGTTTCAGGGTTTAGGGCAGTGCAGTGGTGTTCGGGCAGTGTAGGGGGTCATGCTGGGGCTGGTGTTTCAGTGTTTTGGGCAGAGCAGTGGTGTTCGGGCAGTGTAGGGGGTCGTGTTTCAGGGTTTAGGGCAGTGCAGTGGTGTTCGGGCAGTGTAGGGGGTCGTGCTGGGGGTGGTGTTTCAGGGTTTAGGGCAGTGGTGTTCGGGCAGTGTAGGGGGTCTTGCTGGGGGTGATGTTTCAGGGTTTAGGGCAGTGGAATGGTGTTTGGGCAGTGTAGGGGGTCTTGCTGGGGATAGTGTTTCAGGGTTTAGGGCAGTGCAGTGGTGTTTGGGCAGTGTAGGGGGCCGTGCTGGGGGTGGTGTTTCATGGTTTAGGGCAGTGCAGTGGTGTTCGGGCAGTGTAGGGGGTCGTGAAGGGGTGGTGTTTCAGGGTTTAGGGCAGTGCAGTGGTGTTCGGGCAGTGTAGGGGGTCATGCTGGGGGTGGTGTTTCAGGGTTTAGGGCAGTGCAGTGGTGTTCGAACAATGTAGGGGTCGTGCAGGGGCTGGTGTTTCAAGGTTTAGGGCAGTGCAGTGGTGTTCGGGCAGTGTAGGGGGTCGTTCTGGGGGTAGTGTTTTAGGGTTTAGGGTAGTGCAGTGGTTCTTGTGTAGTGTAGGGGGTCGTGCTGGGGGTAGTGTTTTAGGGTTTAGGGTAATGCAGTGGTGTTTGTGTAGTGTAGGGGGTCATGTTTTAGGGTAGTGCAGTGGTGTTTGGGTAGTGTAGGGGGTCATGCTGGGGGTATTGTTTTAGGATTTAGGTTAGTGCAGTGGTGTTTGGGTAGTGTAGGGGATCGTGCTGGGGGTAGTGTTTTAGGGTTTAGGGTAGTGCAGTGGTGTTTGTGTAGTGAAGGGGGTCATGCTGGGGGTAGTGTTTTAGGGTTTAGGATAGTGCAGTGGTGCTTGTGTAGTGTAGGGAGTCGTGCTGGGGGAGTGTTTTAGGGTTTAGAGTAGTGCAGTAGTGTTTTTGTAGTGTAGGGGGTCATGTTTTAAGATGCAACGCTCCAATACCTGACCAGTCTGCACTACATAAAACTGCAAAAAAACTAAAAATAAAAAGTGTTTTGCACACTTTTGTCATTGGGCTATATGTGGGCTACATCTGGGTAATATTTGTGCTACATTTGGGCTCTTTTTTCTCTGGTGGCCATCTTGGAAGACTTCTTTGTTATGAAGTTTCCTAATTTCCTCATTTACTGCAGTCTCCTCAGTAGGAAATGCTTTCAGTTTTTTACTTTGATTCCATCAAGAAGGCATTCAGATGTGTCTCACATTTGCCATAAATTCATAATGTTAGCACTCTAGTTGCTCATTAGATCACTGTACTAAAGCTACTGCTCACCAGGGAGTTAACTGGAAGTCTGCTGCTGGTATTGAAAGTGATTGTTTCAGTCTGCATGTCAGAATTTTCTAATGAAATAGAAGAGGATTTGAGATCTCACTTAAAACATGCCCTCATTTTTCTTTCTGCAGCACTAACCATAATTTCTATTTAAAAAAGAACCCCTCATTTTGTTCCTTTTTAAATTAAATGTTTTAAGTATTAACGGTTTATTCCAATCAAGATGGCTTCCGGTGTGCCATACTTTTGTCATAAGTAAGGCTGTTAGCGCTCTAGTTGTTCTTTAGAACACTCTGGGAAGCTGCAGTAGAACACAAAGGCATCAACTGGCAGGCTGCTCCTGTTGAAATATAACAGGAAGATATTTGAGATCACACTTGAAACATGTCCTAATTCTTCTTTCTACTGCACTACCCATAATTTTTATGACAAAATTAACCCCATCATTTTGTTCCTTTTTAAATTAAATGTTTTAAGTGTTACCAGTTTATTCCAATCAAGATGGCTTCAGGTGTGCCATACTTTTGTCATAAGTAAGGCTGTTAGCACTCTAGTTGTTCTTTAGAACACTCTGGGAAGCTGCAGTAGAACACAAAGGCATCAACTGACAGGCTGCTCCTGTTGAAATATAACAGGAAGATATTTGAGATCTCACTTGAAACATGTCCTAATTTTTCTTTCTATAGCACTAACCATAATTTCTATGACAAAATGAACCCCATCATTTTGTTCCTTTTAAATTAAATGTTTTAAGTGTTACCAGTTTATTCCAATCAAGATGGCTTCAGGTGTGCCATACTTTTGTCATAAGTAAGGCTGTTAGCACTCTAGTTGTTCTTTAGAACACTCTGGGAAGCTGCAGTAGAACACAAAGGAATCAACTGACAGTCTCTGCCCTTGTTGGATGTACATGTTTTACTGAGAATGTCAGACTTCATTCTCACATGACTGAGAAAGATAATGTGAATTTACAGAAAATATGCTCTCATTTTAGCTTCTGGAGCACCTTCCAAAACTGTATGGGACAAGCATGTGAAAATAGTTTTCTCTCAAACATGATTCATGATATCCCAGCAGAAGGTTTTTCACAGGGTAAAATCACCTTAGAACACACCACAATTCCTGAAATTAGTATGGTACCATCAACAAATGAATTCTAATGTAACTAAAGTCTGTTATCACCCTTAATAGTTCTCCTTTTGGTAACCCTCAAAATCTTTGATTCACTACAAGGCATTTCAATGGGGTACTATCTTGTATATTGGTCTCAAGATGGCTGCCAGCAATTCCAGGATGAAGTGCTGACAGCCAATCAGATCTCACGATGACATGTGTGGTTAGGCTCCGCCCAGATATATATGTGTTTTTACTTTTGATTTTCTCAGCAACTACTGAACGGATTTACACCATTTAACAAAAAGGGTTCTTTCTGAACCAAGAACGACCTCTTTGCCAAATTTGGTGTAATTCCGTTCAGCAGTTCGGGCTGTAGCCGTGTCTAAAGTTTCCTATGGGAAAATGAATGGGGAAAACACGTTTTGGGACCCCCCTTTTTTCTCGGCCCCCGCTTGACGAATCACCCCGAGACTTTCAGGGTAGGAGCGGACCGGAGCGGGCCATAAAGTTTGAAAATTTCGCAAAGATTCATCAACCGGCAAGAGAGTTATTTCAAATAGAATGTCGCGGATTTCCTATGGAAAATAGGTCCTAACTATAACTATCTACTGGCGACCGCCAGTAGATAATATATATATATATATATATATATATATATATATATATATATATATATACATATATATATATATATATATTACCTACTGGCGGTCGCCAGTAGGTAGTTATAGTTAGGACCTAGTTTCCATAGGAAAAGCGTTTTTTGCTTTCCCAATAACTTTGGCGCCAGTTGACGAATCTTCGCGAAATTTTCAAAACTACTGGCTCGCTCCGGTCAGCTCTCGTCTTGAAAGTTTCGGGGTGATTCGCCAAGCGAGGGCAGAGAAAAAGGGGGTCCCAAAACCCGTTTTCCCCATGTTATTTTCCTCAGGAAACTTTAGACACGGCTACAGCCCGAACTGCTGAACGGAATTACACCAAATTTGGCAAAAAGGTAGCCCTTGGTTCAGAAAGAGTTCTTTTTGTTAAATGGTGTAAATCCGTTCAGTAGTTCCTGAGAAATTCAAAAAATAAAAGGTGGATAATCAATTTTCCATAGGAAACTTTAGCCAAGGCTACAGCCCGAACTGCTGAATGGAATTACACCAAATTTGGCAAAAAGGTAGTGCTTGGTTCAGAAAGTGACCTTTTTATAAATGATGTAAATCCGTTCAGTAGTTGCTGAGAAATTCAAAAAATAAAAGTTTCGATATCTAAGGACGCGGTGGATTCGCGAACCCTCCCGACCACAAGCTTCACTGTGATTGGCTGCCAACACTCCAAACCAGGAAGTGTTGGCAGCCATCTTGTGACTCGGTAGAACCGAGTCACAAGAAAACAGTAAAACTAAGTGAAAAATGAAGAAAAGGGGGCAGGGTAGAAACAACCTGACCCCTAGGCCTGCTCAGGGGGTCCCACAAGGACCACAAAGGCCCAAAAAAGCATTTTTAAAAAAATAAATAATAATTCAGCGGAATTCGCGTTGGGGCCGCGAATCCCGCCGAAATTTTTAAAAAAATGAAGCGCGGGCTCCCGCGCTTCATTTAAATGAGGCCCCCGGGTGAGCCAGGTCCCGGGGGCATTGCCCAAAAAATAATAGCGGGGGACCGCCACCTCCCCGGGGCTTATTACAATGTATGCGGGGGCACTATGGCCCCCGCAGCCCCGGGGACCGCCACCTCCTGGGGCTGTAAAAAAAAAGCATGGGGGGTCCCAATCCCCCCTATGCTGCCCCGGGGACCGCCACCTCCCGGGGCTTTGGTAATAAACCACGGGGGCACGCAGTCCCCCGCAGCCCCGGGGACCGCCACCTCCCCGGGGCTCTATTTTGTATTTCTTAAAAGATGTGTGGGGGGCTCGAGCCCCCCCACACGCCCCGGGGACAAACACCTCCCTGGGGCACTCTATATTTAAATTTGGGGGTCTGTTATGGACCCGGGGACCACTACCTCCCTGGGGCTTTTAAAATGAATGGAGCGGGGCCACGTGGCCCCCCTCCTGGAGCCCTCAATGGCCCTGGGGACTGCCACCCCCCAGGGCCGGCTCCTGCAGTGTCCCGGGGTGCCCACCCCCGGGACACTGCTGTTTGCAATGACAGGGCGGGAGCCGTGCGGCTCCCGCCCTGTCATTGCAAACTCTGCTTTGGTGTGTCTATGGTTTCGCAAATGGTAGTCTGTATTTTAGAGTGGGTGTATCAAAGGTTATATTAGGGTGTGAGGAGGTGCATCAGATTATCACGTGGATGATGTCATCAGTGATGTCATCAGTGATGTCATTTGCGATGTCATCAGTGATGTCACTGACCATGTTATGAATGATGTAATATGTGACATCATCAGCAGTGCATTGCGGGGGCGCGAGTTATAGTTAGCTGAACTAACTATAACAGTGGAATTTCTCTGGTTTTGTACGAGTGAAATCTCCAACTAACTATAACGTCCCTGAAACCTATGGTTTTTTCAGTGAATATATATATATATATATATATATATATTTAGGTCAGCTGTTCCATTGAAAAGCGTTTTTTGTGTTGCTAATAACTTTGACCCCATTTGATAAATGTCCATGAAACTTTTCAAAAAGGTGCTACTTTGTGGTTAATTTGTGCATGGACATTTTCGGGGTGATCCATCAAGTGGGGGCTGTGAAAAAAGGGGGTCCCAAAACACAAAATCTCCATGCATTTTCGATAGACTTCCATTGTCTATGGACCCCTTCAGTGATTTCATCAATTATGTCATTTGAGATGTCATCATCAGTGATGTCATAAATGATGTCATAGAACATGTCCTGAGTGATATAACATGTGAGGTCATAAGCAGTGCAAAGTGGGGGCGCAAGTTATAGTTAGCTCTGCTGACTAAAACTGGTGAACTTCTATGGATTTTTTTGTTCAAAACTTTAATGTTGTCACTGACTTATTCACCTGACTATAACATTACTTTAACCCTTGCTTTTTCATTGAATATTTATATCGATCACTCGCACCCCCACCATGTGCAGTTTTCTCTTCAATAATTTCATTGCAAATGTTGCAGTGATATTATCCGTGATGTCATAGAAGATGCCATGAGTGAAGCAATATTTGGGGCAACTAGCAGTTCATGGCAAGACTGTGAGTCATAGCTACCTTAGGAAACATGTAATAGTTACTTGAGATAACTATAACTATAACTGGTGAATTTCTGTGATTTTTAGAGTTTAAAACGGTATGTTGGTACTGAGCATTTTACCTAACTATAATGTTACTTTGACCTTTGTTTTTTTTTTGTGAATTTCTAGATTTTTTTACTTAATTAATATTTTAATACTATACATAAAGCCCACCCCCCCCAGTGCATGGCCTTGGTCTGTGAGCACTGGGGGGGTTGGACATAGGCCAATCCCCTCAAAGCCAGCCAATACCCTGCTGTGCAGGGCCTTGGGAATGTAAGGGCACCAAGGGGTATCCACTCCATTGCACACCCCTCGGTGCTCTTGCATAATTCTGTAAAGGCACCGAGGGGTATGCACTGCACTGCAGTGGTTAAACAGAGCTGGATGGGGGTGCAGTCCCTCTATGTTTAAAGTTTAATCTGCAGTGGTTTTTAAACATAGACGGACTGCTCCTTCTTCCAGCCCTGTTTAAAATCAATTACAGTTTTGATTTCACAGGCGGAACAGCAGAATTTATTAGCAATATGTTATAAGAACTTAATATAGCACAAACGATTCGCGCCCAGAGGTGTATCTCGACATAATTCTGCGTTACATGAGTAACGTGGAATTACTAAATTCCTTTAATTCTGCCCACACCTCGTCCTGTTGCTTGCAATGAGTCCGCCTGACAACATATGATCATGGATTACCATGTTGCCAGGTCCATGAACACTACACTAATAGGACTGAGACATCAGGGAAGGTGACATTGTCTGACCATCAGCAAAGTAAGGGTGGAGGGAAATGAAAGTAGTTGAGCATGAGATTTTTTTGTTTTTTGTGTAAGAGGTGGCTGTGCGACTTACTTCCTCATTTTATTTCTGCCGTTCCATGAGCAGACTGGAGTTGAGTAAGTGGAAAATGGAAGGTACCTTATACATGTGCACACCTGCTGGACCTGGCTCTCTCTACAGGGTCTCCCTCAAACATTTTGCATTCCTCCTCCCATTTTTTGCTGAATTCATTTTTGCTGGCTATAGAACTCGGTGCACTTTACCACTGCTAACCAGTGCTAAAATTCTTGTGCGCTCTCCATAACACATGGTAGAATTGGCTTATATCCAGTTTTGATATTTATTTTTCTTGTATGTCCCTAGTGAAGTGGTACTACATGTTCTCAGGGCTTGTCAATTAAATGCTACTAGTGGGCCGGTGGCACTGATTGTGCCACCCACTTAAGTAGCCCTTTAAGCATGTCTCAGGACTGCCATTGCAGCTTATGTGTGCAGTTTGCACCATTACTTTGACTTGGCAAAATCCCAAACCTTCCTTTTTAATACATCTAGGTCACCCCTAGGGAAGGACCTGGACAGCCCAGAGGGCAGGGTGTAATGTATTTTAAAAGTAGGACATGTACTTTTAAGCCCAACATGTCCTAGTAGTGAAAACTCTTAAATCCGTTTTTCACTACTGCAAGGCCTACCTCTCCCGTAAGATAGCACTGGAATTGCCGTATTACATTTTATAAGTGTAATTTCCAAATCGGAAAAGGTAACCAGCTCATGTTTGGTATCTAGAATATTAATTTAAAATCCTAACTCATGGGAAAGTTGGATTTTAAATTACAATTCTGAAAATGCCACTGTTAGAAAGTTGCCATTTTCTTGTCTTAGCCATTTAGTGCCTGTAGCCTGTCTCTGGACACATGACTGGGTGTAGCTGACAGTTGAGTGCTGTCATATTCCTCTTAAAAATCCACACACAATAGGGAGCTTAGGTGTGCCTGGATGGGCCATCACTGGCAGGAAGGGAGGGATTAGCTGGGCACAGCCCCACTTACACTTGAATGGTCTGTGTCCTGACTCCACACAAATGGCTGCATACCCCTTATAAGTAGTCTGCAGCCAGGACAGGGAAGTCAGGATGCCTGGGGACTTCAAAGGGAAACCTCTAGAAGCTTCTTCCCCACTTCAAAGGCACAACTCAGCATAAATACTGGACCTCAGACACCAACTCTTCAGTACACTTACAGATACTCTGCCATGAAGAAGGACTGCTGAGCTGCTAAAAGGACTGCCACTCTGCTAGACTGCTGCTCTAAAGGAGCTGCTGCCCTGCTGAACTGCTGCCTGCTGTCCTCTTGCCTGGAGAAGAAGAGCCGGATCTGGAACTTCATCTTGAACCCAGGACCCAAGAGTGATTCTAACGGCTAGTTGCTGGCCTCCTGATCTGAGCCTCAGGGTCATAAAAGGCACACCAACCAGCTCCTGTATCCAGCTGCATCGAGTTCCTGACTCCCAAGTGGTGCCTCTCAGATACTGGCTAGGGGTGGGTGGGGCTCGTGGAGTTTTACTCCACGGAATTCCGCAGGGTTGCTGAAAAACTCCACCTAATTCCGCAGAGTTCCACAGGAGAGCGGAGTATTGCTTGGCCACCCCTCGCTGCTTGTAAAGCAGGCAAGGGCCTCTGTTTTGGCAAATTCAATTCCGTGTTTCACTTATAGTGCCTGGCAAGAGGTTCTAATTATTGTTAGAATCCTATTAGCATTTTTTACAACAACTGCAGCAAAATGACGGTGTGCATTTACTTAAGAGGACCCCCACTCACCTTAAGTTATCTCCAGTAGCCAGGGAGGCGGTGTCAGGTGAGGAGCGGCTCCCAGCACTAGAGAGGAGCTTGAGTCCTGGCTGTTATGGTACTTCTTTTGCCTCCAGCTGCCTAAACTGTGCCTCTCTTGTGCCCACTGCTCTTCTCCTACGAAGTTTGAGACCCCACGGTCAGACCAGCATCTGATGACTCTGGCGCACCCCCCGGGCTGTTTGATCCTTGGCCGGAGGGTCCTGCCTCCTGCACGTACGGCTCTGCATCCACAGTCTGATTCCTGGGAACAAGTGCCTGAGGCAGTAAAAAGCTGCCCTTCTTCTCCTTGACCTTCCCTGGGGTTAGTGCTGTTGCAGGCTCCTTTCCGGGGCTCTTGGGTGAGTGCAGTGGGCCTGGGAGTTGCAAGGTGCATGCTGGCTCTCATGTATCTCTCACCCTCTGCTGCTGTCTTTCACCAAGCACTTCCGGGGCAGAATGTTATGTTGGAGCCGTGGATGGCCCATCTTGGCCCAGGAGCTTACACACTGGGATGATTCTGGCACATTTCACTTTCGAGTCATTTAATCCAAACCACAAACAGATGGGCACAGGCACGTGAGGCAAGAGGTCCTGGAATCTGCAGCCATGCAAATTCATGAGGAGGGGGTAGGGGCCGGTAAACTCTGCCATGCTGCGGATACTGAGTTTTTTGCCAAGCTCCGTGCTCCAACCAGAGCCCAGAGTGGCAAAACTCTCCACACTTCATCGGTGGAGCGGAGTTTAATACCCAGCCCTAGTACTGGACCCTTGGTGGGGCTCAGTGCTCTTAAATCAAACCTTTGGGCTTTTCACGACCAAGAACGAGCCTGTTTGCACTGAGACTGCACTGCTCTCACAGGGAATCAGCGCAAGCCACCACCAGCCCGTCTCTTCACACTGCAGCATCACCACTCGCAGGGGACCGCCAGCAAGAAGCACCAGCCCACCCGTTTGTGACGCCTGACCTACTCTTTGCCCCACACTGACAACCACCTGTGATGCTCTCCTTGCTCCATGCGACCTATTCCAACGTGAACTGGATCTTGATACAAAACTTGAGAAGGTAAACCTTCAGCAGGACTAATCTAGGACTGTATCTGACCTGAGCTCCACCGCGGTCGGGATGAACTTTTGACTTTGAACTGGTCCAGCGCAACCAGATATCCACGCTAGGCGCTTTATGCTTTAAGGCACTATTACAGTTTATTTTTTTTAAATTAATAACTCCAGCTCTACTGATTGTATTTTTGTCATTTTGATCAGTTTATTTATTAGATTTTGCTCTACTTTTCTAACTTGGTGCAGGATCTTTTTGTTTGGTGTTTTCACAAATGTACTGTTTGAAGTGTTGCAGAAATACTTTACACAGTGCCTCCAAGTTAAGTCTGACTACTCTGTTCCAAGCTAACAGGGTGTAGAACACAGGTTAATTTGGGATTTGTTTGTGCCTCACCCTGCCAAGGACTGTGATTGCTGCTTACCATGCTTCACACTCAGTCAACCAACAACCCAATTTCTTACAATACCTAAGATCTGTAACAATAGCTTCACATAAATCTGAACTCCAATGATTGTTCTGCAATTCAGAAAGAAATTGAAGACTTATCTCTTGAAAGATTTCAACCACTGTACATGATAGGAGCCTATTATACCTGCCTCATCCCAAAGGATCCTGAATCATATTCTTTTCTCCCACCCTCTTTTCTCCTGTTTGTTGCCCCCAAACTAGGTTTGTACTTGGAGTCTCTAGTTGGCAGAGGTATGCACCCTGTCCAAGTAGGGACCACCACGCTAGTCAGGGTAAGCTAGATACACACTAATTAATAACCTGTGCTTACCCTCTGGTTGCTTGTCGCAGAGCACTCATGCTTATCTAAAGAGGCAATGTGTAATGTATTTGTGCAACGCACACACACACAGAGTAACACAGTGAAAACAGCACAAAAAGACTCCACACTGGTTTATAAAAATAGACAATAATTTTATAAACAAATCAAGACCAAAACAAAAATTGAATAAGTAAAAGTTGAGATAAATTTTTAAAGAATAAAAGTGTTTCTAGCGCATAGAACCAATAAGCGTCTATGGGGCTTATCTTGTCGCGCTGGACTGGGACAAAGTCAACAGTTCAAGCTGACCTCAATGGAGCGCTGGCCTGAGACAAGAGCCACACAGGCAAGGTGAACATAGCACCTTGATTCTGGGTTGCAACGGTGAGATGCGGAGTGCAGACAAACGGTGTGTCATTGTCAAGTCCACAGTTGAGATGATGCATTTATTTTCTTCATATAGCAGTGGCAATGAGTCGGCTCCATTGAGGTAAGCGCCAGTTCCGAGTGCAGAAGTTAGAAAGACAATGCTCTATGTTTAATCCACGCAGGGTGGTCAATGATTCGATCTTCTTCATGTAGTGGTGGCAGTGTGTTGGTTCTGAAGCAGTGGTTCCAGATGCGACGCAGCTGCTCCAAGTGTGATGTGCTGATTCTAATCCTGCAACAGGGTTGATGCGCCAGTTCTGCTACACGCAGAGTGGAGATTCATTGATTTCTGTGGTGCAAGTATCTGGGTCCACTTCCAGTGAGCCAGGCACAGGAGTAGGTGTAGAGACTTTGTGTAGGCCTGAGTCTCAAGCAACAGGATGCAGGCTAATATGTCCTTGCAGATCACTATGGTAGCAAGTCAGAGTCCAGTTCTCCTCAGCAGGGTCAGAGAGCAGCAGGCAGCAGAAAAGCAAGCCTTTCAGGTCAGCACTTCAGCAGAGTGTCAGTCCTTGATGCAGCACAGCAGTTCTTCTGACAGAGTCCAGTTGTAGGTCCAGAAGTGTCTGATGTGGTGGGGTCAGTTGTGCCTTTGAAGTAGGGGTGTCTCAATGAAGGGTCTTTGAAGTGCACAGAAGCCCTTTCTTCCCATCCCTGACTCCAGAATATCAGTAGGGTGTAATCAGCCCTTTGGGTGGGGACAGGGCACTGCCTATTTAGGTGTGTCAGCCTCTCCCTCCCTGCCTGCCCAGGAAGAGCCATCAGAATACAGATGAGTAATCATACACACCTAACCTGCCTGTGTTTGTGGTTGTCTGGAGAGAATGTACAAGGTATAGCTGTCACCCACACCAGACGGGTATTGGAGACAGGCTGAATTTAACAAAGAGCTGTAAGAGTAGAGAAATGTCCACTATCTAAAGGTTTTCTTAAAAAAAACTTTCTAAAAGTGGAATTTCTAAAATAGCATTGTCAAATCCAACCTTACCAGTAAAGAGGATTTTTCATTACCATTCAAAGATATAAAATATGAACCAACTGCTCCTTTCTAGTCAGGAATTACAGCTTAAAAGTGTATTAAGGAATTCCTAATGTTAACCTATGAGAGGAGTAGGCCTCACAATAGTGAAAAACAAATTTAGGTATTTTTCACTACCAGGACATGCAAAACTTAAAAGTACATGTCCTACCTTTTACTTACACAGCGCCCTGTCCTATGGGCTGCCTAGCGCCTACCTAAGGGGTAACTTATGTGTAATAAAAGGGGAGTTTCAGGCTTGGCAAAGGGTTTTAAATACCAAGTCGAAGTGGCAGTAAAACGCACACAGGAGGAAGGCAAAAAATTTGGGATGACCCTTCAGAGAGGGCCATTTTTCAACAGTAAGTATCTTTAGATACATATGTAAGATTATACCTGTGAGACTGTAGGCCCAATTCACAAAGGTAAACTTAGATTTCAGGTCCAAATATTAGACTTCTGGTCTAAATGTAAACTTTGGGTCTAAACTTAGACTTCAGGTCTAAATTTACCTTTGTGATTTGTGCCCTTAGACTTCAGGTCTATACTTAGACTTCAGGTCTAAACTTAGATTTTAGGTCTAAGTTTACCTTTGTGAATTGGGCCTACAGTCTCACAGGTATAATCATATATATCTGTTTGGGCCCTGTGTGTCTGGAGTTATGGGTGTGTGTGTAGGTACTTGTAATGGGGAGTCCATGTTCATGGTGATTTTGAACAAAACAGAAGAATATCCATGGAACAAATTTGCATTGTCTGTGTTCAAAATAAACCTCGGATAAAGTATGTTATTGATTGGATTAATGGGAAACAAGAGACACATTATGGAATTGGGTCTCTTATGGTGTACACAAGATGTGAGTGAAATTGATAAATTTGCTTTTGTGTAATTGTGCCAAAATTTGCAGCACATTTCCATGTAATTACATGAAATGCAAATTTGTCATTTAATGCTATATTTTTGCATAATTTTTTGAGAAGAAGACACAGTTTATGCTAACAATTTACAAAAAATAAAAGCACTGTGAACAGCAGCTGTTCGCGTACTAATGTTCATGTGTGTAGTTAATTTTTACAGCGAAGGGTATATTTGCAGTAATTTTTTACTGTGAATCGAGAGTAATTATGCAAAACGGCATAATGACGTAATTTCAGGAATTAACTTTAGAAAGGGCAACATGAAATTTCCTAATTTATGCAAATTATGCCAGTGTAATTTAAACTCCACCTAGTCCTAGTGGACACTTGTGCACATTGTTGCTTGTCATTGTCTGTATGTTTATGATGCTTGGCTACATGGTGGTGTTGACTCTCATTTTGGATATAACTGGCCACACTGTGGAGTTACGAGTTCTGTGAAGAGGAACCCATGGACTCAACATCATCTCAAACGCTGATGGCACCCAACTAATCCTCTCTCTCATGGAAGAGACAGCCACCACCAGATCCAACTTCCAGAACTCCATGACCAATGTCACCGACTGGATGAGATCCATCTGCCTGAAGCTGAACATGGTCAAGACAGAAGTGCTCATCTTCGGAAGGAACACCTGCCCATGGGATGACACATGGTGGCCCACTGCACTCGGACCCTCACCTACCCCCACCACCCACACTACCCTCACCACCCACACACACAACCTCAGCATCATCCTGGACAGTGCTCTCTCCATGAAGCACCAGGTCAATGCAGTAGCCTCCTCCTGCTTCCACACCCTCCGCATGCTTCGCAAGATTTTCAGGTGGTTCCCCATTAGCACCAGGAAAACGATAACTAAAACCCTCGTCTCCAGCCGATTGGACTACAGAAATGCACTCTACGCTGGAACCACCTTCCACCTTCTCAAATGACTACAAACTATACAGATTGCAACAGTCAGACTCTTCCTTGACCTCCCCAATTGAACCAGCATCACCCCCCCACCTCGGAAGCCTCCACTGGCTCCCCGTCCAGAAGAGATGCCAGTTCAAGCTGCTGACTCACACCTACTACGCCCTCCACAATGCTGGACCCTCCTACATCAACCACCGCCTGACCTTCCACCAGCTGACCAGACAACTCCAATCCACCTCCTTCAACCTCGCACATATCCACCCCAAACCGGATGAGCTACAGTGGAGGTTGCTCTTTCTCTTACCTTGTTGCCAAGTCCTGGAACGACCTCCCACTCCACCTCTGAACCTCCCCTTCACTCACCGACTTCAGAAGGGGACTCAAGACCTGGCTCTCCGACTAAGGCCCTCCATACTCCAGTGCCTGGATACCCCCGGGGTAATAAACTAAGCTATAAAAATACTAATTACTTGATTGATCAATAAAACAACATATCAATAATCAATCTGTAAGTCTGCCTTCTGGCTTTACAATTCAGTTCACATCATCAACTATAATACGTTGAATAAAATTCACTTCTTAATCTGTGGTATGTTTCTAAAAAGGTGAAAATAACCACAGACCAAAACAGATAATGATCTCTTGTGAATTTTCCTAGCGTTACATTTAAACTTTGCCATACACAATTGGACTTTTCTTATCTCTGTGCTTTAAAATAACAAAAAGGTCTCCTCCCAGATGTTCATTCCATAGACCAGGAACAATGTTTTAGCCAGTGATTTCTATGCACTCGCTAAAGTGGATAAAACAATGAAACATATGCCTCTTCGTCCACCAAAATATTAATGAAGACACACATGGGAGAAATTACTGTTTCCTACTTTGAGATAAAATAGTATAATGGTAACGTTAATGCATGAGCTGGAGACGGCGCAGCTGGGAAACACAGAGCGATAAGTGGCTCTGCATGTTTCCGAGCTGTGCTGTCTGCATCAAGCATTAACTCGGAGATTTTCTGAGATTATGTATGTTCTGTATGCAATGCCGATCAATTTCAGGAAAAAGAAACAGACCTGCGCTTCACAATGAACGCCATCGTGATATGGTCCCATCTGCACTATTGACACGTTAGGAACAAATTATATTTGATTTTGTTTGCAGACATTATTGACGAAATGCCCCCGGCATAGTGAAGATGGTACGAAATGCATTGTGCAAATAAAAAATGACTCAAGTTTGATAAGCACATACAAATGTTATTTTGAAAGGAATAAAACAGAAGACTAACTATGATTGATATTTCCAATAATTCATCGTGAAATATAAATTAAAAGACTTTGGGGGATATTCTCAAGAACGTGTGATAATTACCGCAAAATTAGCTTAACGTAACTTTGCACATCGCAGTCCATTGCGGGAAAATAACACTGTGTTAACGTTGTTTTCTCAACCCGGCGGCACCATGCGATAGTCTCACGATAACGCGCCAAATCACCGCGTTAAAATTAACGTGACGCCAAAAAAATGCGAAACACGAACGCGAAAAAAGTTGCGATGCCCCAAATCGCGATACAAAAACTCAGCAATAACCAGCGACAGGCCTGCAATTCCCACGCGTCATGCGGGAAAATGCACAATAAAAGCAGAAAAAAAAAGACAAAAAAAAATAAACTTCGTAGCACCATGGATGCACCCGGACCAAGTGCAGAGGACAACGCGAACCCAACAAGCCCCACAGACGACCAGCAAGGAACCTCGGGGTCGGGGAAGGCCAAGGAGAAGAGGAAGAGGAAGACGCGGTTCAGTCTGCAGGAAAACAGGATCATCGTTACGGAGGTGATAGAACACTACCAACAACTGTTCGTCACCTCCAACGTGTCATTGGCAACAAAGACGCAAACATGGCAGACTATCTTGGACCATGTGAATGCAGTTGCAGAGTTGAGAAGGACAATGGAAGAGGTCAAGAGGCGCTGGAATGATGTGAAGGGCAAAACCAAGAAGAAACTCGATGCCAACATGAAAGCAGCAACGCAGATTGGAGGTGGGGGTCCAGCGGCACACCAGGAGCTGGATGACATGGAGAAAATGGTGGCCACAGTCATCAGTCGAGATACGGTGCCAGGAGTAGTGGATCCGGACACTGCTCAACATGACCTGACACAACATCAACAGGGTGAGTACCAACCAGGGACTGGGGGGACGGGGGGAGATGGGCACAATGGCACACATGCACAATTAAGTAGAGCACACTGCACACCCACAATGACTCTGGATCATGTCCCTGATCTCCTTGGCATACGGCAGCACACATAGAAACAGCAAGTAGGCCCCAGTCGACAATGTGCCCGGACGGGGCCCTCCCCACACATCACTAATCTCACAACAAACCCATACACATGTGCTGAACCCAGCAAAGCTGCGGGTCCGTGAGCCACACTGACAATGCAAGTGACACTGCATGACGATTAGCATGGCTGCAGTCCAATTATCATGACATGGTGCATGCCACGACACTGAGGTGACTGAGTGTGGACCACATCCAGAAAGGAGCAGGTCACACTCTGACACATCCACGTGCACAAGCAACCCCTGACGTCAACAACACATCTGCGGACAAACCATGCCCAAGAGTCACAACTCGACCAAGAGCCCAATTTACCCAAGTCCGCAACATCTCAGCACTGTAGAAGCACAGAAGTCAAAGGCACACCGCCTGAAAGGGATAAGGGGCAGCCAAATCAGAGCTGCAGGGGCGACTCACCCACAGTGCAGCACACACACATAAGAATAAGAGCACCTCAACATTGACAACAATGTGGTACAAACTGCAACACTTTCACAACAGAACACAGGACACAACTGGTGTCGCATGTGTGTACAAAATGGCCAATCACATCTGGCATAGCAGGAAACTGTGAGATGACAATGTATGAGTACAACCTCACATCCGTGATGTAGTACAAATATCCACTGTCCCGCATCAAATAGGCATCTCCTCACAAACAGTCACAATGTACATTGTCATGCAGTCTGTATGTAAACTCCTGGGGCACCTATTATGTAAAACACCTTTCTCCTCACAACATCTATTAAGACTATTCATATACACCCAACATTCTTACTCATTCTTCGACTAAAACATATATGTCAATTGATAAATGAACCCCAAAAACAATTGTCAAAACATTCAACCACACAGATATGGCTATTTTATATAAAAATAGTTTTTTATTAATGTTCATTAAGAATATTCGTTAAAACAGGATTTTGTATTAAAAAGTTTCAATACAGTACAGTATCACAAATGTAGCCATGCAAGATAATATCACAAATTTAACAATATACAAAAACGTTTTTTATATTTGGAGAGACAATTGGGATAACTATTTTTATGATGTTTTAATGTTTCACATGGTTTTTGTCTCTCCAAATATAAAAACCGTTTTTGTATATTGTTAAATTTGTGATATTATCTTGCATGGCTACATTTTGTGATACTGTACTGTATTGAAACTTTTTAATACAAAATCCTGTTTTAACGAATATTCTTAATGAACATTAATAAAAAACTATTTTTGTATAAAATAGCCATATCTGTGTGGTTGAATGTTTTGACAATTGTTTTGGGGGTTCATTTATCAATTGACATATATGTTTTAGTCAAAGAATGAGTAAGAATGTTGGGTGTATATGAATAGTCTTAATAGATGTTGTGAGGAGAAAGGTGTTTTACATAATAGGTGCCCCAAGAGAATTTCTACTTTATTTACCTTTGGTACCCTGTCTCTTGGCTAGTGGGGTCACTCCCTTTTATTTTCCATGTATGTAAACTCCGCCAATGCGTCAACATACATGGAACACACTGTGAAACTGCATCTCCCCTTTACATTGCAGAGGGACAATCAACACCTCCAGCAGAGCAGACCCTACATCACGTCAGTGATGATGGAGACGACCCCCAGGACATCGACTACGACGAACTCCAACGGTTCATGGACAACCTCTGCACCCCACCTCCAGTAGCAGGGCAGCCCAGCACCATCGAGGTGATCCCACCCCTGCACAGACCACACAGCAGGAAGCACCCACCACCACGTCTGGCTCCCAGCACCTCACCGGAGAACACATGGCGTTCCAACGCCGTGTGTTAGACTGCCAGAAGGAGCTGGCTGAACAGGTGCGGGTGGGGTTCGACCTCATGGCAGCCAAACTAGATGCCATACGTGGGTGTCTAAGTCCCATCAGGGACCACTTACACTCCCTAACGGACACCCACAGTCTGCCCCATGCCCTCCAACAATCCATGGCTGGCGTCCCTGGAGTCATGACTCGGAGACAACAACAACTGTCTAGTCAGAGTGGCTACAGCGATGTCATGCGTGATTTGGGAAACATAAGGAGGGTCATGGAGAACATGGAGTGGATGCAGGCGCAAAGAATGGCTACCACAGCTGCACACGAGAAATCTGTAAATGGGATCTTCCATGCCCTGCAGATCCTGCAAGACATTGCGCAGATGAATGCTGCTGCTACTTCTACATCCACATCTCCGGCCCCTGATGTGTCAGTGTCACACAGTGCTGCAAACCAAACACCACCACCCACATGTGAGGCACATGAAACGTCAGAGGACGAAGATGAGGATGAATCTGCCTTAATGGTAAGGAGGAAGCAGTAGCATTCATCTCCGCCATATGGCTTGTTTCTGCTTGGGTCTGCCCTCTGCATCATGCCCTGGAATAACACCTTCCACTGTCCCCCGACACACTCTGCGACACTAACCTTGGACCTCGACATGGACTGCCATATTTTGTATGCTCAACAATGACACAGCAATCAGCCTGCAGACTGGACTCTTCCCCTTCCGAGTAACTTGTCAATCCCGAAAAGGACTCTGGCTGGCCCTCCACGGGTCAACATTGTAAAGTGTTGTCTGCATGGCCCAGTACTAAGACAGCCTCAACACTCCACTGAACGTGAATAATACATTCTAATACACACAGATGTGTCATGTCTATGATTAATCGAGTATGAAAGCATGGACGAATGTAGGGGCAGTGATTCCCCCTACGTCCATGTAGCTCATGTTGTGGGACTTGAGTCACAGGGTGCATCCCTGCATCATGGTGGTACATATTTGACCCCAAAAGAAGCCCTGTTGTCAATTGTAGGTCACAAATGACAGCCTATATGTAATGATTTGGGACACATGTGAAACGCTGATGAGTGGGATTCCGTGCTATCTTTGACACACAGAAATGGCATTTCGAATACGTGACACCCTAAACAGCCTCTCTGTACAGAGGTGACACACCCACCATCTATTTCCAATTAGTGAGATTGTTAGCACTACATGTTGCACTTACACTTGTCAGAGTGATGTGCTTGTACAGAGGAGTAACATGCACACAGGGAATTTGTGTTGTAATGAATTTATTTGCACATGCTGTGCCTGTGGTCATTTTGTACTGTCCCATGATTGCTAAGGACTGTGACAATGTGACGTGCTCATGTGAAGAAATTGTCAATGATGGTGTTCCTACGGGCTATTCCTGCTGCTGCTGCAGTGGGGTGTGGTCCACCTGCCTCATCTTCCTCATCATTGTCCGGTGCATCTGGCACTTGTAGCCATGGGGCATTGGTGCATACACATATGTTGTGCAACACACAACATGCAACGATCATCTTGCACACGATGCCTGGGCTGTACAGGAGCCTTCCACCTGTGATGTCCACCAGGCACCTGAAACATGACTTCAACACGCCAAATGTGCGTTCCACGATGCCCCTGGTGCGTTTGTGGGCCGCATTGTACTGCCTCTGGGCCTGTGTGTTCGGGACTCGGAGAGGTGTCATCATCCAAGGGCAGAGTGCATATCCTTGATCACCTGTGACAGTGCAGAGAGACATGAGTCAAAAGTTGGTTCTGCATGATGTGTTGGCAGGCTCACTAGTTCATTGGTGTGTGATATGTGTGACTTAGTGATTCCTGTTTGACAGGTACTGCTTGTAGCAAATGAGCGGCATCAATGTGTATTACGTAGCCTCACTGCTGCTCCTCCCTCCCCCCGAGCCTATTTACTAGTGTGCGCAGCGCGGTTGCATCACTTGCACTCCTACGGCACACCATTGTCATGGCCTGTCTGCGCATGTCCACAAGCCTGACAACGACACTGTGATGTTGTGCGTTGAAGATGGGCGGCCACGTGTGTGTAGGCCTATGGTAAGTATAGGGCGGACACAGATGTAGAGTTCATGGCTGGCTGAACTCACGATGCGGTTGAGGGTAGACCTTTGGCCTATGCTGCAGTAATAGCGACACACACAACAGTTGGCATGTATGATCCCGGACCCCGAGCGGGCTTGCGCTCCTTCATTTATCCCTTCTGCCGAGCACGCACTCCAGGGGCATGCTACATCGCAACATTGTCCATTGCGGGACGGGTGGCGCCGACACTACAACAGAGACACACGCATTAGTTACTTCCTTGGCAAGGCCAACACTTAGCAACGCCCAGAGCCCCGGGCTGATTATCCACACCCCTACCCTGGACTGTTGTACGCCAGCCCACTCCGCTCACGCTTACAGGGGGGGGACGTAACAAGCTACATTTCTGCGATCTTCCCCACTGCCTGGGGTGACATGGTTGCGTCCACTGTCCACTACACTCCAAACACCAGCAGTATATGTCGACATGGACATGTCTGTGGCCTGCATACTGCAGTCTGGCCAGCACATCCACGCCACACTTGGCATTGTGTACATTCTCATTCATGGGTCACTTGCCTCCTTCGCACATGCCTGGTTCCCACCTCTCCCCACATTCTGCTATTGTGTGGCTGAGGTGCCATGCCGTTGATGGCTTGTGTACATGACTAGCCCAGGTTACCACAGTAAGTTGTGCTGTCGTGTCTGGTAGGTGGGCATGTTGTTTGGCATGTTGTATGTGAGTTTGTAACGTGTGCATTCCCAGAGTCGTGAGTTGCATGACTGTGGAGTTGAGGTGTGTGGTGTGTTCATTTGGTACTTACCAACGAGCAATGCATTCCCATAGGTGCCAGCCTCAAAGCGCTGGTTGATGATGGACTGTCAGAAGATGAAGGAATCATGCACACTGCCTGGGTAGTTGGCGACGACATTGGTGAAGAGTCCCAGGTGGTCCACTATTGCCTGCACACTGATGGAATGTGTGTGCTTCCTGTTGCGGTAATTGTGTGCAGTGGTGGCAGGGGGCACGAGGAGTACATGTGTGCAGTCAATTGTCCCTAACACATGCGGGAAGCCAGCTATGGCGTAGAAGCCTTGCTTGGTCTCCAGCTGTTCCTGCGCAGGGTGTGGGAAGTAAAGGTGCTGGGGTACCAAGCTGATGATGTCATCCAAGACAGGTGTGAGGAACTTGTATAGGGCTGGCTGTGAGTCTCCTCCGACTCTGGCAGTTGTTGGTTGGAAGGTACCAGAGGCCAACAGGTGCAGCACAGCCAGCAGCTTTGTCTGCGGAGGGATGTTGGTTGTCCGCTGTGTTGGTACCGTCAGCCTGTGGGCAATGATGGTCAGGATGCGGAGGATGGTTGTCCTTTTGAGCCTGTAGTGGGCAATGACATCCTCTGGTGTTAAGTCTGTGAGGCTGGTTCGTTTTCTGAAGGTCTGCTGTCTTTGTCTGCGCTGCCTCTGTGGTAGTCCGGGGGGGGTCCGGGGGGGGTGTGGCGGGCCTGGGTGTGGTGGCGGTGGGTGTTGTGGCCCTCTTGGGGCTCCGATCTGCATGATCAGTAGCTCCATGGCATCTGTTGTTCTTCAGGTGTGGCTTTGGTCTGGGCTCCCTTTTGTGGTGCAGGTTGTCGTCCGACTTACCACCAGGTAAGAGTAGGTGTTAAATCCTTGCTGCTAACGCGCCTTATCGCCTGTTTTGGGATCTTATCGCCGATCTGGCTGGTCGTTGAGAATATTGCGAAGTGGTGTTATCGAGGCTTTTTGCACAGGTACGCCTACTCTGCATCTGATTAGCGTTAGTTGCCGGTGTCATCCGTGGCGATGTTTTTTGCGGCTGCTATCGCAGGAAAACTGGCGATATCAGCTTTTAGCACCAGCTTGTGAATAGGGCGATAAATCTATCGCCACTTTGGCTGCGATAAAGTGCAGCTAACTCGGCGATAAGCCCTTGAGAATATGCCCCTTTGGGTTTTATCACCAGTGGCCCGTTAAATTGGGATCCGTGCACAAACCCCTGTTTGTGCAGGGATCACCATGACAAGTGGTGCAATGGTTATGGGAAAAGCCCAGGTGTTTACTGAGATATGCGGAATTTGGTGCGGTGGGCACCAAAATCCCCAAGGTATTTACCAAAAAACGCAGAATACATGTTTATTATCACATACCTCCGCTAAATTCCAGAAAACTTGGCCGATTTTCATTGGATTCGATATTTTAAGCCACAGGGCCAAATCATAATAAGGCACTATGTGTAGAATTTGTGAAGATTAGATCAACAGCGGAAGTTGTGTTGAATTTTGTCAAATTCGGTCTCCTTTTCCTTTCCCCCACATGGCAGACTTGCTCTAACAGCAGAAAAGTCAGGTTCTCCGCCCTACTCCTCAAATGGTACCACTGTGTATCTGAAGATTGAGCTGTGCCAGCTAGAGTAATTTAATGCCCGTCATGAACTTGCAGACATCATCTTGGCTACCCAAAACCCACCGCACAATCCACCTGTGCACATCACTATAACAGATTTGTGCGATGGCGTGTGTGTGTGTGAGAAGACTTTAAGTCGTGCTTTTCTGATGTCATGCGTTTTGCACTCTCTTTCATAGTTGGGGCCGGCAGTGGCTAAAGTTAACAGTTGACAATCGATGCCCTGTTGGCTTTCATGTGTCTTTGTGATCAGCCACAGTTGTATGCCACTTTTAGTCACAGATTTTCTGAAATGCTTGAATATCATATTACCTCCCACTCCACTGACTGTTCCTAAGGGGCATTTGATCTTGTGTTAACTTTCTAAATGGCTTCTCCTTTTGAGCCAATGCACTGTCGACTTCCTATTTTGAAGACTATGGGGCATATTATCAAGAATGGCGTTAAAAATTATCGCCGGTTTAGCGGCAGAAAACTGCCGCTAAAGCGGCGATAATGGGCTTGATAATATGCCCTTGAGAATTCCAATAGAAGTCCATGTTCTGGTGTGAACATGGGCTTCTATTGGAATTCTCCAGGGCATATTATCAAGCACATTATCGCCGCTTTAGCGGCAGTTTTCTGCCGCTAAACCGGCGATAATTTTAACGCCGTTCTTGATAATATGCCCCAGTGTTGTTAGTTGCTATATCTTCTGCACGCAGGGTCAAAGAACTTCAGACCCTTTCAGTTGCTTCACCTTTCACAGTTTTTTACTTAGACAAGCTGGTCCTCTGTAATGCCCAGCCTTCTATGCATAGTCACAGCTTGAGCTGCATGGTGCCACACGGGTGTGCAGGAGCGCTGCTGCTTATGGAAAAGCTTTTCTGGACCAGTTGATGCCTGAGAAATACTCTAAATGTGCATAATCTGCAGGAAAATTACGTATACACCAGAAATATGATTACCAAAGGTAAGTAATAGAGTGCACAAAGAAAATTAGAGGTTGTAGGAATATCTGTCGTAAAATATATGTTAAATCAAATCATGGTCACCATCTGCTTGTGATAGTTTACTGGCTATCATAATTTACGTATGCAAAGGTATTTCCTCTAAATGGATGTATGAACAACTACTTATTAAAAACTTTACAACTCTCTAATACATCAAAGAATATATATTAAAGTGCTGGAAACTGTATCTTTGTCAGCTTGGGTCACTTTCACCGCAAAGCAGCTTGCTGTAAGTCTTACAAAGTCCCTTGAGTATTACATGACGGTTCCTATCCTATTAGCTTAGTTCAGACTATTTGACTTATTGATTATCTGATACTTTTCAAGCTGCTTTTAATCAATCATATACCAGACACTGTTATTTAGGAACATGCAGTGTTAGCAGTCAGGCAAAGCTGTGAATGACATACTGGTCTGAAAAAAGAGAATGTGCTTTGCACACTGCTGTTTTTTTAGAAAAGCAATTGTCACATTGATAGAATTCGTAAAGAGTTTAATAATGGAGAACTTTCAATAGTGGAGAATTGGTGACACACAGAATCTTGACCAAGGTCTAAGACACTTGAAAATCTTCGTTTTCAGCCAGTAATATTTCTAGGAATGTTATGCCTCAAGCAATCAAGGAGCCGTGTGACCTTATGCCCTTGGTGAACTGCATTTGCATAAGATAATAGTAGCTTTATAGGCAAACCACCAAAGCCCCTAGTTGTAATGAGCTGAATTGACTTTTTTTGTACATGGTAAAATGGGGGGCAGGGAAGGAAGACCATCTCGCCCTGTATTCTAGAACAAATACTGGCAACGCCAATAGGTCTCACCTCTAAGAGTAGTGTGCTGATTCATTTACTTTGAATTGCTTTCTTGTGAGGACTTAACAATTGTCAAGTGCTACTGGGCTACTCAGTACTTTTTTTGCGCCAGCTTTTTAATGTGGACTCAGGTTTTGATATGAAGTGGTTCAGATCTTTCCTACAGATTTGGATGCTATGGGGCTTATTTACAAGCCCCTTGCGCCACCCGTACGTCACTTTTCCCATGTTAAAAATGACGCAAAAGTGGCGCAAGGGGCTTGTAAATAAGCCCCTTTATTTTTTTTAAAAGGTCTTTAGTAAGGATTTTCATCTGAGAACAAAAACAATCGGAAACAAAAATAAACTAATGTGTGACATCATTGATACCGGTAATATCTGATATTCATTGGCATTACCTTTTCGCACATCTCTTGCCATCAACCTGTGGCTTGTGAGCAAGCATAAGACTATCTAGTTCAAGCATAATAGGTCTCTGAGTTATATCTCTCATCACACTGTGTGTTACTGTTTGGATAGTATGTAGTGGGTGTGGGTGGGCAAAGCCGGACTCATGTTCCACTGCTGATTTATAAATATAATATAGTGTGTCACATTTCAATTCTTAAGATATACAAATAAAGGTGTTAACTGTTCAGAGGCCTCATCAATTCAGGGTGTCAGTTTCATTCTCGTTCGCTGTCTCATGTGTCTGGTTTAACAGGTTAACTATGTAGCAGATCCCATATGTCTCTAGGTCGAGACATGGGGGGTAATAATTCGGCATTTGTGGTCAGTTGGTCTTTACAATAGGGTAAATCTGTCAACCACTCCTTAAATTTGGGCACTCTTCCCCGTCCCCATCTGCAAGTAATTCTACGTTTTGCCAGGAGAGGCTCAACACTACATATTTCCTAAAGCCTGCTTCAACTGCCCCAGTGTGTACTAAAAGGGCCATAAGCGGCATGAATGTAAGGTCCTGGCCTATCATGATAGCGAGAGCCGCAGAAAATTCTCTCCAGTGTGCTTGTATTGGGTCACACGATCAAGCAAGATGAAAAAAATCTGCTCCCCGCCATTCCACATCGGGCACAACTATCATCTGGGCGAAGACGGTACAGGTGTAGTCTGACAGGGTATAGTACATTATGTGGAGAAAGTTATAATGGATTATGCGACGTCTACTGCTTGATGCAATCCGACCAGTCTGAATACAGCAATGCCGCCATTGTTCATCTGTGAGAGGGGTTCCTATATCTACTTCACATCGGGTGTTCGCCTGTCCTGCTGTTCATGGTGACACTAGCTGAGCCATATGGTACAAGAGGGGACAAGGTGTCTCGGATTTTCAACTTTGAGCAACGTGTGTAGAGTATCTAGGGTGGGGGGCTACTGTGGAAAGATTGGTGTGGCAGCTTTGACATTACATTATAAGCCGATGTACAGGAAAATATCAAGCTGGGACGGCACCCCAGCAAAGAATGCATCCCGGAATGCAAAGGAGCCCACACAATAAAGCTCTTCCCAAGTGGTGGTGCTACATATTTGGAGTAGTTGCCTGCAGGCTGTTTCATGTATGACTGGTAACAATGGGTGGTAGGGCAATGGAATGAGTGGGGAGTACAGCAGTGGCTTGTTTAGTTTACAGGACAATTTGCACCATGCCATGGATGTGCACACAACCGTTGAGTCTGATAAGGTAGCCGAAATTACTAATGAACCCAGATTTGAAGTCGGGGGAATGGGGGCCATATAGTCTTCCTCTATCACTATGTGTGCTAGGAAGGTGGTGGGTTTGTACCAATGGATAGCATAGTGTGCTTGGGCGCACAAGTAGTAGAGCTCCATATCCGGTCCCTCAAATCCACCTTTAGAGAATGGTAGCGTGAGAGTGTCCCATTGGATACAGGGTTGTTTTCCAGTCCACACTAGCCGTATCATCTGCGTCTTGAGCGCTTTAAAGAAGTGATGTCCCAGCGGAAGAGGGGCATTGAGGAATAAATATAAAAACGTTGGCAGAATAACCATGTTCATGAGCGCAATGTGTTCTGCCAAGGACAGCAGCAGCGAAATCCAGCTTGTGATGCTATCAGTGATGGTGGATAGCGCCATGTGATACTTTGCTCTAATAGTTTCCTCCCTGTCCCTTGACACTGTAACCCCTAGTTATTGGAGCTCAGAGTCGCCCAATTTCAATGGAAAAACCTGAGTGCACTGCCGCGTAGCCGGTGTGAGAGGGAACAAACTAGACTCCTCCCAATTGATTTGAATGCCAGATAGGCCTCCAAGCCGGACGAATTCGTGGAGCACCCGATTCAGACTGATCTGAGGGTCTCTCAAATAAAGTGTGATGTCCACGCCCTAGTTAAAAAAAAAACTCTTGAAGATGCAGAATGGGGCGTGCAGCACTTCACAGGAGAAAACAATCAATTTTGACCATGCTCAAACACACAGCTTAAAGGACTAGTGAGGTACAGTCTTGTAGGTAGAAGGATACACAACTTTTTGGAAGGTGGTTAAGGACATCGGCTCCCTGGGCTCCAGTGTTGATGCTGTTATTACCACTATTAGCTCAGAGGCTTGGGTAGCTCATTTTAGTGCCTTATTATATCATTCTAACTTCTGTCAAATAGGTCCGGTGGAATTGCCAATAAACATAAGGTTCACACTGGAAGAAATATGGGATGCCATCATGAAGTCCCCATCTAGTAAGGCCTCTGGGCCAGATAGGGTCCCTATGGGCATATATAAATCAGACCCGGGAACTATGGGCCCCATTATTATGCAACTGTTTCAATGCTTTTACTATCACTGGCCTCCCCGACTCGTGGCACACTGCTACCATTGTGCCTAATGTATCTATCTTGTAATGTAATGTATGTAATGTAATAGAAACTTATATAGCGCAGCTGTCACCCCACGGGTATCCTGACGCTAAGACTTATCCTGTTATCAGTGTGCATGTAGCTGACCTATCCAAAGATAAAGAAAGACTCAAGTTACTCCTCCCTCGGGAAGAGCCAGGTCTTCAACCTCTTTCTAAAAGGAAGCATGGTTTGAATTTGTCTAATGTCTAAGGGGAGATCATTCCAAAGCCGTGAGGCTGCGACACCAAAGGCTCTCCCACCAGTCCTAGTCTTCTTGAATCTCATAGTAGCCACCAGATTTGTGCTTGATGAACGGAGATTTCTCCTGGGAGCATACCACTTAAATTTTTTCTGCAAGGATTTCGGGCCTAACCCATGTACTGCTCTAAACACCGTACAGAGGGATTTAAATTGTATTCGTTGGCAAATTGGCAGCCAATGAAGATTCTTCAAAGCCAGCGATGTTGAGGATCTACGCTGCCAGTTTAGTGCCAGTTTGGCTGCTATAGTCTGAATCCTTTGCAGCTTCAGTATTACTGAGTTTGGTGCACCCAGGTACAGTGAATTGCAATAATCCAACCTGCTCAATATTACACTCCTCACTACCTGTGAGCTGGTAGTAGTGGGCAGCATTGGAAGGATCGTTCGTAAGGCTCTAATCAGGGAGAAACAGGTTCCCACTGTCTTATTAACTTGTGACTCCAACTGGAGGTTATTATCCAACATAACCCCCAGATTGCGTACTGTTCTAGCTGGAGTCAAAGGTTTGTCTGTGGGGGTGAGTCTAAATTCTGAGGGGAAGGGGCGAGCAATTTTAACTGTAGAGCAGTATACGATCTCTGTTTTTTCTCCATTGAATTGTAGGGAGTTATTTCTGAGCCATTTTGTGGTACTTTGCATACACTCCTGGAATTTGTCCAGAGAGACTGCCTGGTCTCCTTCTAGAGAGAACACCAATTGTGTGTCATCTGCATAGTTGACTAAGTCAATGTCAAAGGACTTGATAATCGGGATGAGTGGGCGCAAATAAATGTTAAATAAAACTGGGATAATTGCTGAGCCCTGTGGTACCCCGTGGCACATGGGAGGCTTTGGGGATGTAAAAGGTGGAATTGTCACCGCCTGTTGCCTGCCTGTCAAATATCTTGCAGTCCCCTAGTTATTATCGCCTGATCTCCCTGTTGCACTCTGCCGTACAAATTGCAGGGAGGGTGGTGTTGGAGCGCCTGTTGACCTGGGTCAGGGAGACGAACATGCCATCAGACTTGCAATATGGGTTCTGGGAAGAGCTGGGCACTGTAGATCAATGCTTAAATTTGCATTTGCTCATTAGCAAAAATACCATCGCAAAGCAGGGCTACCTTTGCCTAGCCTTCATGGACCTCTCAAGCGCCTTCAACAGCGTGGTAAGATCTAAGCTGTGGGCCTTGCAGCAGGGTGCGGGGGTGGACTTAGGGCTCATTTAATTCTTGTAGGTGCTTCATTTTGATCGTTCAGCGTCTGGAAGATTTGGCCCTGCTGGGGAGCGCACTAGCAGCTTTCCACTGGAGAAAGGTGTACATCAATGGTATGTATTCGCCCCTATGCTATTCCTGTTGTATATCAATGGCCTTGAGGATGTGCTCTCTGCCTGTGCTGCAGATGTCCCATATGTGGGTAAGAAAAAAGTTCTGGCGTTGCTCTATGTGGATGACGCCGTTTTGCTTGGGAGAACACACAAGGGCCTCAATACCTTTTTCCAGGCATTTGTTAACTTCATGGAATTCTTGGGGTTAGCCACAAATCATTCTAAAACCTTCACCATGTTTTGTGGTCCCAAATCCGTGTAGACGAAGAGTGTATTTCTGCAAGGGCCACCTTGTTGTTCCTACACAGGACTTTTCCTACTTAGGTGGGGTTTTTCATGCTAGGGGTAGCTGGGGCCCCTGCAGATTTAAAACCTCGCAAAGGTAATTCAATGCTGCGGGCGATATTTATAACTTAGGCTCACACATTGGTAAAAAACCTGTGTCTCCCCTCTTGGAGGTCTTTAGGAGCAAATGTTTACCCATTCTCACCTATGGGGCTGGTATCTGGGGATATTCTAACACAACTGCCCTTCAGAAGGAAGAAAATAGGGTCCTGCGAAGCATCCTAGGTGCACACCCAGCCTGCACAACTTACATTGTCCACAAGGAGTTGGGGGTTGAGTATGTTGAAGACCATGTTAAACTGGCCCCACTGGTGTTATGGTGCACTATTTGGGTGAATTTGCACGCAGGTTTTAATGGGAAGGTGATTTCCGACTGTCTAGTTTGCGAAAGAGACCTGGCCATACCCTGACTACAATATGTTAAGCAGAGATTGTCTACCTTGGGAGACCAGAACTCTTTTCTTTTCCCTCTTCTATTATCAAGGCAGACATTACCTGGGTCAAAAAAGCATTTCTTGCCAGGAAAATGCGGCTTAGAGAGGCTGAAGAACAGGCCAAAACCTCAGTAAGGAAGTATGGTCCTCTACAGACCACCGGTAAAATGGAGACATATCTGTCTTGGGTGGATGCAACCTGGGACAGAGTCCTCTTAACCAGACTCAGATTTGGTATCATAAGGTGGCATTTGAGTTTTCCTTTGGGCCAGTTCGACCTCAATAAGGTTTTAATTTGTCCTTGCAACGAGTCTACGCCCTAGAGTTTGCTTCATTTTACTTTTTTCTATAAGTTCTACTTGGTATTCTCCAAAATGTTGTTATTCCTTTATTCCGAGCTTACAGTATTAGAAGATGCACAGAGGCCTTGCTTTACTAGCAAGGGTTAAACTCCCCTACACTTTGCATCTCCATTTGTTCTTTTATATAGGGTGTTATTGCCAGGAGAAAACAAATGTTGTTTTGACTGCTTGGTCCTGCCAGTTTGATCTGGTTATATGATGACCGTGGGGCACTGAGTCCCATGGCAGGTTTCCTTTATTTTGCTTGATGGGGACTCTGATTGTGTTTTAATTAATTATCTTGCCTGCTGATTATAGATGTGTCTTATTGAGATGATCATGAGATTAGTTTTAAATAATGCTTTTTATGTTATAATGTGCTTTTGTGATTTTGTTTCACTGCCGAAATAAAGTATTATTAAATCAGCAGGCCTGAGACATGTTTAAAGGGCTACTTAAGTGGGTACACAATCAGTGCTGCAGGCCCACAAATAGCATTTAATTTGCAGGCCCTGGGTATATGTAGTACCACTTTATTATGTACTTATAAGTAAATTGAATATGCCAATTGGGGATAAGCCAATAGTACCATGTTTTAAGAAGTAAGCATATGCACTTTAGCATTGGTTAGTATTGGTAAAGTGCTCAGAATCCTAAGGCTAGCATAAATGATGTCAGAAAAAATGGAGGAGAAAGGCAATAGGTTGGGGGAAAGAATACCTTAAGGCTGACATGACTGACAATTGCAAGGCTGGGTATCACAGTATAGTCAGAACCAGTTCTCTGGTCTCGGGAAAATAACAGCCACATTGCTGTTGCGTAGTAGATAGTGGGATGATTCAGATCACTTGCATTGGTATAGAAACTTGTAGGTAAGTTGGGAGACCCTCTCCAGACTCAGTTTGGTAATGGTTATATTTCGCAGTTCAACTATCTTCTTCTGGGCTGCCCCACACTATGGGCCCAGTGGCTGGTCTTCTCCATCTCGAGCAGTCTCATCCTGCAGGGTCAGGTCCTCCTTCCTTTATCTCTGGGAGGCTGCTACCAAATATTTGAGCCCTGGACCTTAGCAGTCCTTAAAATACTCTTCAGATGAGACACTTCCTTGGTCAATGAAGAACCTGGAACTGGAATCAGGTGGGATAGTTTGGGTTCCACTTTTATACACATTTTCCATATAGGGGATATTGCTTCAACTTCAATGCTGAGGAACCAGTTTTGAGTGATTCTTTCTCATAGTTCATTTTTCCTACTGCAGGGCAGACACATTCTTTGTCAAAGGTGATGGCTGTCACAGCTGGAAGTGATGAGGCTGTCTTCACCTGTAGCACTCAAAACATGAGCACAATTTGTATGAAGACTCTGCACTGGGCTGTCATCAACCTTCGACAGCAGCACTCACAGGAGAGACAAATTGGTGAGGGTGTGCCCAAAAAAATCACTTGCCTAAGCAACAGAATTTGCTGTCTCACATTCCCTTTCCCACTTTCACCCAAAATGGCAGTGCTCAGGAAGAGATAATCATCAGACCTTTTCCAATAGTTTACAAATGAATATCTGAGGCAGACTTGTCTCCATTCTCCTATATTTCATTGTCTGAGGCTACACCCTCTATCTCTGGAATGCAAGCAATATACTTATACTTTCCGCGGAAAATGTACCTTAACCGCTATCTTGTGCTATCTTTTCCTATAGGTATTCGAAATGCATCCCACTAATCGCTGCAGCCACATACTCACAAACAACATGAAGCTGTGATACCTGTCACTAATCATATCACACACACACATACAAACACACACAATACTGTATACTGCCAGCTTACTCACTCAATGTATATGATCCTGGCCATGGACAGTAGTCCCATGTAAACTACAGACCATGCTTGGTGAGCACCTTCAGACCACCTTCAGGCCACAAAAGTCAGCTCTTGTCCTCAAAATGATGAAGAAAAGCCTAGCAATGATCATCATGTTTGCTGTGCCACAGATTTTCAGGAATCCAGATAAACTACTGCTGGGCAAGAGTGCAAGACTCTAATATGATACAGGAGATGCCCTTCCCAGTTCTGACTACTCAAAACCTTACTCCCTCTTCGAGAAGTTTAGCTTCAGATAAGCAAAACCAGCAGGAAAGAATATCTACATTCTTTTGTTACTGTCAAAACCTTTCCTTCTCCAGTGGTCTAGTCCTTTTAGGGCAATAAGCCCACCTAAACAGCTAGGGTTCTCATCATTCATCACCATCAACCACATGAAAGGCCTTTGATCTGTTAGCTAACCACCTGTTGGCCAACACTGCAAGATTTTCTGGTTCCTTTTCATGTAAATCAGACATGTATTGCCTGATGGGGTGCAGTGCTACTCTCTGAGTCGCTCTGTGATATCAACTGGTGACGGGTATGCATCCAGCACTTCCTTCTCTCTATACAACTTATTCAAAACATGCACCACATCATGATTCCAGAATCAAACTGAACACCATTTGCTCACTTGTTTTTGTGAAAACTCTGAAGGTTCTAAGCTGGCTTCAACTCAAACCTTCTGATGAGAGATCCCTTAATTCACCCATATTTCATATTGTCAGCAACATACATTGTTCCAATGATAGCTATTCCTTCCTTAGGCAAATGACTCAGTAGAGCCGCTGCTTGGAGATATCATTCAACTTCTGTGCTTTACGAGCTATCTCAAAACTTTCAACATAACTTGCTGTGCAACGAAAACATGCACAAGCTCTTGTTGAGGATTAGCAAGAAATTCTTAAGATTAGGGGAGGAGTCACCTTCCCAGAAATAGTCTTTGCTGCTGCAAATATGATTTTTTCCTTATTTAATGCTATGAACTTGCTGCTTGGGTATGAGTTTACCTTAAATAAATGAAAAGACAAGAGGCGTTTGGCAAAACAGGAACAAATTGGTTAAATTAAACCCTGCAGCCGGGAGAGCTTCAACAGAGTGCGTCGGCTCACAGTCTTTCGGTGTACAAAATTTGGACCGTTGTTACATACAGTTCATAAGGTACAAGAAAGCAGTTTTCTACATTCCCTAAAACCATCTCAAACATCAATCAACAAATGCTGGCATCTGATAAGGACACAGATGGCTCTTGACCACGGGGAGAGTTAGTGTGGGCCAGCCTGTATGTGCCCAGCATGAGGAGCGAGTGATCACTACTTGTGGTGTGCATGTCGTGCCCTGATTGGTTGAGTGTTTTTATCTACATGTGGCATCTAGCTTTGTGATATTGTGGGGAACGCGAGCCTTTGGCCAAACGTGTTCTATTGGGGCCAAGTTCCTTGGACTTGTTTGTGGTGATCAATCAGGGTTTTCCCTGGGCGCGCGTTTGTCTTTAGGTTAAGAGAAACCCCACCTGTGACCTGGTATTCAATAGGCATTGGTCGCAGGACTTGCCTAACCAAATATCTCTGACTCAGGGTTGATGGGGAGGTCACAATGGGTGAATTCGACAGCAATGATTTGAGTTCATTAGATCTCCTGAAAATAATATGGCAGTCACTGGTATCATTTTTATCGACAACCTTAACATTGTGTATACAGTTGACATAGCATAAATTGACTTTGTTCTTACTAAAATTGACACGGTTAAGCTTGTTTATGTCATAACGTACATGGCCATTGTTCCCACTAGTAACAGTATCGTCATTTGTGCACAAATTATGACATACATTGATATCGTCATTACTGGTGTCTTCGCTATTGTGCGGATACAGGTTATGACATTTATTGATATTGCATTGATGGGTATTGCCATGGTCAGGCGGGCACAGGTTATGGCATACATTGATATTTCATTTATTGGTATTGCCGTTGTTGGGCAAGCACATACCATGGTATTCATTGACATCGTATTCACCCATTCCAACAAACTCATTCTCCAATTCTTTCTCTTCCTCTTTTTTCTTATAATCACTTTCCTTTTCTTGTCTTTCCCTTTCTGTCTTTCCATTTCCTTCTCCCTCTTCTCTCAGTTGTCTTCCATCCTGTATCATCCTCCTCCTGCTTTCTTGTTCCTGGTGATCCAGCCTTGGCTTCTCTTTCTTAAACTGTCTAGACTGCTCTTCTTCTTCAACATTAGTTTTCTAAACGCCAACTGAAGTGCAAGGGTGTCTGCTAGATTTCTCCTACCCAAGTCAATGACTGTCAGAGTCGGTGACAGTGTTGCCCTTGGAATCGGGGCCAAAGGTCTTGAGGAAACTCCAGAACATAAACTTGATGGCCCACATGGCATATGCCATGGGGTATGTGTCCTATGGGGCTAAGAGAACCTGACATCCCATCATTCTCTTCCTGGGGTACTAAACAATATCACCCAGAGTTCATTACAGTACTATTCTCTTCTCCCATTTTCTCTAAATTGTTCCTAACAAAATCCACAAAATCTATAACATTCCCTACTGAATGCAGGTCCCTTAACTGTTCTAAGGATAGTAGCTGCCTTTTCTATGTACAGGTAACGTTATATCCAGCTTCAACTTAGTGTTCTGTACAAGACAACTGGAAGTGGAATCTACAGATCCCACTGTTGCCACCAATTGTCATAATCCATTCAGGGTCCACAGAGAAAGCATGGGTTACTGGGCTACCAGGGGCCTGACCTACAATGTTACATAAAACTGGGCACCAAGTACACCCTTTCTGCACTGACAAAGAGATCAGTGTACATGTATTTTGAAAAGAAGTCAGCTGTTTCTTAAAATATTGAAAAATACATGAAAGAAATACATGTAATGATGTCAAAGATTTACCTAACAATGGATGGCAGATGGCCAAATTGACTCTTTGAGGATATTTCCTGCTGGCAGATGAATGGTCCCAAGTCTAGGCACCAGGGGCCTTTGGATCAATGATATTCTGAAAATAGAATTCATTATATAAATATATTATTGCTATTTGACATAATTGAGCATCAGTATATAACACCCATAAGTATGACTAAAAAATATTCATTAGGGTCTGCAATGTTGGAGATTTGTACTCCGTCGTCGTCAGGGCTGCGGGTTCCTGTCAAGCTGATTACAAAAACACAGTTGTACCGATGGTCCCTTTGCGGCAGTTCCCCGACGGCGGTAGTCCACTGCTGTAAACTCTCAGCAGAGCACCATAACAGTGGCCATTGAATGTATACTAATACAACACACCTGATGTCCATTGGCCAAGTGGATACACCTGAAAATCACACTATAAAACACCCCCCATTTCAGACCATGATACTTTCCCACTCCACTGCAGCACAGCAAGTTAGAGCCCATTTTTGGAGCGATAAGGCAGCCCTTTTTTCCCCCATCCCTTTTACCACTCTCCACACACTTTTGTTGCACATATTTTTTACATCCCTTGTTGTATTTGTTTTTTTTTTGTCACCTACTTCAATTTGGAGTTCTGTCACGCCCAAAAAATACATGTTTTTCAGAGGCTGAGTTGTCAGTCATGGTGGATGTAATCATAAGAGTAGAGCCACAATTGTTTGGAGCCCAAGTCCAACATACTGCTCTCAGTAAGAAAAGAGAAATGTGGTCCAGTATAGTAGACAGAGGTAGGGCCAGATGTACAACCATTGTGATTTGCGACTCACAAATTGCGACAAATTGCGAGTCGCCCTGAATGCTGTAGGTACCACCCTGCGTACACAGGCGGAAATTAGGAAGAGGTGGAATGACCTGAGGGGGAAGGTGCATTCCCTGGCCTCCAAGCAACAGCTTGAGGCCCAGAAGACTGGCGGTGGTCCTCTCAGCACCACAATTCATCTCTTTCCCTGGGAGGAGAAAGTCTTGGTCATCCTACATTCTGAGGGCTTGACAGGAATATCTGGGGGAGTGGAGTCTGGTAAGTTACACCTCACTAACTGTCAAAATACCTCAATGTCCTGTTTGCTCTCAACTCAGCTTTTCCATTGTGTTGTATACCTAGTTTCCTAACATGCAATCCTCAAAATAATCAGCCATGATGGTTTGTCTGTGCTATTGTGTATGGTTGCATATAAGATTACATGTATCAATCTTCATTACATGCTACATGTTAGAATGGCATCTGTAAGTGTATTACTATAAAAAACATAATTCCAGGACCCATGACATATGTTAATATGTAAATGTATGTTCCATCCCAACTGAATTTTGGCATGTATGTTACACTAACCATATTGCAAGTGTTGGCAAGCAGAGATCGAAATGACAACAACTACCATGAGGCCCTGTTTCTGTAACTCAAAACAAGATGAAATTGTGATTTTGCCCATTCTCATTTGTCTGACATATTTCAACTGATGTTCATATCTCATGGAGTTAACCATGATGCAAGTGTTGGCAAGTATAGACTGAAATTACTACAACTACTATGAGGCCCTGATTCTGTAACTCACAACAAGATGAAATTGTGATTTTGCCCATTCTCACTTGTCTGACATATTATAACTGATATTCTGTTCTCATGGCTTGAGCAATCTACATAGAATGCTCTACTCAGAGATATTTCTGCCTACTTACCTTTATGTTGTCCTGATCTCCTCAACTGAAACTATTGCTGGCATGAGTGAGACCATACCAATTGTGTAGGTCAAATATTTGTAAGGCATGAAGGTAACTCAGCTGATTAGAAGTGGCAGGTGCCACATTGATTCTGCACTGCTCATATGATGACTAATGCTAAATATACAACCAAGTTGTGTGATTGCCTTTTTTGTACACAGCTAAGTCTTGGAATGGTCAAATACACATTACCTCTCCAATGTGCTAACTTAAATCTTTGGGAGATCTCATGCTTATTCCTTGATCTAAAATACAACATTTAAGGACATCTAATGAGCTGCTTAATTCAAATACAGCTTTTTAATGTCTTCAAATGTCCTGTTAACAAGTTCAATACCACTGAAAGATATCACTATAGTAGTCTTTACCTATTTTGTTTTTCCTAGGTTTCTATTTACTATGTCAAAAAACATTTGGATGTAGAAACTACACTTCCACCAATAACAATAGTCTCTATTTTACAACAGGTCGATCTGGTAGAGCACCTACCCAGAGCTTGACCAACGAAGAGACACCCATTCCACCCCAGGATCAAGCCCTCTGTGATGACCACACTCCTGGAGATCTAGACATGGATGATGGTGCTGGTCCATCCAGTCGGCCTGGGCAGACAGCAACAGTAAGTCTCAATGGGCCCACAATAACTTTTCCTAACCCAGCCGCACACCTCAGCCAACCTCAGACCTCACAACCTGTTTACCTAGCACAGTTTCGACCATTATGTGCCCCCCAGTCATGGCTCCTGATGTGACAAACACCACCTCTGCTAGAGAGGTGCCAGGACCCAGTGGGAGAAGGCACCGTGAGTCAAGGGCACAGGCTCGTAGGGGTAGTGAGAAGGTAACTGTGGGTCTGTAGAGTGAGGCCACTGAGGCCACTCACACACAGGCCACTATTGACCAAAAGTCTTGGGAGTCTATTAGGAGTCCCAAGGTGTGATAAGCCATGTACTCACTGAAATTGAAGAGATGAAGCAGCTGCAGAGGGACATACACCATGAGATGCAAGCCCATAACACCAACATGGGTGCCACATTGGGGTGCTGCAGGATATTCACACACACACCTGTGCAGGGCTTTTCCAGCACCATCTACCACTTCCTGTTGTCTAGCAACATTGGGTCCATCAACATCTGCAGCAGCCACAGGAAGGAGTCCCTGCCAGAGGAAGACACACCTACAGTACAGACACCCCTGTTCCTGCAGCTGTGGATCCCCCCACACTGCCAAGCGGGGATGTCCACACAAATTTCCAGGAGGTGGAGCTGGCAAGACCTCCACCAGTGCCAGTAAGAAACCTTGCACCTAATTTCCTCCAGTGTGTGTAACACATCCACTCTGTGGACTATTTCTGGACACACTTACCTTTATGATGGGAGTACTATTTTGGGCACTGGACTTCAAACAATTTGGCATCTACAACTAGGGTTTCATTCACCATGACTGACTTCTTCACTCTTCTGTTTTCTTGTTTGGTTTTACACAATGTTTATTTTCTCCTTGGCATCTACAACTAGTGTTTCATTCACCATGACTGACTTCTTCACTTTTCTGTTTTCCTGTTTGGTTTTACACAGTGTTTATTTTCTCCTTGTTCACTTCAATAAATCCATTAGTCTGAAGCTCATTGCCTGCTGTAGTATATCTCACATCTACCAATGCATATATATACTCCCATCTGAACTTTACAATGCCAAAAATATCAACTTGTGTAAGCATGGATATGTTGCATTACACAATGATTTAGCTCAGGATCACAACCATGTCTCACAAACACATACGTACACGTGTATTCTCATACACCATCTTTACTTCGGTGTACCAACAGTAGGCTGGCACTATGTCAGAAACATAGCAAATCATACATGACTCTGTGCCAGTGATCACATTTTCAGTTGCAGACCTTAACAACATGGAAGGTGGGGATACAGCAGACAATTTCCTATTGAATAGGCAAAATAAAATTGGTCAATGCCATCAGTTGGAGCCATAACGCTTAGCTCACAAAAGGAATCCCACATCAATAACACCAATAGACATGGCAGTACTACATTTTCTGATCACACAATCATCCCAATCCATTGTTGCAGTATCAGGTCAAATGTCACAACCTGATTTCAGTGGTGTGCCACAAACACTTTGGCCTACAATGCGGAGACACAGCAACAGCTACATGCACTTTACACACAATGAGGATTTAGCCAATGTGAAGCATCCTGGGACCGGTTTCAGGTTCATAACCCTCATCAGCCAGGCTATCTTGAATCCAGTGGCAAAGTGAGCAAGGGACCCACGTCTGGGCATACCCCACCAACTTAGGGCGAACAAAGCCACTGGATTCAAGCAAGCCTGGCTGATGACGGCTGAAATGCCAGAAACCGGTCCCAGGATGCTTGTTTCCGGTCCAGGGAAGACATGGCTTGGCAGTTCGGGCTGGACTGTTCCCATGAGGCACAGGGTCAGACTGATTTGCATATGGCCATGTCTGAACTGGGGTGGTGGAGTGAGCTAAAGAATGATGATGGATTAAACCCAGATCAGTTGACTGGGAGTGAGTGTTTGATTTGCTCTAACGCTCCGTCCTTCATCCCCTTTGGTATCGCTTTGTTCGCCCTAAGTTGGCGGGGTATGCCCAGACGTGGGTCCCTTGCTCACTTTGCCACTGGATTCAAGATAGCCTGGCTGATGAGGGTTATGAACCGAAACCGGTCCCAGGATGCTTGTTTCCGGTCCAGGGAAGACATGGCTTGGCAGTTCGGGCTGGACTGTTCCCATGAGGCACAGGGTCAGACTGATTTGCATATGGCCATGTCTGAACTGGGGTGGTGGAGTGAGCTAAAGAATGATGATGGATTAAACCCAGATCAGTTGACTGGGAGTGAGTGTTTGATTTGCTCTAACGCTCCGTCCTTCATCCCCTTTGGTATCGCATGTCCTTCCATGGGCCTTACTGAAGCAGACTTCCCCTGGTGTTGTTGGATTCCTCAGCAGTGCCAACAACCATGGACGGTTAGCTGAGTCTCCTAGATGAAAGACAGACGTAAATGCAACAATAAGTTACACACTTTCTGATTCTACTACCTGGCATTTAGGACAGATCATACTTACCAGCAAGCCTGACCCTCTCTGGTAGTATTGGTGACATCAGCTGGGGTATGGTGCTGTTCCACAGTAAGAAGGAATCATGAGCTGATCCTGGGAACCAAGCACAGACGTTTGAATTATACAAATCTGGTAAGTAGACAACTTGCATGTTGATAGAATGGAAGTGCTTCCTGTTACTGTAAACTTGTTCCCTGGCTTGCAGTTGTACTAAGGCAATATGGGTGCCATCAATGGCTCCAACCACATGTGGGAGGCGACCAAATCCATAATAGTCAACCTTCACATTGGCTAAATCCTCACGTCTGGGGAAGTGGACGTAACTGTCCATGTGTCTCATCATTGCTGAAAACATGTCTTGTAGTAAATCACTGAACATTGAAGGTTACATACCACCATAAGAAGACCAAAACTTAAGTTTAACTGGGACAAAATCCTAACTTTACGACTTTCGGTATTCACAAAGGGCATTTAGGAGTAGTAAAGTTAGGAATCCTAACTTTACTACCCCTAAATGCCCTTTGTGAATACCGAAAGTCATAAAGTTAGGATTTTGTCTCAGATTGCTTTTGTGAATCGGGCCCTATGTTTTTAAATATATATGTGTAACATTTTTAGAAGTTATTAATTTTATTTTAATTACCTTTTGTGTTTTTTAGTTCCGTAGCGGGCTGCGGGTTTATAGGGGAATAGGGTTAGAAGTAATTTAATGATAATAAATTAATGAATATTTTTAATTTATTAATATTTATTTAATTGACATTTTATAATGTTAATTGTGTTTTTAATTTTTTGGGGTACATTTTAGGTGCGAGTTGTGGGGTTAATAGGGGTAAAGGGTGGGAAGTAATTTATTTTTAATTAATTAATAATTAGTTGTTAATTAACATCAATTAATAAATTAACAATTAATTATGGTAATTGTGTAATTAATTTTAGGTGCGGGTTGTGGGGTTTATAGGGGTAAAGGGTGGGAAGTAATTTATTTTTAATTAATTAATAATTAGTTATTTACATTAATTGACAATTAATTATGGTAATTATGTAATTACTTTTAGGTGCGGGTTGTGGGGTTTATAAGGGTAAAGGGTGGGAAGTAATTTATTTTTAATTAATTAATAATTAGTTGTTGAATAACATTAATTAATTAATGAATTGGCAATTAATTATGGTAAGTGTGTAATTAATTTTAGGTGTGGGTTGTGGGGTTTATAGGGGTAAAGGGTGGGAAGTAATTTATGTTTAATTAATTAATAATTAGTTGATCATTAATCTTAATTGATTAATTGACATTTAATTAGGATAATTGTTTGTTTTTTGTGTATGGGGTTTGCTTTTATAGGGGTAAAGGGTGGGGAGTAAATTAATTTTACTTACTTAATAGTTAGTTGTTAAATACTATTAGTTTTTTAATTGAAAATAAGTTTTAATTGTGTAATAATTTTTTTTATAGTTTTATTTTAGCTGTAGGTTGTGGGGATTATAGGGGTAAAGTGTGGGAAGTAAATTAATTTTAATGAGTTTTAATTTGTTTTTTAATTAATAAAATTTATTTAATTGGTAATTAATTATGTTAATTATGGAAGTACATTTTTTTTTAAATTTAGATGTGGGTTGTGAATTGTGTGTATTATAGAGTAGGAAATGAAAAAACTAAATTTATGTACTAATTAATGTTTTTGTTTCTAAATATTTTCTAATTAAAAATATGTATTTGTTTGAAAATTATTTTTTAATTTATTTAATATAATATTTGTAGGTATTTGTCATATGTATTTAACATTATAATATTATAATATTTTTTACATTTTGAATATTAAATAGATTTGTATTTACATTTTTAACATATTTATATATTTACTTTGTTTTTTAAATATTTTTTTGTTGCTGTTAATATTTTGTTTGTTTTTAATATTGAACTGACTGGAGTGGGAATATTAATTGTTACCCCTACACAATCCAACACTTTCCCTACTGTTACACTTATTTGAGTGGGAATAGTAATTTTTACCCCTTTGCTATCCAACACTTTCTCTACTGTTGCACTCACTGGAGTGGGAATAGTAAATGTTATTCCTCTGCTACCCAACACTTTCCCTACTGTTGCACTCACTGGAGTGGGAATAGTAATTTTTAACCCTCTGCTATCAAACACTTTCCCTACTGTTGCACATATTGGAGTGGGAATAGTAATTTTTAACCCTTCGCTATCCAACACTTTCCCTACTGTTACACTCACTGGAGTTGGAACAGTAATTTTTACCCCTCCGCTATCCAACACTTTTCCTATTGTTGCACTCACTGGAGTGGGAATAGTAATTTTTACCCCTCCGCTATCCAACACTTTCCCTACAGTTGCACTGACTGGAGTGGGAACAGTAAATTCTTTCCCTCTGCTATCCAACACTTTCCCTACTGTTGCACTCACTGGAGTGGAAATAGTAATTGTTATCCCTCCGCTATCCAGCACTTTCCCTACTGTTTCTCTTACTGGAGTGGGAATAGTACATTTTAACCCTCTGCTATCCAACACTTTCCCTACTGTTGCACACACTGGAGTGGGAATAGAAATTTTTACCCCTCCGCTATCCAACACTTTCCCTACTGTTGCACTGACTGTAGTGCGAAATTTAGGTTTAAAGATTCTTAAATAGTTTAACATTTTAATTTATAATAGGATGTTTTTTTAAATTAGATTTTACGTTATTGGTATATATATATATATATATATATATATATATATATATATATATATAAACAAGAAAAGTGCTGAAGCCAATTCCCAGTAAGTCCATAACATTTATTATCAAAATTGTAGTGGTTGCAAAAATACATACAAAGTCCTTCCTCTCCCTGATGCGTTTCGGCTGTAGTGCCTTATTGATAGGTATTAAGGTTTGTAATCCCTAGTCACAGGTACCTTAAATTCATTTTGTCACGTGACCCACTGTTGGTAGCATACATGTCCCAGGATGCATTTCTGATTACTTGCTAATGCTTCGATCTCCATAAGCTAATCACAGTTAATATTATACATTTTTTATCTCAGTGCATCCAAAAAAGAAAGTGGCTAAGTGCATATTGTAAATTGAAAACATGATCCAGGTAGTCGTCATTTCATTCAATGCAGTACCACAGAAGTGATGTCTTTCAAACCTGCAGAATCCGGAATTGCCGGGGAGAGGAAACCCCTCCCTTCTCCCTTTCTCGCCTCAATGCTTAGAGTATCAGGCTGAATCCTTTCATTTTGCATGGGGGCAAGCGGGCCATGCCCCCCAATTACAAACATTGCAAAAAAACATCTCCATTGTCGGGGGCCCCCGACCCTGCAGGCCGGCCTCAGCTGACGGGGACAGAGCATCCTGTTAATTGAAACAAACAAGAAGAGTGCTGAAGCCAATTCACGGTAAGTCTACAGCATTTATTATCAAAATCGTAGTAGCTGCAAAAATACATACAAAGTCCTTCCTCTCCTTGACGCGTTTCGGCGGTAGTGCCTTATTCATAGGTACTTGCTTCATTCAATGCACTACAAGAGAAGGGAGGGGTTTCCTCTCCCCGGAAAATCCGGATTCTGCAGGTTTGAAAGACATCCCTTCCTGATCCCAAATACCATCTTAGAGGTGCCTGCCCAATGGATGCCCCTTTGTGAGCAGGTTACCATAGCAGTGTCAGTCAGGGCAAGTTGTGTGGCACTGAAGTGTGCTAAGCCCCACCATTTAACTATGGACTGGCCATTGGTCTTTTGTTATGTTTTGTCCCTGTTGTTTATCTGGACTAATTAAAATCTGCTTTGTTGTTGAACACATTAGTCCTGGCATTACTTTCCCCAGCTAAATTTGGGAACCTAGCAATATTGCAGAGATTAAATTGTGACATAATGTTATTGTGTTTACACATTATGGCAGGTTATACTACAAATAGTTTTAGAGTAGACTATGTTATGTACATTCACAATTTGATATGGTATGTCATGGTGATTACTTTTAATGGGCAGGCTTTCATCATAGTGTTGACCACTTGCATCACCAAATTGATGTGGTTTGACACATTGGAATGTGGGACTACAGGTGTGTTTGTTTTTACCCTGATTGGTGACTAATAAGAGCAGGTTTGTATATTTACAGCTTGAAACCAGTTCAAGAGTCACACAGGACAAGGGGAAATATTCCATTAATGGATGTGTGGTATGTTTCCAAATTAGGCCAGACATTGATTGCGGTGGTATTTCACATGATAAAGGTTTCAGTTTGTCCTGAGCAATGTCTACATCATTTTGCTTGCACCTCTCTCTATGATGCATGTTAGATATGTTTTCAATGTTTGCAAGTTAGTTATTTGTGTACCTACACCTGGGGCTGGTTAGTTGTCACACCTTTTTGTGTTATGTTTTTAGACATGTGTCCATTATTTTGTGTGTACCTTAAACCTACTTCAGTTATATGAGAAGAATGTTGTTACTGATGTGTTTGTTTTTATATCTTGCACTCACACATTACACACATATGCATGGCACTTGGTGTTGCTATTGGTTATTCTGATATACTTGAAGCCAGGGGGCATGCACACAGAGACTTTCAGAGGCATGGGCAAAGTGGGCTCTGGCACAGGGAGCCAGACTTTCAGGGTCCCCCCTGACTGAGCCAACCCTGTTCTACAGAGAGTCTTGCCATGCTGATCTTGAAACACTTTTTCAACAGATTGGTTTGATTAACATTTGTCCAAAAATGACTTTCAAATGTGGGTGATTTGTGAGAGTCTATTATAGAAATTTAGCAGAGACGGTGTGTTTCTGTTTCATAAAACATCCATACTTACGTTTATTTCATATCAAAACAGGACCTAGCATGTGGGAAATGGGAGGGTATCACAAAGCTTATTTGATGTAATGTTAGTGAGGAGCTGCTGTTGTGTTGCAATTTTTAAACACACATCGCTATTCATGAATATTAGATGTAAACACATTTGGAATTTGGAAGGTTGTGCCTGTGCTGTGTCAGTAGCCTGGCCTAAGACGGCAACAAAGAGGTGAATTTAGATCATACACTCAAAGCTGTTCTGAACAGGGACCCACAAAGCAGGTTTGAACCAGGGCTCCCAAACACCTTAAGATGACCCTGCCTGTGCATCTGTTAACTGGGAAGTCATTGGAAACAGGTTAGATTGTGAGTTACCGCACGTTACGTCCACAACTGTTTCAGCTTTGGACAACAAGCAGAAGCAGCAGCGGCAGGATGTGTATGATCAGCTCTAAGGTGGCACAGGACATGTGAAGCTCATTATAGGTGAGTTTCAGCCTTATATCCATCCCTGTCCACCAGCTCAGTTGTGGCAGTTGGACCGATTGATTGATTGACTGATTGACTGCCACAGTCACATCGACAGGAAGGCACATCATGATTGAGCTGGCGGTAACACTGGTGGTCTGCCCTCCAACAGACGCATTGGCCTATCCTGCCGCAGTTGAGATTTCCTGGTGGTGGTGCCGCAGTGGTCTTTCGTCTATGGAACTGCATGCATCATAATAGGGCAGGCGGACGGCCAACTGGGCAGCGGGGAATCCGACACCATTTTGACTGTGGTACCCTTACTGCCAAACAGGCCCTTAATATTGAAACATATCTATATTTACAAAGACAACTCATATAAGAAAGGATTATATAGTGACATTATAGCATAAACATCAGCCATAACACCATACACATCAAAAATCCACAATACTTGCAGTGATAGAGTTACATTAAAAGAAATCGACACCCTCATCAAGAGAAATACTGTTGCACATAATGTAATAAAACATATTAAAGACTTACCTATCTCTGCCATCCTTCCATTGTCCGTACCAATGCACACCCAATTGCACTGGTTGGAGCAGAAGAGGAGATGATGGCAGCTGGCTGATGGACAGAAAAAAAGGAGCTTCTAAACTGTAAAGAACATGATAAGATTCAAACAATACACCTACGAAATATCACTGTAAGCATGTGTTAATAAAATCATGTATCATGAAGATACAGTTAAATAAGTGTTGATAGAGATAAAGCAAATGTATACAAACAGATTGTAGTAGTATCATGGACAAAAGAATGGCATACATGTATGTGTTGTAAGGGATGTGTTTAGCTTGGAGCCCTGGTAATCGCTTAGCCACTCCTACTCCAGAGAACCCTACCAAAGCACTTGAAGTGGGGACTGTTAAAAAAAAAAAACATACCCATTATGCTACTCTCTAATTAAAAGAAAAATGTTTGTTTTTTAAAAATCTGTATGAGTGAGCATTGTGATATGTGTACCTATCTGTGAAGGGGTAAGAGTGCAACATGAAAGTGGATTAGGAAAATAAAATAAAAATAGGGTGTCTAGTGTTGTACCTGGCATTACTTTGAAATACCCTAGGAACAGACAGGTAATGTATTGTATTGTATTGTAATTGGATTTATATAGCTCTTACTACCCCTGATGAGGCATCGAAGCGCTTTTTTGGCGAGTAGCACGCTACTTCCGGAACCCATAAAGGATTATCGGTGAATTAGTATAGTGAAATATGAAAGTAATTTGAGTGGTGGATATGTTAGTCAGTTATTTGGATTGAGAAGGATAGTGGAGCGATAGAAGAGAGAAAAGGTTTGCATTTATATAGCGCTTGCTACCCCTGATGAGGTGTTGAAGCGCTTTTTCAGCCAGTAGCACGCTACTCCGGAACCTATAAAGGATTAGTGGTGAATTAGTATAGTGAAATATGAAAGTAATTTGAGTGGTTGATATGTTAGTCATTTATTTGAATTGAGAAGGACAGTGGAGGGATAGAAGAGGGAAAAGGTTTGCATTTATATAGTGCTAGCTACCCGGGATGAAGTGTTGAACTGTTTGTTCGGTGAGTAGCACGCTACTCTGAAACCCATAAATCATTAGTGGTGAATTAGTATAGTGAAATATGAAAGTCATTTGAGTGGTGGATGTAAGTCAGTTATTTGTATTGAGAAGGATAGTGGAGGGATGAAAGAGGAAAAAGGGTTTGCATTTGTATAGCACTTGCTACCCCTGATGAGGTGTTAAAGCGCATTTTCGGTGAGTAGCACACTTCTCCGGAACTCATAAAGGATTAGTGGTGAATTAGTATAGTGAAATATGAAGTAATTTGAGCGGTGGATATGTTAGTCTATTATTTGGATTGAAAAGGATAGTGGAAGGATAGAAGAGGGAAAAAGGTTTGCATTTATATAGCACTTGATACCCCTGATGAGGTGTTGAAGAGCTTTTCAGTGAGTAGCAGGCTGTTCCAGAACCCAAACAGGATTAGTTGGAATTAGTATAGGGAAATATGCAATTAATTTGAGTGGTGGACATGTCACTCTGTTATTTGGATTGAAAAAGGAAAAGTGGAGGGATAAAAGAGGGAAGGGTCTAGGAATTTTTGGGGGAGTTTATAGCTGTGGGAGGGGGTTTGGGATGAGTAAAGGGGAGGTGGAGGGGAGCTAATATAGGGAACTATGAAATTAATGTGAGTGGTGAACATGTTAGTCTGTTATTTGGATTGAAAAGGAATAATGAAGGAATAAAAGAGGGAACGGTCTAGAATAGTTATTTTTTTAGAGATCAAAGCAGTAGGAGGGGGTTTTGGATGAGTAAAGGGAAAGTGGAGGAGGAAGAAGAGTCAGAGGGAGGGGTTTAGAAAGGCTTGTTTGGGAGATCTGAATAGTAAAAAAGGTTTGAAATGATACAAGGAGGGATGGAGGAGGGAAGAGTCTAGAAAGAGTTATTTTGGGGATCATAGTAGTGGTATGGGGTTTGGGATGAATGAGAGAGTGGATCTAGAGGATATATTGATAGTGGTATTGGAGTGAGAAATAATGTAGTGCAGTAGAAAGAGTAGTCGAATGAGGTATGAGATGAGTCAGAGGGTTGAGGTAGAGGACATATTGAGAGCGGTATAGGGTGAGAAATAGTGTAGTGCATTGGACATGCCGAAATAGAAGAAAATTAATAAATATATAGATACATAAGTACATGGAAGGTACGTATATGCATAATGAAGGTAATATATGTAGATTAAAGATGCATTTAATAAACCCCGGCTTTCAAGTGTTGTTGTATGTTAGAAATGGGGGTCTCTAGTTGGCAAGGGCTTGCACCTTTGTCCAAGTAGGGACCCTTCTTCCTAGTCAGGGTAAGGGAGTTACACTCCTAAAATAACCCCTGCTCACCCCCTTGGTAGCTTGGCACGAGCAGTCAGGCTTATCTTAGAGGCAGTGTGTAAAGCATTTGCACATAACCAACAGTATTACAATGTAAGCACTACAAACTGACACCACACCAGTTTAGAAAAATATCCAATATTTTTATATACTTAAAACAAGACCAATACAATAAAAATCCACAGTACAGTATTTTAAAAATCTTCAGTTATCACAGTGTCCTTAAAAACAGTTCCTTGATGTCGATAGCTCCGTCCAGGGCTATCACGGCGTCGTGAACAAACAAATCCAAACAGTTCTGGCTGACCGCAGCGTCGCGGGTCAGCTACGGTGTCGGGAAGACCCGCAAACAGTACCTTTCAGAAATGCAGGGTGTCGATGACCTCGCGGTGAGCTTCCGAACACACGGCGTCTGCAGGCGTCGGTTCCGGAGGTCAGTGCGGCGGCGTCGGGGCCCTCGAAGTCACACGCGTTGCAGATCGATCTCCTCTCTGTTGAAGTCAGGAGCGCTGGCGTCGGCCGGCGTCGGGTGCTGCGGTGCGAAGTGCAGCGGTGCGGCGTGCAGTGCCCTCAGGTCGCGGTGCGAGCAGCGGCTCGGTGGCGGCGTCGGATGGCGTCGTCGGGGAGACCAGGGTCGCGGTGTGAGATGAAGGCGGTGCTCGTCACGGTGCTGGCAGGTCACGGTGCAGCAGCGGCGTCATCATAGCTGCAGTGCTGTCGTCAGCTGATGAACTTGGAGTCGATGGCACCGGCGTCGGTGGGCCAAGGCTGCGGTGCGGGATGAGGGCGGTGCATTGTGTAACTTGCGAGCGGTGCCACCGAACCACGGTGCAAGCAGCGGCGTCGAGTCCGGCGTGGAGCGGCGTCATCGGGGATACCACGGTGTCATCGTGAAGCGAGGCGGTGCGGAGTGCGGTGCCCACAGGTCGTGGTGCGAGCAGCGGCTCAGTGGCGGCGTCAGCAGGCGGCGTCGGTGAGGCCAGGGTCGCGGTGCGGCGTTGCAGCGGTGCCCTCTGCGGTGCCTTCAGGACACGGAGTCGGCAGCGGCATCGTAGACGGCGTCGGGCTTGAAGTCTTTGCTGTTCCTGAGACTTCTTGAACAGGGGGCAAGCTCTACCTCAAGCCCTTGGAGACACTCACAAAGTAGATTGCAGAAAGTTCAGTTCCAGTCCTTTCACTGCCCAAGACAGAAGCAGCCACTGCAGGCCAACACAGCAAAGCACACAGCAAAGTGGTAGTTCCTCCTCACAGCTTCTCCAGCTCTTCTTCTTGGCAGTCTTCTTGATCCAAAAGAGTTCCAATTTTCTGGGGTTTGGGTCCCCCTTTTTATCCTCAATTTCTCTTTGTTCTCTGAAGGCAGAGAGGCCTTTGCCTAGTCCAAACCAGTTCTGGTCAGTCCTGGAGCACTTTGTTGACAAGTCTCCTTCTTTTCTTTTGCAGTGTAGGCCAGGGACATCAGACACACCACAGGAGGTGGAGCCAGCATTGTGGAGGGAAGGCACAACCCTATTCAGGTCCCAGGTGCAACTCCTCCCACCCATCTACATGTAGATCTTGCTATTCAGCCCTGTGCTGACTCACCCTGTCTCCTGGCATCCCCCATCCCCTGTCACTCACACTCCAGACAAGGAATACACAACCTAGCAAAGGCAGGCTTGGATGGTTTAGACAAGAAAATACCCACTTTCTAAAAGTGGTATTTTCAAACACAGAATGTTAAAACCAACTTCACTAAAAGATGCATTTTATCATTCTGAGTCCAGGCATACTAAACTCGAATTTCTACCATGTTCCCTGGGTCAGTTAGGATTATAAGTTGTAATAATCAAAACTGCCCATTCTGGCCTATGGGGAACAGGTAGCCTTGCAATAGTGAAAAACGAAATAGGCTGTAGTTCACTATCAGGACATGCCACACACACCAGGGCATGTCCTACCTTTCACATACAATGCACCCTGCCCACAGGGGTACCTTGGGCCTACCTTAGGGGTGACTAACATGTAGAAAAGGGAAGGTTTAGGGACTTGCAAGTGTGTGCACTGCCCAAGTCGACATGGCAGCCCCAGGCTGCACGCAGGCTTTGCAATGGCAGGCCAGAGTTACACTTTACGGGCTGTTTGCGTGGGTGGCACAATCCAGTGCTGCAGCCCACCAACAGCATTTGATCTATAGGCCCTGGCACTCTCAGTGCGCTTTACAAGGGACGGACACATAAATCAAATAGGCCAATCATGGAAACACCAATCCATAACACAATTTACACAGAGAGCATATGCACTTTAGCACTGATTAGCAGTGGTAAAGTGCCCAGAGTCCAAAAACCAACACACACAGGGTCAAAAACAGGAGGCCAAAAAGCAAAAAGTCTGGGGGTAAACCTGCTGAAAAAGCCAAGTCTAACACAACCCCCTCCCAGCCTAAAGCCAGGGTAGACTAATCAATCCCTTGATGGACTTCCCTGCTTGGTGCGATAGAACATAGACCTGGCCCACAACAGCGGGGGCACGTTCTGGTTCTACGCCTTTCCAAACCCAGTTGGATCCCTCTATCCATACTCTCAGGGCCCACTAAGCTGACCCATGGGGTACCCTTCTCTTCACCTGTGAACCCCATCTGTGCAGCGCCTAAACTTACTTTGCTCACAGATGTGTCCCAACAGGCCGACAGTGCCCACATGGCCAACACAGTGGTGTGGCCCAGTCCACCCCTGGGGTGCGACTCCTGTCCCCCTCCCAGGGGCAACTCTGTCCTCCAGGACAGTAAGCCACAGTGGCTACCAACAGTTGTCAGTGTGGAGACCCAGGCCTTATGCCTCTCAGGGCTCTCTAACCTCTGTGGCGTCAGACAGTGGGCGGCGGTAGCCCCAGGTGCCTGGCACCCTTTGTCCACTCTCCCTCTTGTCAGGCCAGGGATGACACCCTGGCACTGACCCACCAGCCTAGGGTCTGTACCCGGCGGCTGGACAGGAGACTGGGGTAGGCTTTCCCACCCCCGGTCTTCCTCCCAGGGGCTCCGTACCCTCCCACCTGGAGCGGTACCCCCTTCCAGAATTGTCAGGGCACCTGTGGCAGGTGCCTTGCACAATTCGCCCACCAGTTCAGGGGTGCTATCCTGCAACTGCTACACCAGCCTAGGGTCTGTACCCTGAGGCTGGACACAGGACTGGGGTGGCCTCTCCCACACCCTGTCCTCCTCCCTGGGGCACTGTACCCTCCCACCTGGAGCAGTACCCCCTTCCAGAATTGTCAGGGCACCTGTGGCAGGTGCCTTGCACAATTCGCCCACCAGTTCAGGGGTGCTATCCTGCAACTGGTACACCAGCCTAGGGTCTGTACCCTGAGGCTGGACACAGGACGGGGGGCCTCTCCCACACCTTATCCTCCTCCCTGGGGCACTGTACCCTCCCACCTGGAGCGGCACCCCCAGAGGACAAACTGGTAGTGGCACTGTTAGCAGTTGCCCCTTCCCCCTGGTCAGGGGGGACACCCTGAACCTGTTCCTCCAACCCAGGGCCTGTACCCTTAGGCTGGACCTGTGCCTGGCAACCCAGGACTTCCGGGGGAGTACACCAACCCCCCCAAGGGAAACACACCCCTCATGAGCTGTGCCAGAATCCGCCTGGCGCAGGTCTCCAGGCTCCTGTCCACCTGACAGAGCATGAAGACCCCCAGGCCAGAAGTGGCCTCCCCAGGGTCAGTCCTGGGGTGCTCTGACCTCAGAGCTGGCAACCCCTGACCTACTGGTCCTTCCAAAATTGTCAGGGCACCTGTGGCAGGTGTCCTGCCCAACTCGCCCAACAGTTCAGGACCTCCCTCCAGCAACTGGTCTCCCAACCTAGGGTCTAAACCCTCAAGTTGAACCGGGGTCAGAGGCGAGGACTCCCTCCCTCTGCACCCCCTTCCAGAGTTCTGCACCCTCCCACCTGGAGTGGTACCCCTAGAAGTCAAACCGGTCAGGACACTGCTTACAGTTGTCCTTCCCTCCAGGTCAGGCAGGACCTGAACCTGGCTTCCCAACCAGGGTCTAAACCCTGCAGTGGAGCACCTGCCCAGCGCACCAGGACTTCCTTGGGAGCACGCATGCCCCCCCTGAGGGTAACACATGACTCATGCGTTGTGTGACAGTCTGCCTGGAGCAGATCTCCTGACCTCTATCCATCTGACAGTGCTCGAAGATCCCCCAGGACAGAAGTGGTGTCACCATGGTCACTGCTAGGAGGCTCAGCCCTTCAGGCTGGCCCCTGACCCACTGGTTCTCCCACTGGGGAACACATCCCCCTCTCACCCCTCACTCTGGACTTCTGCACCCTCCACTTAGGAGCGGCACCGCCAGACACCAGAACCACTGGAGCTCCATTTACCGATGCTCCAGGTTCTCCTGACTCTAGGAGATCCCCCTCAACGGACGGCCTATCAGTACAGCCTAGGCTCCCCACCTGGTGTTCCCTCCTGGAACCACCCAGGCTTTGGGACCGGGTTTCGGGCACCTTGGGCCGCAGCCCCTTCCCGCTCCTTCTCCGCGGAGACAGGACGTGAGTCCCTACACCCTTCCCATGACACCGGGACCTAGCTGGGCTACCATGAACCTTTACCACCATCCTTGGTGGGGAAATACCTAAGCCCCTTCCTTCCGGGTCACCCCCAGATTCTTCTCCAGACCCTCTGGAATCCACCAAAAGGTCTGCCTCCAGTGCAAGCTCCCTGGGGTCAGAAAACTCACACTCCACTGGGTGTTGGCATAGCTCTGGAAAACAGGGACTTAAAATATGCTCTCCAACAATTGAATCACACAGCCCCACACAGGTGTTAACCAAACTACCCTTCACCCAACCATCCAGTGCCTCAGAAAAGTACCCCACATCATTCTCACAAGACTGGTGAGACAGTGTCTGACTGTTGCTGTCTCTCAACCCATACTCTTCTGGCTGGTCTCCATACTCACTTACCAGGGCTTCTATCAATGGGGAACCCCTCTCCCTGTACCTCTCCTCTAGAGTCAGTAGAGTGTCCCTCCCACTACCAGGAATATGATCCCCTGTGCCAGTTTCCCAATCCACCTCAGAGACACTGCGTACCACGGGAGTAACCTCACAATCCTGAACCCCCTGGCGTATGTCAACCCCTCCTTGAAGCAGGGCCCCAAATCTGTGTGTGCGTGTACCTCCCCCTCAGTACTAGACACTACATTTTTGCTGCCACCATCTGGGCTGGACAAAGCCCTACCGGCTTCCCAATCCAGCTCCAGCTCTCTCATTTTAAGCTCATGATCCAAGATCATCTTCTTTTCCTCCATGGCTATTCTTTTGTCTTCCCTCTCACTTTCCATCCTGAGTTTCTCTAATTCGAACTTCCTTGCTTCCCGCCTGTCCTCCAGCTCCTCTGGGGACAGGCCACTGCTGCCTGGCCTGGAGGGTCCCCCCCTCCCAAAAGCACATCCACCCTAGGAGTAGGCTCCTCCGCCTCTCCACTGAGATCGCCAGACTGCCAACTGGCACGTCTGGCTGCTACCCAGGCCCTCAGCGCCTTTTGTAGCTCCTCTTTCCTAGTGAGGCCTCTGACTTGGACTTTCAGGTTTTTGCAAATCGCTTTCAATTCTTTTACATTGTAGGATTCCAACCTATCCTCCTCAAAGGCAACTTCCGGGGATGCAACAGATGATGCAATTGATTCAGGCATGATGCAGTAGCGCGTTCAAACTGGCAAGATCAAAAATAGGCCAAAAAGAAAAAGAACCTGTATGTGGTACGTAATGGTCTGCGATATGGTAGTAGTGCACACCAATTACTGTAAGTCAAGTGCAAACACAAGTCCTATCCCACCGCTGCCACCAATGTTAGAAATGGGGGTCTCTAGTTGGCAAGGGCTTGCACCTTTGTCCAAGTAGGGACCCTTCTTCCTAGTCAGGGTAAGGGAGTTACACTCCTAAAATAACCCCTGCTCACCCCTTGGTAGCTTGGCATGAGTAGTCAGGCTTATCTTAGAGGCAGTGTGTAAAGCATTTGCACATAACCAACAGTAATACAATGTAAGCACTACAAACTGACACCACACCAGTTTAGAAAAATATCCAATATTTTTATATACTTAAAACAAGACCAATACGATAAAAATCCACAGTACAGTATTTTAAAAATCTTCAGTTATCACAGTGTCCTTAAAAACAGTTCCTTGATGTCGATAGCTCCGTCCAGGGCTATCACGGCATCGTGAACAAACAAATTCAAACAGTTCTGGCTGACCACGGCGTCGCGGGTCAGCTACGGTGTCGGGAAGACCCGCAAACATTACCTTTCAGAAATGCAGGGCGTCGATGACCTCGCGGTGAGCTTCTGAACACACGGCGTCCGCAGGCGTCGGTTCTGGAGGTCGGTGCGGTGTCGTCGGGGCCCTCGAAGTCACACGCGTTGCAGATCGATATCCTCTCTGTTGAAGTCAGGAGCGCTGGCGTCGGCCGGCGTCGGGTGCTGCGGTGCGAAGTGCAGCGGTGCGACGTGCAGTGCCCTCAGGTCGCGGTGTGAGCAGCGGCTCGGTGGCGGCATCGGATGGCGTCGTCGGGGAGACCAGGGTCGCGGTGTGAGATGAAGGCGGTGCTCGTCACGGTGCTGGCAGGTCACGGTGCAGCAGCGGCGTCGTTGTAGCTGCAGTGCTGTAGTCGGCTGACGAACTTGGAGTCAATGGCACCAGCGTCGGTGGGCCAAGGCTGCGGTGCGGGATGAGGGCGGTGCATCGTGTAACTTACGAGCAGTGCCCCCGAACCATGGTGCAAGCAGCGGCGTCGAGTCCGGCGTGGAGTGGCATCGTCGGGGATACCACGGCGTCATCGTGAAGCGAGGCGGTGCGGAGTGTGGTGCCCACAGGTCGCGGTGCGAGCAGCGGCTCAGTGGTGGCATCAGCAGGCGTCGTCGGTGAGGCCAGGGTCGCGGTGCGGCATTGCGGCGGTGCCCTCTGCGGTGCCTTCAGGACACAGAGTCGGCAGCGGCGTCGTAGACGGCGTCGGGCTTGAAGTCTTTGCTGTTCCTGAGACTTCTTGAACAGGGGGCAAGCTCTACCTCAAGCCCTTGGAGACACTCGCAAAGTAGATTGCAGAAAGTTCAGTTCCAGTCCTTTCACTGCCCAAGACAGAAGCAGCCACTGCAGGCCAACACAGCAAAGCACACAGCAAAGTGGTAGTTCCTCCTCACAGCTTCTCCAGCTCTTCTTCTTGGCAGTCTTCTTGATCCAAAAGAGTTCAAATTTTCTGGGGTTTGGGTCCCCCTTTTTATCCTCAATTTCTCTTTGTTCTCTGAAGGCAGAGAGGCCTTTGCCTAGTCCAAACCAGTTCTGGTCAGTCCTGGAGCGCTTTGTTGACAAGTCTCCTTCTTTCCTTTTGCAGTGTAGGCCAGGGACATCAGACACACCACAGGAGGTGGAGCCAGCATTGTGGAGGGAAGGCACAACCCTATTCAGGTCCCTGGTGCAACTTCTCCCACCCATCTACATGTAGATCTTGCTATTCAGCCCTGTGCTGACTCACCCTGTCTCCTGGCATCCCCCATCCCCTGTCACTCACACTCCAGACAAGGAATACACAACCTAGCAGAGGCAGGCTTGGATGGTTTAGGCAAGAAAATACCCACTTTCTAAAAGTGGTATTTTCAAACACAGAATGTTAAAACCAACTTCACTAAAAGATGCATTTTATCATTCTGAGTCCAGGCATACTAAACTCGAATTTCTACCATGTTCCCTGGGTCAGTTAGGATTATAAGCTGTAATAATCAAAACTGCCCCTTCTGGCCTATGGGGAACAGGTAGCCTTGCAATAGTGAAAAACGAAATAGGCTGTAATTCCCTATCAGGACATGCCACACACACCAGGACATGTCCTACCTTTCACATACAATGCACCCTGCCCACAGGGGTACCTTGGGCCTACCTTAGGGGTGACTAACATGTAGAAAAGGGAAGGTTTAGGGACTTGCAAGTGTGTGCACTTGCCAAGTCGACATGGCAGCCCCAGGCTGCACGCAGGCTCTGCAATGGCAGGCCAGAGTTACACTTTACGGGCTGTTTGCGTGGGTGGCACAATCCAGTGCTGCAGCCCACCAACAGCATTTGATCTATAGGCCCTGGCACTCTCAGTGCGCTTTACAAGGGACTGACACATAAATCAAATAGGCCAATCATGGAAACACCAATCCATAACACAATTTACACAGAGAGCATATGCACTTTAGCACTGATTAGCAGTGGTAAAGTGCCCAGAGTCCTAAAACCAACACACACAGGGTCAAAACAGGAGGCCAAAAAGCAAAAAGTCTGGGAGTAAACCCGCTGAAAAAGCCAAGTCTAACATTGCACTTTAAAATTTTTTTTTTTTTTTGGTGATTGAATAGTGAAGCAATTGTAGATAAATAGTTATGAGGAACGATTTACTTATTTATGCAGTCACTTATATACATGTTAAAAACATTGAATAATGTAACTATAAGTAATATGTACATTATTTGTTAAGCAGAACTAACAAATAGCTATATTTTAAAACATAATTATTATACAGGTTCATACAAAGCAATACAAATATACGAATGGATATGCTGTATATTTATGTTTGCGTATGGTGGTTATGTGGGGAAGAGCCAATTCTTGAGTAGTTTTCTGAAGATAAGGTGGTTATCCGTGGATCTTATGTTGGGGGTAACGAGTTCCATAGTTTGGCTGCTTAAACAGCAAAGGATGTGCCACCCATGGTTTTTTTCTTGTACGTTGAGATTTTGAAGAGAGGTGCCCCTCTAGAGCGGAGGTTGCTTTGTTAAATGTATTTGGTGATTTTATTCCTGATGAAGAGCAGGCCTGTTCCATGTTTCACTTTGTGGGTGATACAAAGCAGCTTGAACTTGGACCTTCTGGCAACCGGTAACCAATGTAGGGCTTTCAAGGCAGGGGAGATGTGGACTAGCGACTTCATATGCAAGAGTAGTCTGGCAGCCGAGTTCTGAATCCGTTGTAGTCTTTTCATAGTCGTTTAAGGTGATCTGTGGTAGAGGATATAGGCGTAATTGAGTTTGGACAGAAGAGAGATAGTAGCCTGGACCTTGTGTGGAAATCCCAGATGATGGAAGATTTGTCACAGAGTTTTTATAGTAACAAAGCTTATTCTTGCTAGTTTATCCACTTGGGCATTCATTGATAGCTTGGAGTCCATGGTCACTCCGAAGTTTCTTACTTCCTTCGAAACTTTGGGCGGTATTCCCAGATCATCAGGCCAGGCAACGAGCAGGTCATAATTTTTCCAATCACCACACATGAGTATTTCCGTTTTAGAAGCATTCAATTTGAGATTGATCCACGTCATCTATTGATCCACGGCTCTGAAACAACTGAAAATTGGTGAGTTTCCAATGTCTTTTGGGCATTCTAGTTGAAGGAGTATTGGCATGTCATCTGCATAGTTATAGCAAGTGAGGTTAAATAGAGCCTTGAGGGACCCCTGCTTTTGCAAAGTATAGCTTGGATGAGAAAGGGGGGTATGGATGACATTAGTTCTGTTGCGAAGGTAGGATGTGATCCAGTCTAGAGCAGTCCCCTCTATGCCGGCTTCGTAGAGTCTTTGTATCAGAGTGTCATGGTCAACCTTGTCAAAGGCAGCCAAGAGGTCCAAGACAAGTAGCGCAGCAACCCCGTTGTGGTCAACTGTGTTCTTAAGGTCATCCTGGATCGTAACGAGGGCAGATTCTGTTCCTCTTCCTGGACGGAATCCTGTTTGGAAGTCCGATAGTATGGCATTATATTCAATGAATTGTGACATCTGGGCAAATGCTGCTCTTTCTATCAGTTTGCCCAGAAAAGGTTCATTGGCATTCGGTCTCTAGTTGTCGGAGTTCAGACGGTCCAGGTTTGTTTGTATGACTTTTTGAGTTCTTCTGGAAATATTCCCCATAGTTAAGGAATTGTTGATGATTCTTCTTCTTACTGGTGTGGCAGAAGAGGTTGTTAGAAGAATTGTTTTGAAGGTTTGTGGTGGACACAGGTCAGAAGGGCTGCCTGCAGGCCTGCTTGCTTTGCCCGGGTCCATAAAGTAATCGTGTGAAATCTGTTGGAAGGAACTGAGAGGCTGGGTTAGAGTATTCTTGGATTGTTGTTTTGGAAAAGGGTCAGTGCTGGTACTTTGTCTTTGTTTTAAATCTGAGTCCAACATATCTGCTTTGGCCGTGTAATGATTTGACAGTTTGTCTTCTAAATTGCGAGCAACGGGATGAGCTCCTTCTAGGCAATTTGGTTATCAAAATTCTGTGAGAATTTTATAGAATTCTTTATTTGCACATTTAGCATTTTGGATTATGTCTGAATAGTACCTTTTACTTTTTTGATAGCTGACTTGTATAATCTGTTAGGTTTCTGTAGGCAAAGTTTGTTTGGATTGGTGTTTGTTCTGAGGCAGGCACAATGCAGCTTTCTAATTTTTTGTTTTGTCTCTTTTATCTATCTATTTCTCCATGGTGCCTCTTTTCTTTTGTTCTGTTATGTAGTTTTTAGTGGTATCAGGATATCAAAAGCTTCCTGTAGCCACTCATATAGTTTTTGAACAGAATTTATTGTGTCTAGATCTGTACTGGATGTTAGTTGTGTTTTTAAGTGTTCCAAATTGAGTTTGTACCACGGTCAATAGGTGGTTGCATGTATGGTGGTTTTAGGTGCGTCGCTTTGTGTTGTTTTATGTTGGAAAGCAAGCAAATGGTGGTCTGACCATGTGACTGGAGTCATTGTTTGAAAGGTAACTAGTTCTGTATTTGCAAATATGACTTCTAGGATGTGCCCAGCGAAGTGTGTGGGTTTGTGGACGATCAAATGCAGGTTCATTGCATCTAGGACAGCAATGATTGTTTTCAGATGGGGCATATTGGGTTTGTCAAACCAAATGTTGAGGTCACCCAGAATGCATAGGTTGGAGTGTAGTGTTATTAGATTTGAAACCATGTCTAGAAGCGTGTCTGGGAATGTTGCATTGCTAGGTGTAGGTCTGTAAAGGAGCAGGAAGTTACAGGAGGAAGACGTTGTAGGATTTCATCTGGTGAAAAGTGACTCACAACCTTGTAAGGAGACGTTGTCAGCTTTAGTGATATGTAATGTTTGCCTGAACACAACAGCTAGGCCACCTCTTCTTTTGCCTATACGAATTAGTGTGATAGTTTGATAGCCTAGAGGATCGGCTTCATGGAGGACTTGAGTCATATCATCTCCCAACCATGATTAGGTTCTGAAGAGTATGTCAGGTTTTGTGGCAGAGAGAAGGTCGTAGATGTGATATTTGTTTATAGAGAGTGATCAAGCATTTATTAATAGACAGTTTAGAAAATGTGCTTTGGTGATAGTATGACTGTTTTGTAAAAGAGTGAACAGTATTTTGTGAGTTTGTAGCACGTGGGTCCTTAGTGTTGGTATTAGCTGTATGAGGATACCAATCGTGTAGCTGTTCTGTATCGTGTTCCTCGTCCAGCTGACTAAGAAGGCATTTTGATGGGTCTGCATGTGTAGGTGGTGGAGACGGAGTTTGAGAGTGAGTTAGTGAGCTGTGTTGTTTTTGTAGTGTAACCTTGTTGTGCAGTAGACATGGAGAATCAAAGTTGTGAGGAGTGGCATGTTGCTTAATTTGTGTGCATCTGTTTAGTGCAGAAGGTATATGAATTAGGGGTGGTGGTGCAGCATGTGGGTCATGCTGTAAGGTTCCAAATTGTCCAATGGATGAGAGGCGGTTAAAAGAGATTTGCTGTGTAGCTGCATGTGTGTTAGGTGTGAGGGAAGAGAGAAAACTTGACATTGGAGATTGTTCATGGTGTGTATCATTTGTGTAGTCTGGAAGGTGGGTGTATGTTTGTAGTTTGTGTCAGAAAGTATTATGAGGTGCTGTGCGTGAGAGATTTTGTTGTGCTGGTATGTATGTTATCTTTTGTTTTTGAGGACGAGTAAAAAGATGTGCTGGTGTATTTCTTTTCTGAGAAGGATTTGTTTGTAGAGTATTGTTTGTGAGTGGAAGTTGTAAGTTAAAGGGGTGGTGATGTGTTTGTGAGTAGAGTGTATGTTTGTAAGAGGGGATGAACTAGAGTTAAGAGTGTTTGTGTTAGATTTGATTATTGCAAGAGGTAATATGTGTGGTGCAGTGGAGTGTAAGTGTTGTGTGGTTGTGTTATTCTGGTAGGAAGACGAGGAGGGTTGTCACGCACCAAGAACGACTCGGGACTCACGGCAACGGTGATTAGGGGGTGTTTTATTATTTAACAAGGTCTCTGGGCTGTTCCTTCTCTCGTTCGCAGGGCGATACTTTGGCTTCTCCACAGGGTCTTTTCAGGGTCTTCTGCTTGGGTTCTCCATGGGGTCTCCTCCTCGGGAAAACGGAGAACAGAGAGACCGTTAGTGAGGCTTTTGTAGCCCGTCTGGCTTCCTCCCACCCCTTTTGTGCACAGGTGAACTGTCGTGTTCCTTCACACGTCACAGGACCGAAAAAGGGGGGGTTTGTGTGAGGGGGTGCCCGCCAGTGAGGGAAGGGAGTGGAACCACGAGGAATCACCTCTCTCCGGGTTCCTACGTGCCCGTTAAGTCCTATCGGCCTGTCTCTCAATAGCACCTTTCTCTCTTGTTTGTACCTCACAAGATCGTGCCTGGGATATTCTCCACCTTCGTTCCCACCCTCAATATCCCTGAAATGCCACTCGCCAGAACACCCAGCTGCGCAACACCCCCCTGGTCCCTGCCGTCACTTGCCTGTTACCGTGACCCGGCAACGGGGTCACGGCTGTCTCGTCCAGAGCGCCTTCCCGAAGGGAGCCTTCCTTCTCCTCGCGCTGGGCCTCCCGACCTTGGTCTGCTACGGTTGGTCCCTCCTTGGCGATGGCGTCCTCTGCCCCTCCGGTCCTCTCGGTGCTGTCTCTTCTCCTTCGGTCCGTGCTCGATGCCGTTGCCTCCTCGTCCGCCAGGGCTACCTCCGCCCTCCGCTGCACGGTATTCGTGTCGGTCTGCTCCGCTGGGTCTGCTGTTCCTCCGTCCTCTCTGCTCACTCCGCTCGCTCCACTCTCTCCGCTCTCTCCGCTCTCCTCCTCTGCCTTTCCAACCAGCTTTTCTTCTTCCGGCTTGAGGCGTTCTCTTCCTGTTGGCAGGAATGCGTGGTCAGTGGTACCCCCGGGGCTTTCGAGTACCGCCCCTGCCGCCGCCGCTCTGTCACACGGCATCCCCACCAGGCATGGCCGATCGGGCCACAAACCAGCGTCCGGTCTGGATAGGAAGTCCACGTTGGTCTGCAGGGCACCAGGCCGATAGAACACCTGGAAAGAGAAAGGCTGTAAGGCCAAAATCCAACGCAGGACCCGAACATTGGTGTCTTTGTTCCTGGCCAGCCACACCAAAGGGGCGTAATCGGTGATCAGAAGAAAGGAGCGGCCCAGCAGGTAGTACTGGAGGGATTGGAAAGCCCACTTGATGGCCAGGCACTCTTTTTCCACCGTAGAATAACGGGATTCGCGGGGCAGTAGTTTTCGGCTCAGGTAGACAACGGGGTGCATGCTACCTGCGTTATCGGGTTGGGACAGGACAGCCCCTAGGCCCCGGTCGGAGGCGTCGGTTTGGAGAGTAAACAGTTTTGTGAAGTCAGGGCATTGCAGTACGGGTTCGTGGCATAATGCTTCTTTCAGCATGGTTAGGCTTTGCTGTTGTTCGATTGTCCAATCTCTGATGGTGTTGGGATACGTTTTTGACAGCATGTCTGTTAGCGGGGCTGCGACCTCTGAAAAACGGGGTATGAATCTCCGGTAGTAACCCACCAGGCCCAGGAAGGCCCGTATCCCCTTTTTGGTGGTGGGTAAGGGTAGGTCCCTGATGGCGTCTACCTTGTCCACCTGTGGCCTGATGTGTCCCTCCCGTATGTGGTAGCCTAGGAACCGTATAGAGTCGGTCGCGAGCATGCACTTGGCAGGGTTCGCGGTGAGACCTGCTTGCCGCAGGCTGTCCAGTACTGCCCTCAAGTGTATGGTGTGTTGTTCCCAAGTGGGGCTGTAAACGACGATATCGTCTAAGTACGCGGCTGCGTACTTTTGGTGGGCCCTCAACACGATATCCATTAGGCGTTGGAACGTGGCTGGTGCTCCATGGAGACCGAAAGGCAAGACCCTAAACTGATACAGTCCGGACGGGGTAGAAAACGCTGTTTTCTCCTTGGCCCCTGGTGCTAAGGCTATCTGCCAGTATCCTTTTGTTAGGTCCAGAGTGGTGAGGTATAGGGCGGTGCCCAGCTGTTCGATCATTTCGCCCACCCGGGGCATAGGATAGGAATCAAAGCGAGAGAGGGAGTTCAGTTGTCTAAAGTCCACACAGAACCTCACGGATCCATCGGGCTTTGGTACGAGGACAATCGGAGAACACCAAGGACTGGTGGAGTTCTCTATGATGCTGTCGCGTAACATGTCCTCTACCTCCCGCTCTACCACTCTTCGCCGGGCTTCTGGGATGCGATAGGGACGCAACCGAACAGGCTTAGCCCCGTCGGTTCTGATATGGGGTTGGACCAGGGGTGTCCTACCTGGGTGTTTGGAGAAGACGTCCTTATATTCGTTGACCAGGGTGAGGAGGGACTCCTTTTGGTTCGACTCTAGTCGGGGCCCTAATGGGATCTCACAGGGCATAGGGCCTTGTTCTTGGGGTAGAAACGGGATGGCCAGGGGTTGGTGATTGGTTATTAGTAGGGCGGTGGATGGAACAGGCTCAGGGTCAGAGTCATCCTCCCATTTCTTCAGGAGGTTGACGTGATAGATCTGTCCTATCCTACCGGTGTGTGGAACTGCTACTCTATAGGTGACGGGGGTTACCTGGTGCGTGACGGCATAGGGCCCCTTCCATCGGGCCAGGAGTTTGTTATCGGATGACGGTAGGAGAAGGAGGACCTTGTCCCCTACCTGGAACCTTCTGAGTTTGGCCTGACGGTCGTATGCCCCTTTTTGTCTGCCCTGTGCTGCCTCCAAGTTCTCCCTTACCTCTCCCCATAACGTGGTGAGTCTGTCCCGGAGTTGGGTGGCATAGTCCAGAAGTCCCTGTTCTTCGTCTTCTTCCTCTTCCCACCTCTCTGCGGCCATGTCTAACAGGGTGCGGGGTTTGCGCCCGAACACCAGCTCAAAGGGGCTATACCCGGTCGAGGACTGAGAATGGGTACGGATAGCAAATAAGGTGAGGGGAAGCTGTCTATCCCAGTCCATACCAGAAGCGGATATGGTCTTCTTTAGGATACTTTTAATGGTGTGGTTATATCGTTCCACAAGCCCGTCTGTTTGTGGATGGTAAACGGATGTCCGTATCTGCTGTATGCCTAGTAACTTACAGATTTGGGCCATAAGTTTGGACATGAACGGAGTCCCCTGGTCCGTCAGGAGTTCATTAGGGAAGCCCACCCGGCTGAAGAACTCCAGCATCGCTTGGGCCACATTACTGGTTGTCATACTGGAGAGCGGTATGGCCTCAGGGTATCTGGTTGCGTAGTCCACCAGTACCAGAATGTACTGGTGTCCCCGTGCGGAGGTGACTAAGGGCCCCACGAGATCCATACTGACTCTGGAGAAGGGTGTTTCTATAATTGGGAGGGGCTGTAGGGGTGCCCGGGGCACGTGCGGGGGATTGGTCCGTTGGCATATTGGACAGGCAGCACAGTGGCGTCTGATATCCGAGAACACCCCCGGCCAATAGAAACGCCTTAGGAGGTACTCCTCGGTCTTCTCTCTCCCATAGTGTCCCCCTCCCGCTTGGTTGTGTGCAAGGTGGAGGACCTGTCGACGAAAGGAAGCGGGGACTAGCAGCTGTTTTATCGTCTCGGTGTCTTTCCTCACTCGCCTGTACAACAACCCCTTTGATCTACAAAAGCAGGGTCCTACCTGTTCGTCCTCCTCTGACACTATCCGGGCCCAGGCGTTCCCCAGGGTGGGATCTTCTGCTTGTGCTGCTCTGAAACTGCGTGGACGTTCCGTCACACCGTCTGCAACAGAGGAGGAGGCAGGAGGGATATTAGACAGCCCGTTGAGCACCACCTCCCGGTTGTGTTTTCTCTTAGTGCTGCGTGAATTCCTTTCCCTGTACCTACCCCCTGTTATGTCCTCTGAGCAGAAAGCCATGTCTTTCAGCCAGTGGCGCTCTTCTTCTTCCTTAATGGCCCTGGCTAGGTATGTCGGGAAGTCGGCGAAGTCTGTTCCTATAATACATTCCTCGACCAACCTGGGTATCGCGCCCACCCTCAGGCCCATTTCTTCTCCTTTCTCTCCTAGGACAACCACAGCCACCGGGTAGGTCTTCTGGTCTCCATGGACACATGTAATAGCCACCCTTTCCCCCTTTCTCCACTGATGATCCCTGATACGTTCCTGGCTGAGCACCGAGTGGTGACACCCGGAGTCTATAAGGGCAGTGATGGGGGCACCATTCACAACCAGACCTAGGTGGTAGGCGTCCTTTTTGTCGCCTGCTACTAGCACTCACCCTTTCGCGTACCCTACCTCCATAGGCTCAACGGTGTTGTGTCTCTGGGGACAGAGGCGGGCTATATGCCCCCACTCGGCACAGCGGAAACATTGGGGACCTGACCCCCCTTCCTTTGGGGTGGGGCGTGGGAGAAAACCGGGATCGATAAGGGGTCGGATCTGGGTAGGTGTGAATCCAGGTACAGGTGGTCTCCACCTTGGAACGCCGGCCAGGGTTGGTCGCGCTACGAAGGCTCTCACTTCCGGGGCTCGTTGATGGGCGCAAGCCAGCTCCATGGCGCCTGCAATCGTTACGTTGGGGTGCTGTTTTACCCAAGCACGAGTGGCGGCAGGGAGAGCGTCCAAGTATTGTTCCAAGAGGACCTTGTCCATCACCTGTTCCATGGTGGAGCAGTGGGGCTGCAGCCATCGGTTGCCCAGGTCCTGCACTCGATAGAACAGCGCCCTGGGGTTATCCTGGGGAAGCCACTTCTCTTTCCTGAACTTCATTTGATAGTGCTTGTGGTCGCAACCAAGCCGTTCTAGGATGGTCTTCTTGATGACGTCGTACGGGGTTGTGCCCGCTGGATTGGCCGCCTGATACGCGGTCTGTAGCTCCCCAGACAAAAGGGGCGCGATTTACTGACCCCAACGCTCGGCCGGCCATTGGGCAGTGCCCGCGACGCGCTCAAAGTTCGTGAAGAAGAAGTCGGGGTCTTCGCCAGGCTGGTATTTCTGTAAAACCGAGCTAGGCACAATGGGGTGCACTTTACTGCTGGCGATGGTGTCAGTTAATCGCTGTATGGCGGAGTCTTGTACCATCTGGTCTGTGCGATAAGGCCCACCTGGGCTTGGAGGGCCTCCTGTAGGTGTTCCCGGTCGGTTTTAGCCTCAGTGGCTTGTCCTTCTACCACCAGCTGAAGGTGTCGTTGGCCCTCGGCCAGCTGTTTCAACATGTCTTCGAGGCCAAGAGGTTGGGTCATGTTCTTGTTGCGTAACGGGACAGGGAGGGGGGGATCCCACTTCTGACACCACTTGTCACGCACCAAGAACGACTCGGGACTCACGGCAACGGTGATTAGGGGGTGTTTTATTATTTAACAAGGTCTCTGGGCTGGTCCTTCTCTCGTTCGCAGGGCGATACTTTGGCTTCTCCACAGGGTCTTTTCAGGGTCTTCTGCTTGGGTTCTCCATGGGGTCTCCTCCTCGGGAAAACGGAGAACAGAGAGACCGTTAGTGAGGCTTTTGTAGCCCGTCTGGCTTCCTCCCAACCCTTTTGTGCACAGGTGAACTGTCGTGTTCCTTCACACGTCACAGGACTGGAAAAGGGGGGGGTTTGTGTGAGGGGGTGCCCGCCCGTGAGGGAAGGGAGTGGAACCACGAGGAATCACCTCTCTCCGGGTTCCTACGTGCCCGTTAAGTCCTATCGGCCTGTCTCTCAATAGCACCTTTCTCTCTTGTTTGTACCTCACAAGATCGTGCCTGGGATATTCTCCACCTTCATTCCCACCCTCAATATCCCTGAAATGCCACTCGCCAGAACACCCAGCTGCGCAACACCCCCCTGGTCCCTGCCGTCACTTGCCTGTTACCGTGACCCGGCAACGGGGTCACGGCTGTCTCGTCCAGAGCGCCTTCCCGAAGGGAGCCTTCCTTCTCCTCGCGCTGGGCCTCCCGACCTTGGTCTGCTACGGTTGGTCCCTCCTTGGCGATGGCGTCCTCTGCCCCTCCGGTCCTCTCGGTGCTGTCTCTTCTCCTTCGGTCCGCGCTCGATGCCGTAGCCTCCTCGTCTGCCAGGGCTACCTCCGCCCTCCGCTGCACGGTATTCGTGTCGGTCTGCTCCGCTGGGTCTGCTGTTCCTCCGTCCTCTCTGCTCACTCCGCTCGCTCCACTCTCTCCGCTCTCTCCGCTCTCCTCCTCTGCCTTTCCAACCCGCTTTTCTTCTTCCGGCTTGAGGCGTTCTCTTCCTGTTGGCAGGAATGTGCGGTCAGTGGTACCCCCGGGGCTTTCGAGTACCGCCCCTGCCGCCGCCGCTCTGTGACAAGGGTATTGGTGGGAAAAAAGATGGAAGGCTGAGTCTAGATTTGTTAGTGACAAAAAGGGGTCTGTTAGGAGTAGTTAGAGCAGGGAGTGTGTGTCTGGATGGGCGATAGTTTGGTATAGTGTGGAATTGGGTTGTGTTAGTGATGAGTGGATTGGTGAGTGGTATAGGATAGAGTTGTGTATTGTTTGTAAGTGTTGGTGCAAATGTGTGGCAGCTGGGATAGAAGGGTGTTTAGATATGGTTTCTGGGGTTTTGTAGAGAGTGCTGAGACAATAAAATTTGTGAAGGGTTTTTTGTAGTAAATGAGTCGAGTACATGTGCTGTGAGTGTGTTAATCTGGTTGTGGATGAGTTAAGGTGGGTGCCGGTGAATAGGAAAGTGGACAGCATTTCTGGCCCTAGTCCCAACCAGTCTTGGACAGGCTTAAGCAGGCAGTTGCTCTTTTCTTCTCTGCCCTTACCCTCTATGCCCGGGCTGAGGCACCCTGAACCTGGCCTTAAAGAGCCCTACCACTCCTGTCAATGGGAACGGTAGCCCTAATCCTAACCAATCGCAACACTAGCCCTAAGCCATAGAACCAATGGGACACCAGCCTCTTACAGCCAATCACAGCCCTAGTCCCAGCAGCCAATCAGGCGCAAACCCCTAAGCCATACGGCCAATAAAAACCCTAACCCTAGCTCCTCTCCCAGCCCTAGTCCCAACCCTAGTTTCAGCAGCCAATCATGCAGGAAATCCTAAGCCCTATGTCCAATAGAAACCCTAACCCTAGGAACCAATCAGAAAAACTACACCTATCCACCAATCAGATCCCTAACCCTAAGCCCTATATCTAATAGAATCAGTGACCCAGGAACCAATCAGCACCCTCAAATACTCAAACAATGAGAACACTAACCCTAATCCAATAGAAAAACCAGATACAGCCACCAATCAGTGCACACATGTAGCATCCAATGGCAAGCAATATAAGGTGTTTGTGACCTCAGAAAATGGTTGCTCGGCAGGAGGCTGGAAGCTGCTCCTCAATTCAGAACCTCCTAGGAGACAGACATGCTCAATCCCCACCCTGGAGTTCTGCAGGTAAGGGCCTAAAAACTTTGCACTCCAACAATACTGCTTTTCCAACACTTAAACAACTCACTCGATTCCCCCTAAAGGCCAGGTGAAGAATGAAAACTGCACCCACATCCTTCAAGCCCAGGTATACACTTGCCACCAGGGACAAGGGGCGCACTGGCCACTGGGGGCCAAGTGGGCACACTTGCTGATGCCAGAGGGCCCAAGGGGGCACCCTTGCCACCACTGGGGGGCACACTTCCCACTGCTGGGGGCCAAGGGAAACACTTGCTGCCACCAGTGGGCCAAGGGGGCACACATGCCGCTGCCAGGGGGCCAAGGGGGCACACTTGCCCCTCTGGGTCAAAGCCCCCCAAGCTCCCGCTCCCACCTCCACGATCTGCTCAAAGCTCCAGTCGCATTTCTTCTTCACCTCCTTCTCCAAGAAGCTGCTGGGCTCAATTTGTTTGGCGGCAGTGGCTTTGAAGCCACAGTAGTAGCTGGCGGGGTCACACTTCTACACTTGGACCCCGTGTTCCTTGTCCACTCCTATGAGAATCATACAGCAGCAGAGCTGCCAGATCCCACCAAGCAAAAGCAAACATAGCTCTGCTTTCTGCAAGCCAGAGCTGTCAAACAGCTACAACTTGCAGAAACGGGAATTTGCATCTGTTTCTATGCATGCAAATATGTGTGCAGAGAAACAGATGAAAACTTTGCTTTGACAGAAAGGGGGTTTCTGTCAAAGCAATGATGGCTCCCACTGGAGGTGGGGAGCCAGCAGGGACCGTGGGGGCCTGGAGACTACCCCCACTGTCCCCAACACAGGTCACTGGGTGCTCTATGGGCACCCAGAATAGAGAGGCCAGACGCTGGGGATTGGGTCCCTGGGGCCTAATTTGGCCCGAGAGGGGAGCCGTGCAGCCCCCATCTTCCATCTCTAAATGGCAGGGCCCTGGGGAAAGAGTCCTCAAGGCCAAAATCAGCTCAGGGAGGGAGGTCTGCATGATCCCCTCCCCATTACAGGTAGGCCAGGCCCCAGGGCTGAAATCTGCCTGGGGAGGGGGCATGCTGTCCGCTCCTCTAAAATATAATATTAAAAAAGCCCGGAACCCGGGTGAGGGGGTCCCTGAGCCGAAATCAGCCTAAGACTGGGGCCATGCGGCCCCTCTCCCCAATTCCAAAAAGGCCTGACCTCGGGGATGGGGTCCAAGGGGCAGAAATAAGCCCAAGGGAGGGGGGGCCATGTGGCTCCCCTCCCCTAATAAAACAAAATACATTTTTTTAGAAAGCTGGCCCAGCAAGTCACAGAGGCCTGCTCCTTTCACCTTCAATCTGCAAACATGCTTCCTGGCGCACTACTGGTTGGGGAATGAAGTCCCCTTGGATACTGAGGGTCCCTGGGGGCCAACAAGCCCTCCTGTTACCTTCCAGTAAGTTCCAAACAGTGAGTTTGCTGAGAGGTCGTCAGAAGACACACACACTTTCTCCACCACCATGTTGTGTAGTTCCTACAAATCTATATAGGATCTGCACGTTTAGACAACGTAAACTAAAGAATTGGTGTCCAGACTTATTCTAGACACCCCCAGAGGATATGTTAGTCTGTAGACCAGTTAGCTCACAGTGCCACTATGAGCCCCTCTTACCAAGGAGCGAATAGTTTCTTGCAACTATCGAACATGACAACCCTGACCCCTTAGGGATCGTGGAAACAGTACCGTACTTTTCGCTCAGTCACTCATGCTCACTTTATCTCAGAGAGATATACAGAATAAACGGTGGGGACGTTTTCAATAAGCATTTATTGAACCAGCATCATTTTAGTATAAAATACGTGTGCTGCAACAACTGTGAGACAGAAACAGATATATATGGTTATAAGCGCCAGCAGAGTAAACAAAAGGTAGAATTCTACCATAGTGCTAAAACAATGAATATATGCAGGCATATAGATACATGACAGTAATAATGCGTACTCCTACGATGCAAACCCTAACTAGATGTACCGAAGTGTACCTAGCATGTATTTGAGTGTATAGCCAAGAATCCCCTTAGGATAAAACCAACCCCATTACCTGATGTGAGAGAATGAAGGACCCCGTCTAGGTCTCAAGATGGACACCCCGCGAGGGATGTCAGACCACTGCGTGCTGGGGTGTCTGCGTGCAGGAAACTCAGCGTCTCGTGTCAGCATGTCAGAATGGAAGTATTTTTCTCCTCTGGTTTGCCCAGTGAAGATGTAATGCTTATATACCCAAAAGGTACCTTCAGGGGTTCTACATAGAAGTGTACTATGAGCATGTCGGGCAAGGATGAGGATAGAGGTGACCCTTATACAGAGTTATTATGCAGAAGATGGTAGTCCTGCTGTGATACTGAGAATCCTCATGCATAATAAATGAGGCTCATTTTCAGAGAAAACCACACAACATTTATGCAGCACCTAACTAGGTAAAAGGTCAGCACCAAACCCGTTATGTAGAACAATTGTAGGACAAATATAGGTAAATGTCGTTTAACTACCTAGGCCTATATTGGGGTACAGTTGGGTTCATAACACCTACTCGTCATCCGACTGGACGACATAATAATAAATGCTAAAATATGCCTGTTTAAAAAAGCATTAAACAATTGCTAAAATATGATTTTAAAAACAACTTAAAAACATGGTATATGTAAAAATGGTGTAATCATAAAAAATCTCCATAAGTCCTCTAAAAAGTCAATATACTGTAAGACCAACTGAGCATGCCGAAAGCCATAATGCTCAGTGAGAGCAGAAGTGGAAAAATAAAACAAAAATAATGTTTTTGAATTCCAATTTAGGTTGTTTTAAAAAAAGGCTGAATTGTTCCCAGCACACAGAGAGTCAAATGTGTATATGTCCTGTGTGGCAGACGCAACAACACTGTTGCCTGCCTTCGCAAATGACGGTCCCTGTAACACCTCTTGGATCACATCAATGGAGCACAGGTGATCTTCTCCAGTTCCCACAGCCATTGCTGAGGAAGCACTTGATGCCCGCAAGCCAGGTACAAAGCCGGTGTACATTCCAACAGGAGCTGAAGCATCCTGTGGTGGCTCTAAGAATGCCAACATCAGGATTGGAATATGCTTAGGACCCTGCACTATATGGGCCTTCAACGGGTCCAGCAGTACATCCACGTCCGGATGCGCAACCAATGGAAGTGTTAGACAGATGTCCAACATGCATGCATGTCTGCAGATAAAGCAGCGGAGTACAGGCAAGACGCAGTCTACCCAGACTGATCTGAACGATAAAAACCAATGCTCGCTTAGCTCCTGAAGCCGAGGTGTGCCCAGATGGAGTGCCATATGTTCACGGCAACGTCGCTCCAAGAGCGCTTTTTCTATCTCCTTGGAATTGGGCACGTCCACTGCATAGCAGAAAAATTAAAATCAGGATACCCACTACCAGTAGCAGGATCAGATGAAGCCCTCCAAAAATGCTTCCAAACATGGAGTGTATTAAAGATGGAATAACTCCAAAAACAGTCTGAAAGGTGCCCAATAGCCCAGAACCTATGTTTAAATAGGTGTACTATCCCACTCGTATCAGACATGTTAAAGATACGATGTACCATTTCTCCGAAATGGAGCAAGAAGTTAGTTTGGACTAGAGCCTGTATCTCAGCTGAAGACCTTGCAACCTGGAGATCAAAAGTATCTTGATCTGAGGTTAAGGCCACTTCCTTCTGTAAAAGTATGGCTTTTAGTCTGCTTAGAGAATCAAACCGTATAAGGGAAGCATTCAATGAAGGCCATAGCGGTGCCTCCCTAACTGAGTGGGTCGGTGGAAACAATACTTGCATACAACAAGTAACACTGGAACTTACTGTGACCAGATATGCGATGCCCGGCAGCATCCCGCAACAACCTTGATCATTCAACATCAAATAACTCCCGTTCGAGAATAGTTTGAACACCGGATGAATCAAAGCAGCTGGGGATCCTTTCAAGTGACAAGATAGGTTTGCAACTGAAGCATTGCAAGCTCAGTGAAGCATAATAACCTGACAAATACCCTACCCAATGCTTCATACCTGCCTACCTGGTGGTACTGTAGACAATATTGAAATTGGAATGTTGTCACTGGCAATGTGATGTGCCCATGTATTAACCATTCTGTGGAAGGTGACTCAGCCACAGTAAAAGGTAATTTGTCTAATTTTTCAATGTGCATCATTGTATACTTCGCATCTCTCCGTGCCATTGTTGTCTGCCTTGCTGTTAAATTATAAGCAGAAAACAGAGACGCACTGTTAATATATCGCCAGGGCATGTGACCAGAACGTAATGATTGAAGCATCCAGCTCAATAAGAGGATGGATCGTAACTGCGATTGCCCATGTTGAAGAATGGACAAGTCCTGTTCTAGTATATCTATAGCAGCGGATACAATGTTGCCCAGTGAAAAAATCCTGGAAGTTAGTGTGGTCATGCCATTGTCGACCACTGCCAAAGCTTTTTCTAGGTTAACTCTGTCAATTTCAGGCAATCTCTCCACAGGTTCCTGTTGAGAGATCTTCCATACTTCGTTGTACAAGGCGTATAAGAAGCGTTTACGACATGGTTTCCGGGGACCTAGCAAAAAATCCCTCAGATCCATGTCATCTGAAAGTAAGGACAAGAGTGGTTTCACCCGGGACAGTGTTGAGGTTTACAGCCAATCTAGGCATAACTTCTCAACACTATAGGATGTCACTACCCCAGGATGTTCTTGTTGTACATAGCGTTGGTCAGGCCTATGGATAGTAAACCCTTCAGTGGTACCCTTGAATCTTGATTGACACCCATTTGTGTCAATAGGCTAAACTAACCATCCCTTCCAATCGGGGTCTGAAGAATTGTATGAACCCTCATGTATAATGTCATCCAGTGTATCCTCACTATGTTGTGTATGGTTGTGCCATCCCTCGAAATGTGAAAGCGAGGGAATTCGAGGTGTGTTTAAGTGCTTAATCTTGGCTAATCCAAGATAGGAAGTCTGTTGCACGGTATCGTTCAGGAAGATAATTTGCTGTGGTATGAGGCATGCTCTAATTAACGCCTCAGTTTCCTGAACTTGCCAATCTTTAGTCTCCCAGACAGATTTTGTGTCTATGGTGTCCTTCCAAAAGTCGAAACCTTGTAAAGACAACTGGGAAATAAAGGAAGCAGAGTATATCTGTTTCGTGTTGGTGAGCATATTTTTCTGCGCAGATGTAGGTGCAACCTTATCATAGTATGAGGTCAGGTCTGAAGTGTTAAACCCAGAAAAATAAGCAAACTTTTGTGCAAATGTTTGTGAACTACCTTTCGGTGGTGTTGGGCAATGTTACCATTGACGGTAACTAAAAACATTACGTGGAATACTTGTCTTGTGCAAGAAAAGATGACCATAGTGTTGGTAACAATACATGGTGTCAAAATCTGATGTTTCATCATACAATTTGTTCTTGGAAAATGCAGCACATAGTTCTAAATCAAACAGCATGCTATTCACAGTTTCAAAATCCAAATCATCAGAGAATGTACTGGGGGTGATGATATCATTCAAAGAAATGCATGTGGTTTTTTCGAAAGTTCAGTAGGACCAAATACATCATATGAAACCCTATCCCAAACTATTCCTTCAGGAACCGGAACTGCTGTAATGTTCACAAAGGACAGGTCTCTTTGTTCACGATAAGTTGATGTATGTGATTTCAGGACCAAGTTCACATGTGGTACTGTGGAGCATTCTGGGAGATTGTGTCCATTCAGGAGCAGGAAAAAGACAGTTAAAACACCTATCTACAGGACTAGGAACAGTAGACCATGTGCAATCCAAAGCTGTAGCCAGGGAAAAGCAAGGTAAGTTTTTTTCATCTGACGGTAGATGTTATATACTTTTTCTTTGTGGGAAACAGAAGCTGGCGGTGACTCAGGTTCAATCGGATCCAGTGAGAAGGTATCAAAATCAATGAAGTAGCCAGGTGCTGTTCGTTCTATCTTTGGTAGCTCAGCAGGTTTTGTTGAACTGTCAGTTGACTCATTTTGAGACATATTCACATAGATGTCGGTATTAGGCCGAATTGAAATCTGTGTTTTATTTGTGCTTTGTTGTTGTTGTTCAAATTTGACTGGTACTAGTTCCATTCCATTGTTGGCAACTCTGTTACTTTGTAATGTAGAATCTTCAAACATTATCAGTCTTTCTGTCTGAACCTCCTGTATGGTAGCGAGAGGAGAACGGCGGCTACCCAGGAGCCCACGCGGCTTGCTATTCAGTATCAGCCACATAGTGAGTTTGATCAGATCTATGGAGACAAATCTTTTTTCTTTTTTTCCAGCAAGCGGCGGAAGAAGTACTGTTCTTGTTCCTTCGACCACCAGGACAGGTACAGGCTCTGTAAGATGGCCCAAATTATTTTTTGTCCACAATCTTTTCCCTGACCAGCTCCCCGATCTTCGGGACCCAGGCAGGTCTTACCAAAACTGCTTTAACTTCCCCAGTGGCGGTCCATTTTACTTGGACATTGCTTTGTAGTGCCGAAAAATAATTGAGTTCCTGTAAAAACAGTCAAACGATCATTGATGCCAAATGCTTTTTCATCTGCCACTGTGCTGCCACTATCAAGGTCGGGTACCCACATTCTCGTCCCACATAGGGCCTCGTATGGAGTACAGCCTCCCAGGGAGCTTCTTGGCATGTTATTTAGTACCCTCTGGACCCCATATAGGTGATTGACCAAACTACAGACCGAGCCTAATACCCTTGCTGTTAAGGATTACTTAGTCCCAGTTTTTCCTCTCCACAATCAAATTTTCCTCAGGATAATACGGAGAGGAGTACCGCAATGCTATACCCAAACTTCCCATGGCTTCCTTTAAGCCCGAGAGCTGAACGCGGGGCTATGGTCAGAATGTGATGTGCAAATTGCGTATGTCCCTATGAACACTCGCAAGTCCTTTATAACAGTTCGGGTGTCAGCCGAGCGCTGAGGCCAAACCCACAGGAATCTAGAGCATGAATCCACTGCCACCAAGATGTACTTGTAAGCCCCGTCAGATTGTAGTGGGCTGCAGTTGTCCAAATCGACACATGCGAGAGGTCTTTCTGATCAGTAGTGGTGTTTGTGGTGGGCGTGCTACGGTAGAACCATTCATCTGCTGACAGATAGACAAAGCCCTTGGTCTGCTTGGTAAGACCTGGCCACCAATAATGTTATTTCAGTAATGAAACCTTCACAGTAATAACTGCGTGTGCTGAGCCCAAACCCTTGTGTGCAGATAATATTAAACCTAATCTGCGATCCATATTTGGTATTACTCTATCCCCCACTCCTGGAATTTGAGCATACAATATTTTTTGTGCATCTAACTTGTAGGAGTACTTGAGTGGAAAGCCTTTTGGCAAGGTTGTGCTGTTTTTACGTGAAGCGATGGCAGCTACCATTATCTATCCGTGTACTCTCGTGCTAGAACAAGTGATTGCAGCTACGGCAGCAGTTCGTACTGTCGCCTTGGCGGCTTCATCAGCCTATGAATTCCCTTCAACATGCACACCAACGCATTGAGGACTCAGTGTATGAATAACGTGAGCCCGCGGTAAGCCCTTTTTCAGCTCTGCCACTCGTTCCCAAAGTAATTTATACTTTATTGTGCAACCTTTTGAATCTCTAAATCCATTTTGGCCCCAGTAGTGAAGATATTCATTATATGACTGGACACAATAAAATGAATCGCACACAATTAGTGTGGGGAATTCTCGATACGTGTTTTTTAATGCCAGTATCAGGGCTTTTAGTTCTGCCAGCTGCGCCGTGCAATCTCCTAGAGACTGCGTCTGCGTATTGCTAGGATGGAACTTACCATCCCGCATACATCCCTTTACAATCGCACAGGCTGCACTGTATTGCTGTTTACTTACTACAGCTGGCTGAGCTGAACCGTCAGTGTAAATTATGTATTCATACTGATCTAGAGGCATTATTTCATTCGGGTGAGGATATTCATGTTCGTACTGCAGAAATGCTTGTGTTTTAATGTAGAATCAAATTTTCAGTCTACATCTGTTGCAGTGAGAGAATTAGCCCATTGTATCCATCATGGATGCAGTGCTTTAGTGTTAGGAATACTTGCTTTTGTAACAGCCTCTAAGGTTGGTACTGGAGTTACGACAATTATTTGTTTCCCCTGATCCAGTGCTCTTTCTCTCACTACAGCAGTCTGTACAGCTGTCAATATTTTTTCAGTTGATGCAAAACGCATTTCAGCATTTGTGTACAAATGTGATTTGTATGCAATTGGTACAGTTTCTACTTCATTGAAGGTGAGGTAAGTGTACCCAGATTGACCCGCTATTACTCAGATCACCAAATTCGTAGTGTTTACACGTGTGTGTAAGTGTTTGGAAGCTATCATGTCAGCTTGTAGGGAACAAAGAATTTCTGTGTGTTCCTGTGTCCAATGTTGAACTGAGAAGTCAGGTCTGATTAAGTTGTAGAAAGGTTTCACCTTTTCTGCGTAATCCAAAATGTATGTTCTGCCAAAATGTAGGAATCCGAAAATGAATTTTGTAAGTTTTTCAGAGTCTATGGAGTTTGGAGCAGCGCACATTTTTCTAAAGAATTGGCTGCCAGGCTTTTCCCTTCACTTCGAAGCTCATATCCTAAGAATAGGACATTGAGGTGGGCAATTTTTGATTTCTTAAAGTTAAATTTGTAGCCCTCTGAGGCCAACCCCAAAATTATGTTGTTCATCCTTCCCAAATGATCCAATAGTTTGTCGTCCGTCAGATAAATATCATCTACATAGGACAATACCTACTCATCTTTTGAAGTAACTGATACTCTTGCTGAGAACAACCCCGGGCTATTCTTATACCCTTGGGGCAGTCTACAAAATTGATGTTCAGAGCCTAGGGCTGAGAATGCTGTCAAATATCTGCTCTCAGGTGCTATATTTTGGCAAAAGAATCCATTTGAGATATCTAGTGTAATGTTGTACTTTTTCCGCACAATGTTATTCATTAATGCGGCACTATGTGGATTTTGTACTGCAAGTGTTTTTGTGCATGTGTTCAAATGCCTGTAGTCTAAAACTAGACAGTATGAATTGTCGGGTTTCACTATGGGAAAACAAAGGATTGTCCATGGAGGAGGTGCAATTTTCCATTACACCTTGGTATTTGAGTTGATCTAAACTCTCCCTGACTTGTTTTTTCATGTCATGTTTTATTGGGTACTGTCTCTGTGGTGTAGGAGTAATTTTTACTGGGATTTCATGGTGAGGTGACTCAGCATCCCATCCTACATGATTGCGGTATAATACAGGAGCTAGTGCTACTGCCCACTCCTGTGCGTATGAATGTTTTAGTGATTCTGGAACGAGGTTGGAGAAGGCTGGTAAAATTACCATTTCACCCTTTGGGTAGTCCATAACAAACTCAGGCAGCCAATCGTTTTCTGCTAAAAGGATGTCGTATCCAAATGACAGGTTCTCCCAAAAGAGACTTTTACCTTTTCTGGGTATGTCCCCCTCCATATGGAGTGTTATTTCATATAATTGATGTGGGCCACTTACCCTAGTATCAGGTGTCTCCACCGTGATATGTTCATTCAACACCTCTGTCACCGGAAATTCCATCAGGTTCTGGCAAGCTATTGTCACGTCTGCTGCGCTGTCTAGCATCGTCAGAGCCCATTCCCCGTTCAGAAGTTGAGTCCTCAGCAGCCTGGGCATTTCTTATTTTAAGGCCAGCTACTTTCTTCTTTTTAAATTGATGTTTTGTTTTTTGTTTATCTTCTTTTTTGATATTATAGTCTGAAGTGTGATGTGTGCCTCTTGGCTTGGCTCACTCTTCTGATCTGTGTTCTGACCGTCCTTCCGTCGTCTGTGTTTTTTGATGAGCCCTGAAAGGAACGAGAAGAAAGAGCATCAGTATCGTGATACCTGTCAGGTTTTTTAATGTTATCAAGGTTTCTAAGGCTATACCTCCTGTCAGAGGGCTCCTGTTGAGGAGACCCACCCCGTGATTGTGATGCATTCTGCTTATTCTTTTGTTGTTTATTATCCCATTTTTTTTAGAAGATTCTGGTGCTTGCTTAGTGTTATATTTTTCAGAATTACCCATTACTTGTGGTTTTATAGGTCTAGCTCCCAAATTATCTCTACCTAATTCAGCATATGTATCTTTGATAATTTTGGGTAAATCCCACGCCTGTTGTGCAGGAGTGCATTCCCTCAGGCGTTGGCATATAGCCACCGGTGCTGCCTCCCCGTTTATGTCGCTAAAATAATTGTAGATACCTGGGAAAAATTTCTTATTCACTTCATCCCTAAGTCCAGAGCAGGCTCTGCTCCATACTCATTCTGTATTTGTCTTAATATCTCTGGTATCACTGCTATTAAAGGGGTGCCATGAGTCTTGGTATAGATGGCAGCGAAGACTGTACCCCATGTGGTACAATCCTTTATTGGGGGCGATATCGCCATTGGCAAGCAAATTGTCAGTATTCTGTGTTTTTCCTGTGGGCCTGTGTGTGAAAACACTGCCTCTAACTGTGCTATCCAGAATGGCATTTGCTCACGTTTAGTGGGCATTCTTCCCATACTTGCGTTCAGTCTTTGTGGGGTCATTTTAGTTGCCGTCCCTTGTAGTTGACCTGTTGGGGTAACCCTTGTAGGTTGAAGTGTGAGTGTTCTCATGATGAACTTTGTCAGATTTCTGTAAAGTTTTATTATTTCTTTGTGAAGCAGACGTAAGTCTACTTTTGGCAATGTGTCAACTTCTGGATGTGGTGTTTAAGCAGCCAGAACTGGCCAAGTCGCTCCGTCTCTGCTGAGCGGACTGAGTCTCACTTTTTCTGTGGTGTGTGGGAGGGCACCTTTAAACCAGTTTATATGTTCCTGGTACATTAACGGGACCTCTATGTCCTTGTATGCATTGTATTCTTCTGGTATTTTATCCGGAGTTAAGAATGAAATGTATGTGTGCGTGCATTTGCAGGTGGGAATTTAATCCATGAATTGAACACCTCCGTTCTGTATGCTTCGTGTGCCTCAACCACGAAGGTAACAGTTCCACCTAATGCTGGGACTCCAAAATCTGCTAATTTTAAAGTAAGTGCATTTCTGATATTTTTTTAAATGTTTGTAGCACCTTCCTGTTTTCTGTCCTCCGCTGCATTTGCATGTAATGCTGTCGCAGGGTTATCTTCGACACACATTGTTAAAAATAGTTTCAAGGAATTAAGATAAGGTTTTATGCACAATGTAGGGAACTATAATCCTTTAAGCTTGAATAAACCTACAGCCAATGCATAAGAGAAACCTACTCAGCTGCAGCGGATTTTCCCTTCCCACTCCAGACGTCTCTTTGCAAATGTGAGTAGGGGTCTCTGAGAAAGCACGACTGAACTACTCAGAATTGACCGTTGAATAAGAACCAAACCAACATTGGGCGCCATGTCATGTAGTTCCTACAAATCTTTATAGGATCTGCGCGTTTAGACAACGTAAACTAAAGGATTGGTGTCCAGACTGATTCCAGACACACCCGGAGGATATGTTAGTCTGTAGACCAGCTAGGTCACAGTGCCACTATGAGCCTCTCTTACCAAGGAGCGAATAGTTTTTGGCAACTATCGAACATGACAACCCTGACTCCTCAGGGATCGTGAAAACAGTACCGTACTTTTCGCTCTGTCACTCGTGCTCACTTTGTGTCAGAGAGACATACAGAATAAACGGTGGGGATATTTTCAGTAAGCATTTATTGAACCAGCGTCATTCTAGTATAAAATACATGTGTTGCAACAACCATGAGACAGAAACAGATACATACGGTTATAAGCACCAGCAGAGTAAAGAAAAGGTAGAATTCTACCATAGTGGTAAAACAATTAATATATGCAGGCATATGGATACATGACAGTAATAATGCGTACTCCTATGATACAAACCCTAACTAGCTGTACCTAAGTGTAGCTAGCAAGTATGTAGATGTATAGCCAAGAATCCCCTTAGGATAAAGCCAACCCCGTTCCCTGATGTGAGAGAATGAAGGACCCCGTCTTGGTTTCGAGATGGACACCCCGCGAGGGATGTCAGACCACTGCGTGCTGGAGTGTCTGCATGCAGGAACCTCAGCATCTCGCATCAGCGTGTCAGAATGGAAGTCTTTTTCTCTTCTGGTTTGCCCAGCGAAGATGTAATGTTTATATACCAGAAAGGTACCCTCAGGGGTTCTTTCTAGAAGTGTACTATGGGCATGTCGGGCAAGGATGATGATAGAGGTGACCCTTATACAGTTATTATGCAGAAGATGGTAGTCCTGCTGTGATACTGAGAATCCTCATGCATAATAAATTGAGCTAGTTTTTGAAGAAAACCACACAACATTTATGCAGCAACTAACTAGGTAAAAGGTCAGCACCAAGCTCGTTATGTAAACAATAGTAGGACGAACAGAGGTAAAAGGTTGTGTAACAACCTAGGCCTCTATTGGGGTACATTGGGGTTCATAACAACTCTGCAAACTGGAGCACTACTGCTTGGGTGCTGAAGTCCCCTTGGCTGTTGAGGGTTCTTGGGGGCCAAAATCCCTCCTGCTATCTCCAGTAAATCCCACACTGCGAGATTGATGAGAGGTCTTCGAAGGCCATGCCCCCTTTCTTCACCACTCTGCAAACGCACCTCCTGGCACACTGCTAGTTTGGGGAGGAAGTCCTCTAGAAATCCTTGGGGGGGGCAAGAACCTCTCCTGTGACCTCCAGTAGGTCCCACACAGCAGGATTACTCTGAACTGGTTAGAGCCCCTACGCCCTTTCTCCACTACTCTGCAAACACACCTCCTGGCACACTACTGGTTGGGGGATGAAGTCCCCTTGGCTACTGAGGGCCTTTGGGGGCCAATAACCACTCCTGTTACTTCCAGTAAGTCCCACACAGTGCGATTGCTGAGAGCTGGTTGGAGGCCCTGCCCCCTTTCTCCACCACTGTGCAAATGCGACTACCAGTTAAAAAAACCATAGAAATGTACTTAAAAACCCAAAGATTACAGGGACATTATAGTTAGGAAATAGAATTTATCAAATCATAGAAATTCACTGAAAAATTCCAAAGGTTTCAGGGACGTTATAGTTAAGAAATTCATTTCAAGAAACCTTAGAAATTTGCTGAAAAAAAACAAAGGTTACATGGACGTTATAGCTAGGCTCAGATTTCACTCATACAAAACATAGAAATTCAGCAGCTTTAGTTACCTGAGCTAACTATAACTTATGCCCCCATAATGCACTGCTTATGACCTTGCATATTACATCAGTCATGACCTGGTCACTGACATCACTGATGACATCTCAAATGACATCACTGATGATATCATCCACAGAACCACTCACACACCCACTCACACACCCATACAACCTCTCATACGCCTACTCACACACCCACAAAACCACTCAATACCCATTCATGAACCCATAGCAGTACTCACACCCCACTCACTCTTCCATAGAGCCCTCACACATCCACTCACTCATACAGCCACTCACACAACCATTCACTCACCCATATAGCGACTCATGCAACCAGTCACTCACCCGCACAGCCAGTCACATAGCCACACACTCACCAATACAGCTACTCACACACCCACTTATTTATCTACAAAGTCACTGACACACCCACTCACTCACCCATACAGACTCTCAATACAGCCACTCACTCAACCATACAAGCACTCAAACACTCACTCATAAACTCACACAACCACTTACGTGCCCATTCACTCATCCATATAAGTACTCATACATCTGCTCACTCACCCACACAGCCATTCACTCACTCTCCAATACAGTCACTCACACACCAACCCACTTGACCAAACACCCAAACAGCCACTCACTTACCCATATAGCCACTTACACACCCAGTCACTCACTCACAAAGCCATTCAGACACCCACCCACTCACCCATAATCACTACACACCCACTTACTCACCCATAGAGCCACTCACACTGCCATTCAATTACCTATACAACCACTGACACACCCACTCACTCACCAATGCAGCTACTCAGACAGCAACTCACTCACCCACACAGCTACTCACACACCCACGTATACATCCATACAGCCACTCACACACCCATACACACAAGGATACATACAATTACACAGCTACTCACATAATATATGTTAGAAGTAGTATCACACAGTAGTAGTGCACCTAGTATACTAATTTTACTTTTGTAGTAGGTTAGAAAATACTTACACTCACTATATTATGTCATGAGTCATGTCATTTGAGATGTTACCAGTGATGTCAACAGTGATGGTGCAAGGGTGCCTGTGTTGAAATCGGGTTATTTTCGTGCAGGAAGGGACACCTTCCTTCACAAAAACATCTGTTACGCTACCCCTGGGGAGGCATAGGCTTTTGACGCATACCCAGGCTTACAGCATGTTGTGAATCTGGGAATGTTTCAAATGCCATGGGTGTTACATGGGAACACCCACCATAACGCCCATGGGACACCTCCCTATCGCAGTGTGAGGAAATGCAGCAACTTGCGCTGCGCTGCCTCACACCATATCTATGAGGCCATGAAAAGACACACAGGGTGGCTTTGCGTGGCCTCGTAGATATGGCTCTGCAGTGTGCGCCCATGGAGCGTCATTAAAAGTGATGTTCTGGTGGCTCATGGGGCATGTAAATGAGCCCCACAGTATCTTCTATGTAGAATCTTTGCCCTGTTGAAAACTTTTTCTGCTAAACCAAAAATACATGTGTGGAACTTATTAGACACAAGGCATCAACTGTCATCTACACACAGAGTTACTCTTCAATTAATAGATTTATAATGTGTTCAATACCTCTACACACCTATGATGCATTAGAAGCACATGTGCTTTCCAAAATGTACACTTTGGTTTTGTTAGTTATCAGGTGTGATAAATAGCACGTATACTTGTAATCAGGCCATTAGCAGTAGATATTCCCTATTTTCCCATCAATATTCCTGGTCTTTCCCACATTTACTTCTAAATATTAAACTTAGATGTGTGGAAATCTCTACATCCTAAAAACAGGAGAGGCAGATGTGAAAATGTCTCCCCCTAGGTTTGCGAATTGCATTTTATAGTAAGCAGTACTACTTTACATAATAAAAAATGCAGCTTGTGTACCCGACCCAGTGTGTTTAAAACTGTGCTATTTTGGTAACTGTTTTTTAATTATATTTTTGCAACACAATATATTTGTTGTCAATTTTGTCATATACAACCATTGTATTCTCCATTAATATGCACAACTTCACGGGGGAAAGGATACCTAACCTTGCGTATAAGGTCCCAGGAGCCAAAGATGCAGCATGCGGTATGATCTCAGGATTCTGTAGAGGAAGCTGGAAGTACGTACATGAAATGCGTGGTTTCCATCCCTTTAAGCAGGTGCAATGTAAAGAAAAACATTTGAAATTGAATTGAAAAACCATTGTAGAGGTAATGAGAGGGTGACATTTTTATGAACCAGTATATCATCTTTAGAGCTTGGAGTAAAATGCTTCTTCATTCTTTTCATTTGCGACTGCATGTCAGCTTGTAGAAGGAGGATATTCTTTACAGTGGCGTCCTACTTGCTATTCTTGTAGCATTTACCCAGATATACTAGCAGCAGTAAATTGATTCTGTGTTTTACAATTTCAAGGATGAACTGCTAAATCAACATCCCACACCCCTCTAAGGGGGTTGATTGGCAAAAATGCGACAAACTTTGTGAGCAAGCACATTCCCATTATCTGCAAATGTAGTGTAGTAAAAACGCTGTAAGCAATCATGCCCTGGGATTTAAGAGTATCCCATAATAGGTGTAATACAAAGAGGCCTCTCAATTTGGTTCTAAAACTGACTGGGTGCTTTACCACATTTCCAAAGGTTTTTTCATGTACTAAAATATTGAATTCTGAAGATCGACTAGCTATATATCATCCGGGTATGTAAATATATCAAGTATAAAGTATTCTTAACAACACATTTACGTACATTGTCAACATATATTGTCATCTATGTAACTTGACATGTACCTCTTTTCAATATATGTAAATGTGGAGTTAAGAATGGCAAATCTATACTTAAATATAGATGATGATCTGAACAATATAGTGGTAATCAGTACTCCGGATTCAATAATGTAATTCGGTGTGAACAACTCATTATTTTGAAAAGCGACCACTGACTCCTGCAGTTTTCATTGCAGCATAAGAAAACGAATGTGTCTTCTTGTTCTTTAAAGTCACAGTATGAAAAAAGTTGACTGCCACCATCATTACTTTCTCCGGCTGTTATGGATTATCCCAGCCCTATGGTGCCTATGAAATAAAGCTATACAGCAGCCAAAGTGACTCAATGCTGCCATCTTTGCTAAATTGCCCCACTTTTGAGATGGCCTCAGAATTTAGTATTTACAGAACTTACCATGGGCAATTTTCCCTGTGGCAGCAGGGTAGATTTTATGTAAAATAACATGCTTTTTTCAATAAATCAATGTCCTACTACATTAGTTAGGGGCGTGTAACTACTATGTCTGTTCTTTATTGTGTTTACAAGTAAACCATAATAGCATACAGATATAAATGAAAATATACACATAAGAACTTAATGACAATCACATTCTCGGACAATGGCCGTTCATATCATAATTCACAAGCTGTACAGATCTTCTAGTTACAGGCATATATTACAATCAATCTGGAGTTGTTTAAATAAAAATACAGGCATTGCAATAATCCATGTTCAATTCAGAATAGCAGAATAGCAGAATAACGGAATAGGAAAATGATGTTCAGTGCAAAAGTAAGTCATTTGACAATTAACTAGTAGCAGCTTTAAATAAGAGGGAATCAAGAAAGGTTCATTTGCTCTATTTGATTTTATTGCAAAATACATGCGGATGAACGCAAACACGATTTGTTCGTTAAAGTGCTTGTTCATTAAAGTACCAATGGTTCCAAATAGTTCCTTAGGGCTATGCCCCTGGAAAAATAACATCAGGTTAAAAATGTTCATTAATCACATCATCTAGACAGTAATAGTTAGAATTAAGAGCCAGTCTACTTAAATCTAAAACAGCAGCCCTAGACATTTGAGGTGTAATGACAAGTTGTCAAAATAATTGACAAATAACTAATAGCACCATTAAATAAAAACAAAATCAATGAAGATCCATTCACTCTAAATGATTGTAGTGCAGAGTACATGCGGATGAACACAACTTAATTTGTTCATTAAAGTGCTTGTACATTAACGTGCCAGTAAGTCCTATTGATTCCCAGGGGCCATACTCCTGGAAATTACATCAAGTTAAAAATATTCATTAATCTCAACATTTAGCCAGTAATAATTCAAATTAAAAGGCCAGCCTACTCAGATCCAAAACAGTAGCCCTAGGCATTTGTGGTGGAATGGGAAAGCGATAAAGCGGCGTGCCACCATCTTTATCCCACTTAGCTTTAAAATTTTAATGAGGGGGCATATTACCAAGGAAGTGGCGATGAGAGGCGTTAGCCGTCTTGGCTTAACGCCTCTCTCCGCCACTTCGGAAACGCCAGGCTGCACCATATTAACAAGGATATGGTGCAGCCTGGCGTTTCCCCCTGCGATGGCGCTAAGTTACACAACTTAGCGCCAGCGCAGGCACCCTTGCACCAGAGTGCAAGGGTGTCTGCGAGCAGGGAGCACAAGGCACAAGGCAGCACACATGGAAAAAGCAAAAACGAGGAGAATTAAAGCATTTCTCCTCGTTTCGCCACCTTAAGACCAGGATTTTTCTGGTCTTAAGTTCGGCGCTGCCACCTAATATCGCCAAACTTGATAATAGGTGGCTTCAATGGGTGTTGCGATGGAACGCCCACCGCAACACCCGCTGCACGCCCCCTTTCACGCTAAGTTTAGCGTGAAAGGGGCCCTATTATCAAGGAAGCGTCAAGCCACTTAACGTGGCTTTAAGCCACGTTAAGTGGCTTAACACTTCCTTGATAATAGGGCGCTGACCCTATCGCCACCACAAAGTCACAAAAAGTGACGTTATGGTGGCGATAGGGGCTTGATAATATGCCCCGAGTACTTTTTGAGATGGGCGTTCTCCACCCAATGAATAATGTAAGGGTACACGGGAACCTTTCTCATATATCATATGCAGCTCAGAAAAATCTGAAATATAATTGCCCAATCACGAACTTCCACCTGTGACCTATCCTTTCAAGGTTGAGGAGTGTCTGACCTATGTAAATATCGCCCATCGTTCGCATCCGTGGTGGATCCAGCCAGCCAATCTGGCCCCAGGATAAAATGCACAGAATTCCCGGAGTCCCCACAGTTTGGCCTGACATGCAAAATAAGTCTTTTTCACAGCTCCCTTGGTCTCCCACATTTCATGTTTTTGACATCAAGGAGGCCAGATAGGGTCTTCCTTGTCCCATCTTTACTGGAGCCAGGACTAGGTATTTGAAGTTCACAACTACTAAGCAGCCCTCGAATATTTTTCTTCCCACAAGTCATTAGGGAAGGTATTACAAATGAGAGGCTATCTAGTAACACTCCGTGCCTCCTATGCCGAAACCATCTGTTTCACACGATAATTTCAATGCATCTAGTTTGATTTTTGTGTCGGTATCCGCCCATTTGGTGGTTGCAAGTATGCTGTCTATTAGTCAAAGAATTATGGGAGGTAGAAAACAAATTCTTCCTGAAATACGCAGACATTTAGGTAGTACCACCCCCTCATCAGTGCTATCCTATTCATCATAGTGAGAGGCAGCCTCGGCCACACGTGGCATATCTGCAAATTCCATGAATTACACGACTCCTTTTTAGCGAAATATATTTTTTTGCATTATGTGTTTGGTGGATGTCCAAATATTTCAAGTCAGTAGTTTGATATTGCAGGTCAGGGCACACAGGTCAGGAAACCCAGTGTCCCAGTTGTGCCCAAGTGCATAATTGGAATATTCATTAATTTGACCACATGCTACAAAGCCCTGATAGTTTGTCATACTTGTCTGGTATGCTCAGCATAGTGCAATGGAGTGAGTCGGATGTCTAAAGTAAACTTAAAGTACCATATTAAAGTAACATACATATATTGGGACACTATATGATTAACATTGCTAATATTTATACACTAAACTCCCATTTGTCACCACAGTACAAAGGCCAAAGGTTCCACCACAAGGGTAAACACGAATTGATAATGGGCAGCCCTGTCAGTTGCCCCCCTCCAACGCCCAGCTTTCAGACACCAAACCAATAACTTTCAAGAACAGAAATCATGAATTCCCAGCACACAGTATTGAAACCTCTCTTGATATATGAGGAGGCCCCTGCATATTCCGCATCGGACGTCAAAGAAGATTTCCAGGTGTGCCAAGGGTCTCAGGTTATGAATGATATTACGATGTGGGATAAAGATCGATGGGTCGGGGAGTATATTAAATCTGAAACTACTGAATGCAATCTACGTGCACGAGCAGCAGTGGTATGTTGGAGTCCATCGTCGTTATTCAGAGCAAAGTGCTTTTTCAAGCTTGGTATTGCGTTTGTGACAGTTGGTTACATAATTTAAAAGAATGGTAGAGGATTTCGAAATATCTTTGGTGACTGCTAACGAAATAAAGGTTTTCCAACAGTGTAATAACGAAAGATTGATTTAAACACATTGGGGCATATTCTCAAGGAGCCATCGCCGATTTATCCGCACTTTAGCGCCGCAGAAGTGGCGATAGACTTATCGCCCTATTCACAAGCTGGTGCAAACTGCCGACATCGCCAGTTTTCCTGCGCTAGCTGCCGCAAAACACATCGCCACGGTGAGAGCGACAACTAACGCTAATGATATGCAGAGTAGGCGTTCCCGTGCAAAAACACACGAAAACACCACTTCGCGATATTCTCACGGACCGGCCAGATCAGCGAAGTGATCCGAAAACAGGCGATAAGGCGCGTTAGCAGCAGGGATTCAACACCTGCCTTTTACTGGTGTTAAGCAGGACAACAACCTGCAGTATGAAAGGGAGCCCAGCCTAAAGCCATATCTGAAGACCAACAGATGCCATGGAGACAATGATCATGCAGCCTGGAGACCCAAGAGGGCCACAACACCCACTGCAACCACCCCCCGGACCCTCCCCCCCAGGTCATGAAGTCCAGTAGTCAACGGTAATGGAAAAACAGAACTTTATTACAAATACATAAACAACAAGACGAAAAGCTCAGCCAACGCTGCTCCATTCCCAACGGGAACTTCACTAGGGCAATGTGTGGATCTAATAAACTGCAAATGCTGCGGGAACTCCCAATACCATTCCATATCCCGAAATCAGTAGTCAGGAACCTGTTGGAGAAATGGTGACAATGGTCAAGCGTCCTCATAGTCACAAACGTAATCTGGTACAGTGTATTGCACTTGGACAAACCGGAATGCATACAGGTATGATGAATCCAGTCCAAATATACTGTAACAAAAGTCTGTGTGCTCGTAACCTCCGCAGGAAAGAAAAGGAAGGTTACGACCACACAAACATCTGTTACGTTCTCATCATGCAGGATTCATCATACCTGTAAACATCACGGTTTGTATCATCTTGATACCCCTGCACCTCCACTTCCCCCACGCTGTGCATGAACAGCCGGAGACCATGCAAGGGAATTACGCCATAGCTGCCTTACCGCACGTGTCGAGGGCAATTGACTGTACACATGTACCACTTGTGCCCCCTGCCAACCCTGCACACAATTACCGCTACAGAAAGCACACGCATTCCATCAATGTGCAGGCAATAGTGGACCACCGGGGACAGTTCACCAATGTCGTCGCCAACTTCACAGGCAGTGTGCATGATACATACATTTTCCGACAGTCCATCATCAACCAGCGCTTCCAGGATGGCACCTATGGCAATGCACTGCTCATTGGTAAGTACTAACTGAACACACCACACACCCCAACTCCACAATCACACAACTCACAACTGTGGGAGAGCACACGTAACAAAATCACATACAACATGCCAACCAACATGCCCAACTACCGGACACGACAACACAAGTAACCGTGGTAACAGGGGCCAGACATGTAGACAAACCATCCACAAAGGCAGAGCCCCTCTGCCACACAATTGCATAATGTGGGGAGAGGTGGGAACCAAGAATGTGCGAAGGAGGCAAGTGACCCAGCAATAAGAAAGGACACAATGCCAAGTGTGGCGGAGATGTGCTGGGCAGACTGCAGTATGCAGAGCACAGACATGTCCATGTGGACATCTACTGCTGGTGTTTGCAGTGTAGTGGACAGTGGACGCAAACAGGTTACCCCAGGCAGTGTGGAAGACCTTGGACATGTAGCCATGTGGTCCCCCCCTGTAAGCCTGAGCAGAGCGGCCTTAGCCGGCGTATGTCGCGAATGAATAGCCCGGGGCCCTGGGCGTGGTCCAGTTCCGGGATGGCTACCACAGTAACTACTGCGTGTGTCTCTGTGTGTGCCATATTGTGACCATAGGCCTACACACACGTGCCCGACCACATTCAACGGCCGTATTCACACTGGAGACGAGGTGACTACGTCCCAAGCCAACCCGCGCACACCTCGTCAGCGCATGCAAGGTTGTGTCTGCCAGGGCGGCACCCCCCACCTAGCCACGAGGCCGCCGCCTTGACCGGTGGTGCCTGTGCGATCCTGTGCGCCTGCTGCACCCCAGCCCTGGTCCCCAGACCGGTCCGCCGCCCAGCGATGACTGCCCGCCCCCGCGCACCCAGGCCTCAATGCTCACCTGCCGCCACCGGCGTGTCTCCAAGAGGGTTCTCCACGTGCCGGTGCAACCTCCTCAGCCGATCGCTGGATTCCACGCCACAGGCCCCCAGCGCACCCTGCGGCGCCGCACCGTGGAGTCATGTGTGTGCTGACTGCTGCCTGCGTGTACACTGCGGTCCAGCAGGGCTCACAATTCAAATCGAGTCCTGATTTGCTGGACGCCGTATCGAGGCCAACGCATCATCGCAGGCTGTACACCCGCTCAGCTCTTCAGGTGGGCCTAACTCTGTGCACCGCAAGTCACAAGACGCAGGCCATCGGGTGCCACTAACTCAGTGCAACGCAAGTCATTGCCACGTGGCGGTAGGCCCGTGCCGGCCACAGTGCATCGGGTGCCACCAACTCTGTGCACCGCAAGTCATCGTCCCGTGGTGGTAGGCCCCTGCCGGACGCAGGCCATCGGGTGCCACTAACTCAGTGCAACGCAAGTCATCTCCACGTGGCGGTAGGCCTGTGCCGGACGCAGGCCATCAGGTGCCACTAACTCTGTGCAATGCAAGTCACGGACCCTTTATGATTGAGTTCCGTGGTTGCGGATGCCATCATGTCACCTCCGGCAGTGGGGGATGTGCTGTGGTGGGCCCCTTTTATTGGCAGGGTCACATGTCCCATGATGCCTGTGCTGGATGGGTGTGGTGTGGGTGTAAACCAGCCCTCAGGGAGTGGCTGTGGCATGCTGACAACTAGACCAGTGACCAGCAGATCACTACAGGGAAGACCTGGGAAATGTAGCTGTGTCGTCACCCCCTGTGAGCGTAAGCAGAGTGGGCTGGGCTGGCGTATGCCAGTCCAGCGTAGGGGTGTGAACAATGAACCCGGGGCTCTGGGCGTGGTTCAGTTCTGGCCTGGACAAGGAAGTAACCAATGCGTGTGTCTCCATTGTAGTGTCTGCGCCACCCGGACCGCAATCGGCAATGTTGCTCCCTGTGACCCAAGCCCCACAACATGTGCAAAATGGATGTGAGAGGGAATCAGTGACCCTACATTCATCCATACTGTCATACTTGAAGGATCATAGACATGACACATCTGTGTGAATGTGAATGTTTTATTCACATTCAGTGGAGTTTTGCAGCTGGAGCAGTACAGGGCCATGCACACCCCACTTGACATTGTTGCCCCGTGGAGGGCCAGCCAGAGTCCATTAGGGAAGGACAAATTTATCGGAAGAGGAAGAGTTCAGTCCGCAGTCTGATTGCTGTGTCATTGGTAACTAAACAGAATATGGCAGTCCATGTCGAGGTCCAAGGTGAGTGCCGCAGAGTGTATCGGGGGACAGTGGAAGGTGATGATGCAAAGGGCCGAACCAAGCTGAAACAGGCCATATGGCGGAGATGAATGCTACCGCTTCCTCATTACCACAACAGCAGTCTCATCCACATCATTGTTCTCTGATGTGTGATGTGCCTCACCTGTTGGTGGTGGTGTTTCGGCTGCAGCACTGTGTGGCACTGACACATCAGGGGCCGGAGGTGGATTGTCGGCCTCACTGTGTGGCAGTGACACATCAGGTGCCGGAGGTGGAATGTCTGCCGCACTGTGGGGCACTGACACATCAGGGGGCGGAGATGTGGATGGTGTAGGAGCAGCAGCATTCATCTGCGCCAGGCCTTGTGGCAGCAATGCCATGATGAGGATCTGCAGGGCATGGAAGATCCCAGCTACATCTCGCTGATGTGCAGCCGTGGCAGCCATCCTTTCCGCCTCCATCCGCACCGTGTCCTCCATGAGCCTCCGCATGTGTCCCAACTCCCGGCTGAGATCGCTGGAGCCACTCTGACTAGACAGGTGTTCTTGTCTCCGAGTCATGACTCCAGAGATGTCAGCCATGGCTTGTTGGAGACCATGGAGTGGACTGTGGGTGTCCGTTAGGGACTGTAAGTGGTCCCTGATGGGACGTAGACACCCATGGATGGCATCTAGTTTGGCTGCCATGAGTTCGAACCCCACCGCACCTGCTCAGCCATCTCCTTCTGTCCCTCCAACACACGGCATTGAAATGCCATGTGTTGGTCGTGGGGATCATGGGAGACAGACGGGGTGGTGGGTGCTTCCTGCTGTGTGGTCTGTGCAGGGGGTGGGATCTCCTCGATGCAGATGGGCTGCCCTGCTCCTGGGGGTGGGGTGTGGAAGCTGTCCATGAGCTCTTGGAGGGCGTCGCTGTCGAAGGTGGGGAGGTCCTCCTCATCATCAGTGAGGAGGTGTTCGGTCTGCTCTGCAGGAGGTGATGATTCTCCCTCTGCAATGTAAAGGGGAGATGCAGTTTAACAGTGTGTTCCATGTATGTTCACGCATTGGCCAAGTTTCCAAACAGACTGCCTGACAATGTACATTGTGACTGTTTAGGAGGAGCTGCCTATTTGAAGCGGGACAGTGGACATTTGTGCACCATCAGGGATGTGGGGTTGTACTTGTCCATTATCATGTCACAGTTTCCTGCTATGCCAAATGTGATTGGCCAGTTTCTACACACAAGCGGCAGCAGTTGTGTCCTCTGTTCTGTTGTGAAAGTGTTGCAGTTTGTACCACATTGGTGTCAATGTTGATGTGCTCTGATTCTTGTGTGTGTGCTGCATTGTGGGAGAGTCGCCCCTGCAGCTCAGACTTTGCTTGGCCTTCTCCCTTTCAGGCGGTGTGCCTTTGACTTCTGTGCTTATGCAGTGCTGAGATGTTGCATACTTGGGTAAATTGGGCTCTTGGTGGGAGTTGGGACTCTTGGGCATGGTTTGTCCGCAGTTGTGTTGTTGCCGTCAGGGGTTGTTTGTGCACGTGGATGTGTCAGTGTGTGACCTGCTCCTTTCCGGATGTGGACCACACTCAGCCACCTCGGTGTCGTGGCGTGCAACATGTCATGATGAGTGGCCTGCAGACATGCTCATCGTCATGCAGTGTCACTTGCATTGTCAGTGGGGCTCACGGATCCGCAGCTTTGCTGGGTTCAGCACATGTGCATGGGTTTGTTGTGAGATTGGTGATGTGTGGGGAGGGCCCCCTCTGGGCACATTGTGGATGGGGGACTACTTGCTGTTTCTATGTGTGCTGCAGTATGGCAAGGAGATCAGGGACATGATCCAGAGTCATTGTGGTTGTGCAGTGTGCTATACTTCATTGTGCATGTGTGCCATTGTGCCCATCTCCCCCGTCCCCCCAGTCCCTGGTGGTTACTCACCCTGTTGCTGTTGTGTCAGGTCATGTTGAGCAGTGTCCGGTCCCCCGACTCCTGCCACCGTCTCCACACTGATGACTGTGGACACCATTTCCTCCATCTCATCCAGCTCCTCCTGTGGCGCAGGACTCCCACCCCCAGTCTGCATTGCTGCTTTGCGGTTGTTTGTGAGTTTCAGCTTGGTTTTGCGCTTCACATCATTCCAGCGCCTCTTGACCTCGTCCATTGTCCTCCTCAGCACTCCGACTGCATTCACCTTGTCCACGATGGACTGCCATGTTCCATTTTTTGTTGCCAATGACACAGTGGAGGTGACGAACAGTTGTTGATGGTGTTCTATCACCTCCGTAATCAGGATCCTGTTTTCCTGCGGACTGAACCGCGTCTTCCTCTTCTTCTTCTCCTTGCCCTTCCCTGACCCCGAGGTCCCAGGCTGGTCCTCCGTGGGGCTTGTGGGGTTCGGGTTGTCCTCTGTACTTGCTCCGGCTACCTCCATTGTGCTTCGCAGTTGTTATGTTTTTTTCTTTTTTTTTTTTGCAGCTTTTATGGTGATTTTTCCCACCTGACGTAGGAATTGCAAGCCTGGCGCTGCTTGTCGCCAATTTTTCTATTGCGGTTGGGCCCATCGCAACTTTTTTCACGCTCGGGTTTCCTTTTTTATCGCTGTCGTGGTAGTTGTATCGCAGACATTTGAGGCGTTATCGGGAAACTATTGCATGTTACCGCCGTGTTGAGAATACGACATTGACACAGAGTTATTTTCCCGCGATAGACGGCGATATGAAAAATTGCGTTAGCCTATTTTGGCGTTGTTTATCGCACGTTCTTGAGAATATCCCCCATTGAGTTCAAATCAAATTGATTGCTAATTTCTTGAATGGTCTATTCTCAAAAGAAAAAGGTATACTGTTCCTAAAGGGGACAAAGGACAAAGGGGAGTAGGTCAGAGAAAAGGAGCCACTACAAGGGGAGTAGTTCCTATATGGAAATGGGGCCCTCACACACCCTTGCGGGTGTCATGCTTCATCATCGGGCTTGCTCCTCATCGGGCCAGCGCTGCAATGCTTGACGGGCACCCTCAAGGGGGCTCTTTATCGGAGATCTTTTTCTAAAGCTGTGATGTGAAGTGCAAGTTAAGGGCCCTGACTTATTAAAATGTGATGTCACCAGTGGGGACAATGATCCCTGGTGGCTTATAAGGTCAACATGTTTCATACCGTCAATTAGTCAAGATGTGATCTAGGGCAATTCTTCAGGTCCGTAAAATTTATAACTAATCGTCACAGTGTCTGGGACCAAGGATGCAACAACTAGTGTCCTAACACTAAGTACTCTATAAGTGTACCTGCAGATTGTAAAATCACTGACCTGGGAGAGGAAGATATGATAAGAAATCATAAAATAGCGCCACACAGAGCAGTCTTGTATGGTACTTGTAGAGGCATGCAATACTAGCATGCGTGAATTCGTGATTTGTAATAAATAGTGATAGGAACCAAGTTAGACAAACACGTGACTCATACATAAAAACATATAGGTGGTGGTTTCATACACTATGGTCAAAAGAGGGAAAACACACATCCAATGAGGGTGATGTCATCACCTCCTCGAGAGATACACTGAGAAAAACGCTAAAATGTTTAGCATGCTGTTGGGAAGTAAAATGTAAATTTAAATTTTGTAAGTGAGCCCAGGGGAGGAATAATAACGTCAGTTCACATGGTGAAAAGCCAAAGATCCGATACTCACGTCATCCATTGGAGAACTTCACCAACGACCTACCCCATCTCATGTGCCTCGGAAGTGAGGACTTGGAGGTGGTCGTTTGGTTTATAAACCCTCCATTCAGCCCTAATTGGTAACAGGTGGTCCGTTTGAAGTGGTTAATTGCTGATCAAAGGTCAGCAGTGATGGGCTAGGGATTGTGGGCGCCATCTTGAGGTGGGTTATGTGCCCATGTATCACATGGATTGTTGCTAGCAATTCATGTGGCAGGTTGTAAATCGTTTACACGCACACATTGAATGTGGGCGTGTATGCGCCTATGTGGGAATCCCATTGTGGAAAGGGAGGCGGCGCAACACCCCCCAAGTTAGGATTAGTCACCGGGATCTGGGGCGGTACCCCGGCAGCCCTGCCCCAGCGGCATGTCATGCCGGCTGGAGGAGACACACATGTCTGAATACTAACCCGCCCCTGGCACTGCAACAGACAGAGGTCTGCGGTGACAGTGGGAGGAGCATACCATTTTCTTTTGAGAATTAACAGTGGAGCATGTATGTTGGAATTTTATGCGCCCCAATTTTTTGTGATGGATTGAATGGTTTATTGTCATGACAATACATTTCAAAATTTCTAATTTTATTTCCAAAGTACATAGTTAGTTAAAACCATTACACCGACAAAACATCAAAGCAATAAAACAATTTAAAAAAGAGATTGTAATAAAATCAAAAACATTATAGTTACTCTTTTTTAATATTTATTTATGATTCGGAACTCCAATGAGTTCCACATAAAAATATACAAAAAGAAAGAAATTTACAATGTATCATCATAATATTCTTAATAACAGAATAAGATGCGATCGGGGCATAACAATTATAATTTCACTATACAGACGGGGGTTAAAAGCAAAAATGACTCCATGTAATCTCACAACCTAATGTATAAAGTGCATGTGCGCGTATATAAGAATCTTTGCTCAACCAATTCTAAAATTGTGCAAAAACTACATAATACTTTGTCCATTTAAATGTTCAATCATCCTCCTTTATACAGTTCAAGTATCTTTAGAATCAATTTACATTAAAAATAGAATACGCTATACAGCAGGGACTATTTTTGCCTATCAGATTTTAAACATATTGTGGAGGGCGACCAAATAACACTCGATTTTACATCCTGCCCTAGGTTCCAGTTTATAATATGCAAAATAAGCTACCGATCAGGGATCGTATTTGGCGTACCGGAACTAAGCACAACACTATACATCTCTCTACAAAATATTTAATAATTGTTTAAAAAAACTAAAAGTTTTAACACATACTAATTCAGAGGGTGGCTAATAGACAGTTCTGAGCCTCCTCTGCAGGAGTGATATTATATTTTAAAAATACAGGTCATAAAAGGCGATGTTGTAGAGGTTGTAATGAGGGACAAACAAATAATACATGGTTTAAATCTTGCACCCAATTTCCACAGAAATCACAAAGTCTATTCTCCCTAGGTAATCCCTCCCAGGCCCCTGTTGTAATTTGTAACAGGAGCAGATTCATCCTTAACAGCAAAATGGTTCTATGCACTCCGTGGGGGAGGTTCCATACAACAAACGGTTGTTTTTTTTTATACATACAACTCCCCACTATTATATCATTTCTAGAGTGCCCTGAATACAAAGATATATCTCTTACGACTGACTTTGTAAATAGGTTACTCATTCATTTGAATGTACGACCCTTAAACTGCATTTTACAATATGACTAAATAAAGAATGGGCTTAGCTGTGCGAGGAAGCTCAAAAGTCAATGCAAGGTCAGGAGCTGAGAGAGCTACATTAGGATAACCCAGATCAGTAGGGCATACCTGCCAACTCACATGGTGCCACCGTGTGACACACGATATTGGCTCTCATCACACGGTCTCTCGGTGAGGAGCCAAGATCACACAATGGCAGGGAAAACAAGCTGAAAAACACTGTAAATTGTGGTTTTCCAACTCAACTTCTGAGGCTTTGAACTGCCAACATCCATTAAGGGGTGTGAAAACACCCCAGGAGATGCCACCAACCTCAGCAAGCTTTTTCTTTTTTTGGGAGGAGGGGGCTTGGGGGCTGAGATAAATTTTTTGGGCATCCAAGGCGAGTTTCTCTTGTTGACCGTTAATAGGAGGGATGGCATTTTCTTGATGACATACCTTTTTATCAAAATCCTACAGTACTGATCCTAGTCACTGATTGCATTTGGCTGTCTGATGGGATATTCACTTAATAGGTTCATACAGTCTGTTAGAAGTTTGGCCTGCCAATGTGCTTGCCACTGCAGCCACTTCAGATTTTTTTAGTTTGAGCCAAAGGATAAAATATTGGCTGGTACATGGACAACAGGCTGAAGGTTTACTGCAATTGCCTAAGGTTTGGGATCGCTGTACTCACAACCTTGCATTTTAAAATCTGCAATATATTTAAAAACAGCAAGTGAAGCTGCGTATAGTCTATGACAGTGACGGAAATTTTAGACATATGTGTGCAGGTCAGGGGGTATATCCCCTGCAAATCTCCTATTTAAGATTCATAGCCCCGATTCTATTAGGCACGAGGCAAGTCATGTGTCCTTTGGGTCTCTGCATCTTGATAGGGGGACTGCCTGCTGTGGAATGTTCCATATTGCGTCTTGTGCTTGCAAATTGTTGACGTATTCCTGTGGATTGAAAAGATTAGAATTGAAGTCCCTGGAGATTACTATGAACTGTGCGTTGCGTACTGAGTTCAGATTATTTATTGTTGTTTCCACAATTGGAGCCGCAGCCAGCTTTGACTTGTATTCTGGGTTAAGATATATGCTCAGTAGTATTAAAGAATGTTTTACCTTTTCAGCCCAACTGTTGGAACTGGCACTTTCCGGTTGACTGAGGTGGTGCCCCAGCAAAGCTGAACCTACCACTCCATCATGGGTCGGCGATTACACTCACTGTATAACCTGTGCTCACCCTTGAGTAGCTTGGCACTGAGCAGTGAGGCGTAGACCAGAGGCAATGTCTAAAGCATTGCACAGCACTCTCACACAACAAACACACTGATCATCACAAAAGAGACTTCACACATGGTGTATGTTAATAACGTTTGCATTCATCACACACATTAATTAACACAACATGAACATCATGTGTTTCTGGGCATAAATCACATTTGGAAATATCACTAGCAGTACTAGGTCCAACCATGTTAAAATAACATCAGTAGTATGTACACTTGGGAAAGGTTCTCCTTTACCCATCAGCACCATTATGCTATATAAAACGTTGTCAGAACTAGGCCCATCCTGGCAATTATTACAGTTCAATACCACACAGCTATAGGGTGCACCCCAGGTCACAACGATATCAAACATGCGTACACACAGATAATTGCAACACTATTAAACAGCACCATGGGCCAAGGCTGCAAGGGTAAAAAACAATGTAAAACATAGTATTCTTTTGGCAAGGAATCAATGTGTAAAGCAACACCACAGTGCAGATTAATTAATAACAGGCGGTCCTCATGCAGTCACTCTCACACACTCACTCAGCATCGATATGCGGTGCCACGGATATCAGGCAGATCCATATGGAGCACACTCGCACACACAAGCACACATCACTTTAATGTGGTGCAACTGATATTCAGCATCTGGCCCTGGGAGGGGCCTGGGTGAAGAGAGGGCAGTTGATCCACCACACTGAGGGCACAAAAGGAACAATGAATGAATGAGGGGTGAAGCAGGGGAGTCACTCGGAAGAAGGAAGCCCCCCATCAGACACAACCTGATCGAAGTAGCACCGCGGCAATCCAGGCACAACAGAATACGAATCTGCTCCTCTGTACCTCCCTGGAAATGAGGTGCAACGTCTGGTGCGCATTGATACAAGTCGCACCAGACAGTTCCAGTCACACACAATAAAGAGTCACAAACTCAGTACCTCACTGGAAATGAGGCTAAACTTCTGGTGCACATTGATTTGAGTCACACCAGACAGTTCGAGTCACACACAATGAAGAGCTGCAAATTCTTTACCTCACTGTAAATAAGGCACACTGCCTAGTGCGCATTGATCTGAGTAGCACCAGACAGTTCTGGCTAGACACAACAAAGAGTTGCAAATTCCTAACTTCTCTAGAGATGAGGCACAATTTCTGGTGCGCATTGATACAGATCACACCAGACACTATCGATCACAAACATTGAAGAGTTGCAAATTCCATACCTTCCTGGAAATTAGGCACAATGCCTGGTGCGCGTTGATACGGGTCGCACCAGAAAATTCCAGTCACACACAGGTGCAAGTTTAGCAGTGTTGCATGAGGTAGAATGTGGCACTACTATGGGTACACCCTCCCTCCGAGAGTCACAACCTGTGAATCGGACTACGCACACAATGTACATGCAGTCGGTGTGTCGTACCAGAGAGATGCGGCACAATCGATGAAGCAGGCCACGCTGGATCCTGCAACCAGTGAATACGCTCACCACCGAAAAGAGGCTTATGCATGTTGAGGCCCCCACGATGCAGGGGTCACACTCCTTAGATGTGGGAAGTGGTTTTGGGGCTCTGCACATGGTAATCTGGTCTCTAGGCACAATACTTAGTACCATGCTCACGCTGGGCTACCTGTTGCGCTTGTCCAATGGCTGAGCTTCTGCTGAGTGTACAAAGGGTGGCGGGGGCCATCTGTGTCCAAGGGTCAGGGGGAACCTTCAGGCTGCACAAGCCTCACTGATACCTGGACCTGCTGCATCCATGCACCACCGGAGCAGTTAATTCCCACCGAGTAGGGACCCGGTTGCCCGCTCACTATTGGGTTGTGAAGGCTCAAAAGGTGCTGGGCTGGTTGCAGGTAGAAGCAGGGCGCCATTCATAGATAAAGGCTAGTTGCACAAGCAGCTCATGCAGGTCCTGACCCAATTCCACTCCCTCTTGCCCCCCTTACTGCCAATACAACTGCCTCCCCACCTCCTCACTTCCTCTTGCCACCTCACCTCCATGCTGCCTTCTGGTCTGCTCTGACGACTTCTGAGCCTATTTCTGGACTGGCTGTTACAATGCCTCTGGTATCACAGCTAGCACTGCCTCATGGGCCACGTAGCAGCCCTCACACTTCTCACACTGGGGCTGGTTAGAACGCAGCAGGTGCAGAAGCGGGCTGGTCCGGCCAAAGCAGCCACTGTATATCGATGTTATGGACCCCCCTCCCCATGGGCTGACTATGCCTCGCTCAGGTGGGTGGCCGGTGTTCTATGTTGGCATCGGGCTGTCAGGCAGGGGCTGTGGCTGATCGCAGGGCATGGGCAGTGCTGCAGAGCCCTCACAAGATCCTCACCGCTCGGCTCAGCAGCGGAACAGTGCAATAGCTCAGAGGCTCAGCAGGCGTGGCATGGTCATGTAGCAACTTCCACTGTCTCTAACTGTTTTCATGTGCTTAACAATGCCTGTAACCCTTTTCATGCAGTGCAACGCAGCTCAGTCCAGCAAGTTGTCTTGATGCATTGCGTTGCATGAATTATTGATAAATATGGCCCCGAATGCATGCATTGTTTCAGCATGGCTCTCAGTAATGTAAATCGTGCAGGACGAAAGTAAAACATGTCCCACCCTCTTGGGTACTGCCTAACATCTTTTCTGTTTAACCCAGCAACAGGACACCTGGGAAAAAGAAACCATTTAATCAGCTAAGGCCAGATCTCTCAATAGCTCATGCAATGCAACACAGCAAAACAACTTACTGTATCGCATGAAAGGGAGAGGGCAAGAATGTGCCATATTTACCAATATATGGCACATTCCTTCTCTCTGCCTGTGCTGCCTAGCGCCAACGCAGGCACCCTTGCGTTATGTTGCAAGGGTGTCCGCATGACTAGCAGGATTGTTTTGAGTAGGAAGGGACACCTTCCACCTATTGAACACCTTTCCAAGGCAGATAACCGCAGGGCAGTGACTTGCGGTACAAGGTGGCCTGCATTGCTTGGTAAATCTGACTTAGGTATTACGCTGCCCTTGCAACACCCTGCCTTACACAAGGGCAATGCAATCCTTTCATAAATCTGGCCCAAAGTATCACACCTTACAGCATAAATTGTTTTGTCAGGCATACTCACAACAGCAGTTACTGACCGTCGGACACAAGAATGTCTATATTTACTCTAAAATGGTGCAGCACATGCACGTCTTAAAGGACAGTTTCAGAAAAATGAGTGGACACATGTCGACAAGAAGCTGCCTTGGCAATTCGTCATTCAAACATAAGTAGACAGAAAAAAACTGTTTGTCAGTGACTTTGGAAGGATTGGTGTGTCGGGTGCTGCAGCACCCCTCCATTCTGTTGCACACTTTCTAAAAAGATAGCCACTATCTTGTAGAAGGCAGCAAGGGTCCGTTTTCTATCTGATCAAGGAGGGAGCGGAACAGTTATCTATCATCAGGTGTATCCTTTCAGTTGAGTAGCAAGGGCATGTCACATGTAGCTATATCTCGCGTAGAAATGCCAAATAGTTTTTATCATATTTCTTTTTTCACTACATTTGTTAATCGCTGCTCCTTTTAACCACGGACATCTTTCATTGAAATATTTAGGTTCAGTACAATATTCATGAAACCAAAACCCCTTGCTCTCTTTTTTTTGCAGATGATCGTTTACTTTGAAACTTAAAGGGCTTGCACACATGCCCTGAGCATTAAAGATAGTGTTGACATCTTCTGAGAAAAATACTGGTCATTTGTATGTGTTTGAAATCCTAGAGCTGGCAGGAGCTTGTACTTTTATGATGTGATTTTATATATTGCCGAATTGGGTCTGGAGTTTATTGAGGATCGCATCGGCCTTGCACCCTTGTGTCCATGGGCCAAGATCTGGCTGTCAGAGGATCTGTCTTTTTCAAGAGATATTATTAGGGACTGTCTTGCCGTTTCCAGTGTCGATAAGATCCCCTGGTTCCATTATCTGAAATGCAGGTTTCACAAGATTGGCTTAGGTTACTTCTTTGAAAATCCACAAAACATGACCACCAAAGCAAAAGACATCATTAAATCTGCGTTTTTTTACCAGGGCTAACATGCGCCACCTGCACCGCCAGGGATATTTTGGAACTCTGTCCCTCGGTCTGGCTAACCCACTGAGCACTCATTTACAGTTTTATCTAGTGTTTTGCGCTAACTCACAAAATTAATTTTACCTTACAAGGTTTGGGTTAGGCACATTGCACTTCTTGTTAGCTTTCCCGTGTCAAGGAGGTTGGTCGGCTAAGCTCACTCCATGCCCTTGTGAAAACCTGTCTAAAAAAAGTACCCTGCACCTTGTATTATTTTACGCACTTTATATAAGTCATTGAGAGAAAGGTTTCTGCTTCCCATACTGAGAAAGCAACGTCCGTGTACTTACAAAGAAGGTTTTAGATATTTGCATTCACTGGCCTCAAGAGACATCTGTATCGTGGTCTTGAATTTCATCAAAGGTGCTGTTGCTATCAAAAAGCGTTATGGGTAAAACTTGCAATAGAGGGCCAGGCATTGCAATTATCATGTTACGTTAACTGAAATGTTTTAACACCACCCGAATAAGGTATTTATTATGCCTGATTCTCTATAAATACTCTTATGCGCATACCTCCCCCTCAAATTATGGGGCGTTAAACCGGGTGGAGGAATGGCTGGGAGAAATGCACCAGTTCAATGATATTTATCTACGGTTTTATAGTTTTAATTTTTTTAATATTTTTACTGGTTTATATATACTATTTCCCTACTTACTCCAGTGAATTGTTTGAGCTGCCCTTATTTGGAAATAATACAGATAACCCGGGTTACATGACGGACCCGTAGAAGCCCACCCGCAAGGGTTCTCGCTTTGAGGTTTTTTGTCTTACTGGTTTTGACTTTAGATATAGGTCTGCACTTTATAAATCAATGTATTATACTGGAAATTGACTAATATAAGGGTGGAGATTTTAACCTATGTTCATGCAGTGCCCAGTCAAGCAAGATATGTGGTATGATAAATGCAGAAGATGCTGACCAAACCCATTTTATTCATAATGCTCTTGGGGATAAGATTAACGAATTATTATTCAAATTTGACTTGGCCTTTGCAAACGAGATCTCCTCCCCTCATGCCCCACGTAAATGCACTTTTAATGGGAGAAATGCACATAGCATTATTGAGCACATCTTGTTATCGAATAGGTGTGCTGACCGGGCAGATAACTTTCTTACTCACTCGATTTCACTAAGTGATCATTATACCTTAAGTATTGAAAGATTGTCAAATCTATTTTTTAAGCAGCAGCACAATAAAACTGCCCTAAAAGTAGAGGAAATCGAGTTAGCAAATAGCAAGCCTTAATGGGTATACCCTGCGATGGACACAGATTGTCCTGGAGGGGTTCCTCAAAAAACTGGTAGCTAACAAAAGAGAGGATTTTAAGATCTGTTTAGATAATTTGACAGCCCCTAATAATATTATTAAAACCTTTTTGTCAATTGCACAGGGGGTGAAGGAGAATCTGTCTGCTGTAAGTAAAAAAGCAAAACAGGTGAAAAAGGGCTGGTTTGATACTACATGTACTAGGGCCCATAAACAGTTAAAAGAGGCTCTTCATAAATCCCCCAGATGTGACCTTGAGGTCCACATCCGTAGAATTGACTATAAGAAGGCACTGAAGTTGAGAAAGTCACAGATAAGAGAGACGGCTTGGGAATCTTTATGTGAAGCGTCTGCCAACAAGGATAACAGAGCATTCTGGAGAATAATTAACTCCGCACCACTGATAGCAGAGGAGGCTCCCAGGATGGAGTTGGCCATTACGGAAGAAGAATGGATAGAGCATTTTACCACCACTTATTCTCTATCCAAAGTGGCACCTGCTTTAGAGCAAGGACATAACCACATGGCAATATTAGACACCCCACAGACTACCTCTATGATCTCTTCCAGTATGGAAGACGTTAACGATGCAATACTGGCTAGTAAAGGTGGTAAAGCCCCAGGTCCAGATGCAATCCCAGTCGATTTGTTTACGGTGAATATTGATCTATGGGGGCCTCTATTGACCTTAGTTCTCAGGGGATGCTGTACGGCTGGGTTCCTGCCAACATGGGCCGAATCAATTATCGTCCCTATTTATAAAAAGGGAGATCGATCAAACCCAGCCTGTTATAGGCCAATCTCTCTACTAGATTCCCTGGTGAAGATTGCAGGACATATCATCTTGAATAGATTACAAGACTGGGCAGATACCCATACCATACTTTCAGATTTACAATATGGATTCCGTCCCGGAGTTGGAACAGTAGAGCAGAGCCTCAACTTATGCATGCTACTTGGAAAGTACGTTAATATCAAAGAGGGGAATATGTATTTAGCTTTTGTTGATCTCTCCTCAGCTTTTGACTGCATCATACATGCCAAACTGTGGTCAATTATGAAAGAGCTGGGGGTAGAAACATCAATCATTAGCTTTTTGAGGGATCTATACTTGGGATGTAATGCAAGGGTCAGATACGGTATTAGAGGGGACTGCACCGAAGCATTCAGGGTGGAGAGGAGGGTGAGACAGGGCTGTGTCCTGGCCCCCTTTCTGTTCTCGCTATATAGAAATAGTGTGGTTGAGGTGCTTGCTGCATCATCTAAAGATCTATCACAAGTAGGGACTCACCCTGTACCAGCCCTTCTCTACGCCGACGATGCTGTCCTCATGGCACGCACTTAACTTGCTCTACAGTCCCTGCTGACAAATTTTGCTGAATACATGCAGGATCTCCTGTTTTTAGTAAACCAATCAAAAACCTATGTCATGAAATGTGGGAAGAAAACCGCAAAATTGCTGAGATCTAAAACTACATGGTAAAACTATTGGCTTTGCTAATACTTTCTCCTATTTGGGGATTCTATTTGATAAAAAGTGCTTATGGAATAAGGCAATCTCCAATAGGAAGCTACAATTCAGTAAAGCCTGTATGGCACTCAGAGTATTTGCCAGACAACTGGGCTCTAATCCACCAGAGCTGATTATGTCATCTATAAAGCTAAATGCCTCAGTGTTGCACTTTACGGGGCGGATGTATGGGGACACAAGAAATGTGGTGATATTTAACTGGTTGAGAATGCGTTTTTTAGGCATCTTCTTACCACCCCCAAAAGTGCCTGAGTACATGTATGTCATGCCGAACCCAGAGCCCCATTTATCACAGACCTGATCATGCTACAGCCCATCATACTCTGGCATAAAGTATGGACTTCTGCACATACTGATTTAAACCATGCCATAATTAAGGACTGTCTTAAATCTAGCCTATACCAGCGTATTCCGTGGCTTGTCTATATTCAATAGTTTTGTAATGATCTGGGCCATCCGGAGTTTTTTGAGAAGCCTGTAACACTAGATCTTATTAGCAGGGACTCTCTAAAAAATGAATCCATGACACATCTAGAGAACATCAGACTTACATCTGAAATATGTAAACCCAGTGTTCTGAAAAATCAAATGATCTTAACAACATTGTTCAATATGCAACCCTATCTTAAAACAGTTTTAAATGCAAGACATAGGTTTATTCTGACTCGTCTAAGACTAGGCACCTTTCACCGGCTGGTCAGTTTTCCAAACATGAATGACTGGTCCACAATTTTACCCAGCTGCCCCTGTAGTGATGTGATGGCCCAGAATACTATGCATGTGGTGTTTTTTGTAAGTTCTATAACCATCAGAGGAAGCGCTACATTATACCGATTTTAAGAGGTGCACACTTCACGCAATATCGACCTGCGTATTTATACTTACAATCCTTGCCTTCTCTGGAGATCTTTTGTAGTATGGCATCTTTCATGTGGGGGTTCTTCAATGTCAGAAAGAAAATCCTTTTAAATCTCCCACAGTAAAGAGATTAGAGTGCAACCTCTATGGTGTTTCGCCGGGTGGCGATTTGTGTTCTAAGTACACATCATCCACTGTATTTTTATATTCCTATAATTGATTAGATTTGGTTATGCTTGCTAGGATATGCGGGGAGCACATGGCGGACCCAAAATGAGGTTTTTGTCCGCCTTCTTTACCCTAGTTTTGCTGAATTATGGTCAGCTCGTCATATAAATTTTGTGTTAATGCAGGGAAAACAATCCACCAAGTTGCGATTGCCTTTTTTAAATTCTGCACAGCAACTCTTTTTATTAAGATACTGTGGTATTGTTATTTGATTGTAAACCTCTTTTTACTATTGTGTTTTTAAGGTATAATAATGCATACATTCTGAGCTGGTCCAATAAATTGTATCTTTTTAATGTTTTTATATTTATATGGTTTTATATATTGCTTTTATGGATGGCTAATTGCCTCCGAATAAAGTTATTAAACAAACCCCAAAAAAAGACTAATATATACGTACACTGGCATGAAATGTGATTACGTTTTTATGTATTTAAAATAATGCACTGTGCACTTTTATGGTTCATTGAACCGAAATAAAGTTAATATCAATCGATTTCGTGTAAAATAATTCACACTCCTTCTTACCTGTCAATTTTCTTCTGTTTGAATTAATAATCATTTAAAATTACAGTAAACTCTAAAATACCTTTAAAGTGATTTCATCTTATATTGTGCATTTTAAGTTTACTTTTCCCATTTTTCCCATTTTTTTTTTTTTGCTGGTCTTGACATTGAAATGCTGGCCATCTCACTAAAATACAAACAAGATGGTATCTTAACCAGTAATAGCTGCTCTGACTAAATGGTGGACAAACGTATCAAGCCTCACCTACTCATGACATCCCTCTAACTTGCTTCTTTCTCCATTCATGTTAAGTGATAAGACTAGGCTGAAAACAACCATGGCACAGTGAGGCTTGGGTGTAAAGTTATTTACTCAGGAGAGCACAAGTTATGTCTTAGCGACACATAAATAATTTTGAAGTTCCAGTTTACTGTTACCTTTCAGTCCTTGAAAATCCATCTATGTTTCCCTTGAAATTCATATCATATTTGTGGGGTGTCACCAAAGACCACTGCCCCACTCAGAAAATTGTCGAAGCACCACTGGAGTTTATGTGAGTCTTGTCTCAGGCACTGCATGCGCATGGGTGTGGTCCTTGCATGAGTGTAACCAACCAACATTGAGCAGTTACACAACGCATGAGATGCTTCTTGAGAGACGCCCACCATCAAGTAGCCCCAATTTACCCATTCATGTGCATGCAACAAGTGTCTCCTAACGTCTGCATAAACTGTTGACCGTGTTGCTGTGGGTACTCTAACTACTACGTATGCTCCTACACCCTCAGGCTACCTTCATAAAGGAAGATTGAATAGGGCCATGAAACGTTAGATGAAAATGTTAATGGATGTCTACCAGTCCTCAGCAGTATTATAAGTATGCATGCACTTACTGGGATAAAAATATTATCTCCAGAATTTCAAAAAGATGACTCACAGGACTGATTAGTGCTGTGTGCTTTATTATTTTTAGGCAGCTACAATATCATGCTAATTCAACCCCTTCTGTCCCACTCATGATGCAGAAGGTGCAAAGGGCATTGCAAAGATAAGGTACTCACATGCTTTATGTGATTTGTCTCTGCCAACTCTACTCGGTCTGTCTGTACCCTGTACCTCTGAATGGTGCAAGTCACCTTTTTGGTGGTATTTTGATGAAGTCTAGGTGGCTGATATTTCAGCCCAGCTCTTTGCTAGATATCTTTTTCCAAAGGATTCTGATTTGCAAATATTGAGTTTTCAGATACGCTACTGACGGTGTGTGGCCGGACACAATGTCTGCTTATGGGATTACATGTGGTTTCCCTGCTTTTTGACTGCATTAAAGAGCAGTTATGCTTAACAGTAAACATCCCTAGCAAGTAGGCCATGTACCATGTGGAAGAATGATTATTTTTCTTTTGTTGAATCTGGCATCTTGACCAATATTTCAGCTGCCATGTGTTTAGGGCTATAGGCTCCGTGTTCAAGAATAATCACTTCAGACTTGTTTTTCTTAGAACTTTGACTTTAAAGATTAGTGACCATGTCTTGGGAAGTAACTCAAGAGCGTGTTGATATATTCCTCTGTTATGGATCATATTTATTCTGGGTCACCCAATTTGCTCCTCCCTGTCATTTCTGGTTATGGTAGCAATTTAGGCATTAGTATGAAAGTGTTTGAAAAAACTACTATTGTTATTTCAGTTTGGTTGAATTTGTTAATATCTATGACAGGGAAAGGGGAGCAAAAAGGTTACAAACCTTTTTGATGGTTTCCAATTTGATTGTGGGGCATAGGTATAGCCTCTATTATGCACTTATGGATGCAGACTTTCTTTTCTGTAATTAGCTGGATCCGTTTTCAGTTCTGGCATGACAGCCGGCTGTCTTCATGCCTTTTGTTACCAATTCTTTAAAATATACACAGAGTGAGCTTTGGCTCCTCCCACAGTACTGTTTCTCTGTCAACTCATACTATTGGTTATTTGATGCATCATGTTGCCTTTTATGGATTGCTTGGATTGGAATCCATAATGGTATATTGAACACCTTAAAGTATGCTGTGTCTTTACACATTAAATTATTTATCTCAAACATGCACTGCATAAAGAAGCAGTTGTTGTTTGTTTACTTTTTCGTAGCATCAGTCTTTTTTATTTTTTTCAACAGGAATCGTGTGAGACATACATACATATGTACATATCTTTTCACACACATACTCTCACAGACATATTCATCAAGGTGCACAATCCAACTGCTTAAAACAAAACAGACATTGGCAAAGCTTACTGGTCTGAATTCCATGTGGTAACGCTAGAGCAACTGACGAGCAAATGCAGTTTCCATGCATTAACACTCCAAAGGCAGACAAACCAGACATATTGAGTTTGCTATTTTGTATTTAAGTGGATGTATAGGCTGCGTGCACGATTGTTTTGAATTATTTTAATTCCTTTATAATATGTATAAGTGCTTTGATATTCAAACTGTAGGGAAATTACTGCTCTTTTGGAAAGCAGACATGGCATGATGTGGTGGGGCTGCAATTTTAGCATTGTGTTTGGAGTTGGACTCATATTACGAGTCAAGGAGTATGAAGGGAAGCTACTGACTGGGCACCCAAGCCACTCCACCGGACAGGGAATGTGAAAGTGATGTAAAACTGGTCAGGTCTTCACAGTCAATCAATCAATAAATCTATACGTCACTTGGCATTGAAGCCTCAAAAGTGCAACAGTATGGTACAATATTGCGGTAAGAAAATAACACTTACAGCAGGTTAAGTGTTAAAGTGCCCAATCTTTATTGGAGCATCCAAGTACAACCAAGCTGGGTCCCAACTGATATAGAATTCCCTGGCCAGGAACCTACAATGTCATTAGCGTTTAATAAAGCTCAGCCAATGAATACAAAGATAAACATTAATAATGTAAGACACACCTGCAGTACAGAAACTTGGTTATGGAACATAGAACTGAACGAACATAGGGCCATATTATCAAGAACGTGCGATAATCATCGCCAAAATAGGTTAACGCAAGTTTACATATCGCCGTCTATCCCGGGAAAATAACCCCGTGTCAACGTGGCATTCACAACACGGCGGTAACATGCGATAGTACCCCGATAACGCGGCAAATGTCCGCGATAACACTACCGGGACGACGATAAAAACCACAACCCGAACGTGAAAAAAGTTGCGATGGGCCCAACCGTGATAGAAAAATCGGCGACAAGCAGCACCAGGCTTGCAATACCCACGTCAGGCGGGTAAAATCACCATAAAAGCAGCAAAAAAAACCAGAAAGAAATAAAAAAGACATAACAACTGCGAAGCACAATGGAAGGAGCTGGAGCAAGTATAGAGGACAACCCGAACCCCACAAGCCCCACGGAGGACCAGCCTGGGACCTCGGGCCAGGGAAGGGCAAGGAGAAGAAGAAGAGGAAGACGCGGTACAGTCCGCAGGAAAACAGGATCCTGATTACGGTGGTGACACTACCACCATCCAATTGCCATTGGTGTAAATGACAGCACTAAATGTTGCACATACACTTGTCAGAGTGATGTGCCAATGCAGAGGAGTGACATGCACACAGGGAATGTGACTAGGAATGAATTTATTTGCACATGCTGTGCCTGTGGTCAAAGGACAGTCCCCATGTGACGTGCCTATGTGAAGAAATTGTGAATGATAGTGTCCCTTCGGGCTATCCCAGCTGCTGCTGCACCGGGGTGTGGTCCACCTGCCTCATCTTCATCATCATCGTCTGGTGCATCAGGCACTTGGATCCATGGGGCATTGGTGCATACACATATGCTGTGCAACACACAACATGCAATGATCATCTTGCACACTATTTGCAGGCTGTATAGGAGTCTTCCACCTGTGATGTCCAGGCACCTGAAACGTGACTTCAACACGCCAAATGAGCGCTCCACAATGCCCCTGGTGCGTATGTGGGCCGCATTGTACTGCCTCTGGGCCTGGGTGTTCGGGGCTCGGAGGGGTGTCATCATCCACGGGCAGAGTGCATATCCTTGATCACCTGTGACAGGGGAGAGAGATGTGTCAATCGTTGGTTCGGCATTCTGTGTTGGCAGGCTCATCAGTATATTGGTGTGTGATGTGTGGTACTTTGGGATACATGTCTGACATGTCTTGCATGTGGCGAATGAGCAGCATCCATGTGTAGTACGTTGCCTCATAGCTGCTCCTCACTCCCCCCGAGCCTATTTACTTGTGTGTGCTGCGCGGTTGCAACACTTGCACTCCTAGGACACACCATTGTCATGACTGTCTGCGCATGTCTACAAGCCTGACAACGACACTGATATATTGGCCGTTGAAGGTGGTCGTCCATGTGTGCGTAGGCCTATGGTCGGGACATGGAGGGAACAGAGACACACGCAGTAGTTGCCTAGGTGGCCATCCCGGAAGTGAACCACGCCCTGAGCCCCGGGCTATTGATTGCCACTCCTACGCTGGCCCAGCCCACTCCGCTTACGCTTACAAGGGGGATGACATGGCTACATGTCCAGGGTCTACCCCACTGCCTGAGGTAACATGGTAGCACCCACTGTCTACAACACTACAAACACCAGCAGTATATGTCCACATGGACATGTCTGTGCTCTGCATACTTAAGTCTGTCAAGCGCATCCCCTCCACACTTGGCATTGTGTACATTCTGATTCATGGGTCACTTGCCTCCCTCGCACATACTTGGTTCCCGCCTCTCACCACATACTGCTATTGTGTGGCAGAGGTGCCATGACGTGGATGGCTTGTCTGCATGTCTGGCCCCTGTTACAACATTACCATGTGTTCTCGTGTCTGGTAGGTGGGCATGTTGTTTGGCATGTCGTATGTGATGTTGTAACGTGTGCCTTCCCACAGTTGTGAGTTGCATGATTGTGGAGTTGAGGTGTGTGGTGTGTTCCGTTGGTACTTACCGACGAGCAGTGCATTTCCGTAGGTGCCATCCTGGAAGCGCTGGTTGATGATGGACTGTCGGAAGATGTAGGAATCATGCACACTGCCTAGGTAGTTGGCGACGATGTTGGTGAATAGTCCCCGGTGGTCCACTATTGCCTGCACATTGATGGAATGCGTGTGCTTTCTGTTGCGGTAATTGTGTGCAGTGTGGACAGGGGGCACAAGTAGGACATGTGTGCAGTCAATTGCCCCCAAGACGTGCGGGAAGCCAGCTATGGCGTAGAAGCCTTGCTTGGTCTCCAGCTGTTCCTGCGCAGTATGGGGGAAGTGAAGGTACTGGGGTACCAAGCTGATGATGGCATCCAAGACAGGTGTGAGGAACTTTGATAGGGCTGGCTGTGAGACTCCTCCGACTCTGGCAGTTGTTGGTTGGAGGGTACCAGAGGCCAACAGGTGCAGCACAGCCAGCAGCTTGGTCTGCGGAGGGATGTTGGTTCTCCGCTGGGTTGGTACCGTCAGCCTGTGGGCAATGTGGATCAGGATGCGGAGGAAGGTCGTCCTTTTGAGCCTGTAATGGGCAATGACTTCCTCTGGCATTAAGTCTCCAAGGCTGGTGCGTTTTCGGAAGGACCTCTGTCTCATTCTGCGCTGCTTCAGTGGTAGTCCAGGGGGGGTGGTCCGGGGGGGGCCTGGGGGGTGGCGGTGGGTATTGTGGGCCTCTTGGGGCTCCGAGCTGCATGATCAGTAGCTCCATGACATGTGTTGGTCTGCCGATGTGGCTCTGGGCTGGGCTCCCTTTCTACTGCAGGTTGTCGTCCTGCTTACCACCAGTAAAAGGCAGGTGTTAAATCCCTGCTGCTAACGCACCTTATCGCCTGTTTTTGGGTCGCATCGCAGTTCGGGCTGGTCATTGAGAATATCGCGTAGTGGTGTTTTCGTGTGTTTTTGCACGGGAACGCCTACTCTGCATATCATTAGTGTTAGTTGTCGCTCTCACCCGTGGCGATGTTTTTTGCGGCAGCTATCGCTGGTGAACTGGCGATATGGGCAGTTTGCAGCAGCTTGGGAATAGGGAGATGAATCTATTGCCACTTTTGTGGCGCTAAAGTGCAGTTGAATCGGCGATAAGTCCTTGAGAACATGCCCCATAGAATGCTAAGTAAGAATACGACTTACACAAGCTACCACATACCTCCCTTCCTTATAAAGAACAACAGAAAACAAAAATGAAAGAAAACAAAGACTAAAAACAAGAAGGATAATGGAAAGAACAAGTTTCAATATGTAATAAAGTCATCAAACTTTTGGCGTAAGCTCGTATTCCTCTTCCTTTTTTCCAAAATTTCAGGCAACACTTCACTAGAAGTTTTTTTCTCCATATGTCACTCAAAACTTTTCTTGTAACCGATTCACCTCCAAAATCAGGCTCATCAGTGATGCTTACATACTTTCGCCTAGGTGATTTTGTCATCGCCAATCTAGAAATACTCCACCACGTACCATTATCGAGCAAAGCTGAGGTTTTCCCCAGCTTGACAATTTTCCTTATGTCTGAAAATTGTGAACATCCTATCTGAACATGTGCAGGTAGATTGATTTTAACCTCATTACCAACACATAATGTGGATTGTTTAATACACTCCTTTTTTGACTTTTTAGCCCTTTCATCTCAACATTAGTTTTCAGAGAATCATAAACCTCTTTCAGATTGCAAGTATCTATGTTAGGAAGCAACCAACCTGGATTTAATTGCTTTCTTGGAATTCTCCCTTTAAGCAACCGAAAAGGTGAAAATCTGATGGTACAGTGAAAAGTACAATGATATGGACACAAAAGATTGGCAACATGTCTTTTAATATCAATTCTGGCTCTAAGAGCCAGCTGGATACCCTCTACCAATGTCTTGTTAAATCTTTCCACCAAACCGTTCATAGTTGGAGAATATAAAGCTGTCTTAACATGCTGAATGCCTACACTCTTAAAATAGTCACCCATGGCAGAGGGTATGAATTGAGTAACATTGTAAGATAATATGAAATATGGAAAACCCTCTCTTCTGAAAACATCCTGCAAAAAATCAATTACAGATGCATTATTGGGTTGTGAAATCCATTTTAACTTTACCCATTTGGAAGAATAGTCAAAGAGTACCAAAATATACGTTTTCCAGATTCAATGCCCTCATTGAGAGCTAATAAATCCATAGCTAACTTTGTCCATGGTTTATCTGGCAATGTAGTTTGAGCATACTCAATTTGTTGTGTCTTCAAAACTTTGTCAAACTCTAAGCATAAAGGACAAACCTAATAATATCACTGTCCATGTGTGGCCACCAGAACAACTCCCTGACCTTGTTAATAGTACTAGATTGACCCATGTGACCTAAATGAGCTATCGAAATAAGTTTATTCCTGATGCCTCGGGGTGGAACAAAATACCCCCCTTTTATATTTACATCATTTTCAAACAACAAGTCATCTCTAACCTTCCAGAACACTTGACATTTTTTTGACAAAATGCTTTTCTAATGGCCAACCTTCCAAAATATATCCCATGAGTCTCCGATACGTGTCATCGTTAGACATGGCCAACCATTCTTCTTTAGATAGGACTTCTCCTACCGAAAGCACAACATCCTCTAAGGATGCCACAACACACTCCTCTTGTGTTTGTAAACTAGGGGATGACAAAACATCTCCTGACAAGCAAGACAAACAAAAGACACACAATTGATGGACGGAATACAGAACAAATCAAAACATTCACCCCAGTCAAGAGATCTGGGTTGAATCCATCATTCTTTTGCTCACCATGCCATCCCAGTTGAGACCTGACCATATGCAAATCAGTCTTGACCCTGTGCCTCATGGGAACAGTCCAGCCCGAAATGCCAAGTCAGGTCCTCCCTGGACCGGAAGCAAGCATCCTAGGACCGGTTTTGGGGTTTCACCACTCATCAGCCAGAATACCTTGAATCCAGTGGCACAGTGAGCCCGGGACCCACGTCTGGGCATACCCGGCACACTTAGGGCGAGAAAGCAAAAGACACACAATTGATGGATGGAATGCAGAACAAAACAAAACATTCACCCCCAGTCAAGAGACCTGGGTTAAATCCATCATTCTTTTGCTCTCCATGCCACCCCAGTTTAGACCTGGCCATATGCAAATCAGTCTTGACCCTGTGTCTCATGGGAACAGTCCAGCCCGAACTGCCAAGTCAGGTCCTCCCTGGACCGGAAACAAGCATCCTAGGACCAGTTTCGGGGTTTCAAACAGTCAGCTCTTACATTTTGCGATCCAGGTATTTACATCACTGTGAAATTGTATTCATAGAGCTTGGACAATACCCTCGCCAACCTGGATGAGGCTTTTCTCATCCCATGTTTTGAAAGTAAAGATGTAAGAGACTTATGGTCAGTTTTAAAATGGAAAGTGTTGGAACTGGCCCTTTTTGCAGGGTCATCCCCAAACATTTTGCCTTCCTCCTGTCTTTTTTTCTGACCTGTCTTTGTTGGTTTTAAGACTCGGGCACTTTACCACTGCTGATCAGTGCTAAAGTGTATGTGCTCTCACTTGCAAACTTGGTAAGATTGGTCTACACCTGTTTGGCATATTTAATTTACCTGTAAGTCCATTGTACAGTGGTATCCTATATACCCAGGGCCTGTAAATTAAATGCTACTAGTGGGCCTGCAGTGCTGCTTGCGCCACCCACAGAAGTAGCCTTTCAAACCTGCCGATGCAGGGAATGCCTGCGCAGTTTACTGTCACAGTGACGTAGCATTTAAAGTGTTTGCCACATCTGAAATTCCCCTTTTACTACATATAGGTCACCCCTAAGGCCGGCCCTAGGTAGCCCTATGGGCAGGGTGCTGGGTAGGTAAAAGGTAGGACATGTGCCTTTGTTGCGTGGCATGTCCTGGTAGTGACAAACAGCCTATTTGGTTTCTCTCTGCTGTGAGGCTGCTCCTCTCATAGGTTTGCATTGGGAATTCCCTGATATGTGTTCCAGTGGTAATTTGTGCTGCGGATTTGTTATTACTATTTTAGAAATGCCACTTTTAGAAGGAGGCATTTCTGTGTGCTTATGACTATTTGTGCCCTGCCTGGTTGTGTATTCACCGTCTGGTTTAGACTGTGAATTCACTCTAGACAGTCACAAGGGGGGTTGAGGTGTGTCCTGCCTTTCCTGGGTGACTCAGCGCTGGGCTGAATAGACCTGGGCTGCATTTAGAGTGGAGGGAGGACTTTCCCTTGCACCTGAATAATCCTGGTCTGCACTTATAGTGGTGGGAGGAGTTGCACCTGCATCTGAATAGGGCTGTGCCTGACTTTCGCAATGCTGTCTCCGCCCCCCCTGTAGTGTGTCTGGAGCCAGGGCTTGGGATTGGATGGGGGTGTTGTGCACTTCTGAAAGTTGTTTGAAGTGCCCCCAGAACAAAGACTTTGGACTATAAGTACAGGGCTGTGACCCCATGATGGGAGACACTGCGTGGACTTCTAACCAGACGCTGCTTGCTCTAGAAACTGCCCAATGCCAGAAGGAACTGTTTTGCTGCCAGGAAAGATCGCCAATTGGATTTCTTGTTTTGCTGGGTTGGCCTGCTGCTCACTGATTGCTGGGCTGCTGGAGGGACTACCACTTGGCACTGCCTTATGTGCTGGTCTGCAGCCTGTTCCCCTGTCCCTGGGCCCCCAGTGATCATCCAGGGCTCAGTGGCCTGCCCTGTACTGCAGGAAAATCAGCGCATGAAGGGCGCTTTCCTTTTTATTTTCACAGTGCGTGAAGAGCACTTTCCTTTCATTTCACAGCGTTTGAAGGGCGCTTTTGTCTCCCCCAGCAGCACATTCAGTACTGCACTGACCAGGTAGTTTTGGAGGGATGGGAGGGGAGAGCTGAGGAAGAAGAAGCCCTCTCCCTCTCCCTGCTCATGACTGCCGTGCGGTGGTGGGCAGTTCCTTGTGGCCAAATGGAGACACACCGGCAGGAAGCTCATGGCGAGCTGCACTTCAGATTCACAGCTGAACTTGTTGGGAGTACAGCGTTGTCCCCAGGTGAGGAGTGGCACCTGTGACCAGATGCACCCAGAAGGAACTGGAGCCTTGCGGGCTACAATCAGCTGCCGTTCCATGGAGGTGAAACGCCCCCTCAAAGGCCCGGACCGTGCTCCTCAATTGCGACAGCCCCAGTCGGATTCCGGCAAGGGCTGGACTGCACGCATCGCCTCAGCCCCGGTTCCAGGTACGGGGCTCAGTGGGTTCTAACTGGTTGGCCAAGGAAGCCGCGTTGGCCAGGAGCTGCACTGCGCGGACATGGGCAGCTGCCTTTGCTGACCCCACTGCGGGAGAGCCCGAACAGGGCCTTCCACCTTATGTTGCAATGCATGATCCCCCTTTTTGGTACATCTTGGGGGGGCACTGAGTGGACGCAATTGTCACTGCCTTCCTGGTCCCGAGGGGCCATTCTTGGATACCTTTGCGCTGCATTCGTTCACTGCCTTCCCGGTCCAGAGGGGCCATTATTGAAACATACATGGTGGGTGCTTTCTCTGCACCAGGAAAATTACTGTATTCCCTGTTGTAGGTGGGCAAGTGGCCCAGGAGCCTATGTGAGTGGACCAGAATTACCATGTGATGTGTAGTAGGAGCGCAGGAGTGCTATGCCCTATACTTTTATTGTTATTGATGTGCTTTGTCTCCAAATAAGGTTACCATACTTACACTAATATGGGGATTTATGTACCTTTACCTACTCTGCTACATTTCATGAGCTGATGTTATAATTTATGCCATTTTATGCCTTGCTATGTCAAGATAACAGGCAATACTTCAGGATTCTCGATATGTGCAGTGACAGTGTTTTTGTAACATGTGCAACCTATAAGGATTTACTGGATAGCACTAACTTGTAATGTTATGACAATTGCCTGGTTGGCAAAGTGATTTTATGATCTATGTGACGTGATAACAAGTGCCTAGTGGCACAGTGATTTATGTGATCATGGTCTAAAGTGTTTTATGTACAATATAAAGAATATTTTTATATAACCTTGTGTGGAGTCTCTTTTTGTGGTGAGCCTAGTGTTTTGCTGGTGTGTGAGTTGTGCAAACGCTTTACACATTGCCTTTGGGATAAGCCTGACTGCTCTGCTAAGCTACCAAGGGGGTGCGCAGGGGTTATCTTGTGTGTGTAACTCCCTTACCCTGACTAGAGTGGTGGGTTCTGCCTGGCTAAGGTGCATACCCTAGCCAACCAGACACCCCATTTCTAACAGAAAGGTTTCCCCATAGGTACATTATGAAATGCTCCACTGACCAAGAACACCCCAATGCCTCCTGTTCAAGGTGGAGTACCTAGATTTGGGTACCGTAAGTGGTCTGGATGCAAAAGCGATGGTGTGTTCATCACCATCTTTGACTTGATTCAAGACAGCTCCAAGACTAGAAGTGCTGGCATCCATGGTGACCACATTCACAGCATTGTGAGCAAAAGATAACAAACGTCTAGATTTGATAATTACTTCCTTCAAACTATAGAATGCGAAGTATGTTCTTCCAACCACTCAAAAATGATTCCTTTCTTGAGCAAAGAACAACATCAGCAAATTTTTATATGAATCTGGTGTAATACTCGCACAAACTCAAAAATTATTAGAGTTGATCTTTACAGTTTGGAATTTGCATATTCTGAATGGAATCTAAGAAATCTTTCTTTGGATAAATGCCAGACTTAGCAATCGTGTGTCCTAAGTACTCTACCTCATGAGTAAAAAACTTGCAGTTGTCAAGACTAATACACATACCTTTTTCTTCTAAGATAGTTAGCACTCTGTTTAGGATGTTAGAATGTTGTTCCACTATTTCAAAATGAACCAGAATATCATCCTGGAACGCGACCACTCCATAGATATCCCTGATAAGACAAAACATCTATTTCTGGAATACTGATGCAGCAAGCACAAGCCAAAAGGCAAAAGGGAGAGGTGTGGTGCAGTGGCAAGAGTGGCTGACTCTGAAGCACATGGATCACGGTCCGATCCCCGGCGGAAGCTTAGCTCAGGATCATGTGACTCTGGGCAATAGCTCACTTAATCTTCCTGATGGCCCCCAGTGCCTTGAAACCTTAAGGGGTGATATGTTCATGCTTTACAAATATGTATTACTATCCTGACATATCTGAATGCCCCATCAGGTGTTGCGAACATAGAAATATGTCATGATTCAGGCATTGATTCAACCTGATGATAGGCTGCTTTTGGTCAATTGTTGAGAAAAAACTTGCACCATCCAATTTTGACAATAACTCATGAACCTTAGGCAAAGGATGGCAGTCCACCAAAATGTTTCTGTTCACAGATCTTAAATATGCACACAGCATAAGTTCTCCATTCTTTTTTTTAACTAAGACAATCGGAGAAACCCATTGTCATGAATTTATGGGTTCAATTACTCCTTCCTCGCACATACTTTTCAACATTGGAGACAATTCTGCTTGAACTGACAATGGAATGTGCCTTAATTTGTGTCTTACAGGCACAGCATCTCCTTTTAACCGAATATGGTGTGAGAAACCTTTTACTTTACCAAGTTCTTTGCGGAATAGACTCTTATGTTTACAAAGTATACTGTCCAAATTGTTGTCTTTGTACAATACACTCGGAGCTTTCATTGTGTCTTCAGCCAAACATACTTGTACTCTCACACTGGGGTGAAGAGTGATATTAAACTTCCCTTGGTGTCTACACCCCAACACGTGTAATCCATCCACAGGAACATACACCTTTCCGAAAATAGTTTAATGTCTGAAGGTTATCTCAGACACAAAATAACCTTTCATAATGATTTCTGTACCTCCGAATCCCTACACCTTCACATCAGTGCGTTCCAGATTCTTAACTCAACAGTTCTTGTAGAAAAAGGAATCAGTAATAATAGTGGACTGAGATCCAGAATACGCCATGACTTGTAATGCTCTGCCATCAATGGTAATCTCACACATCAGTGGCGCATATGGTTCCACATCCTGTTCACTGTGAGTGGCACTAGTAATCATGCAAACGTCCTGAGCGTCCTTATCTAGAACAGTCTCACCCATCTGTGGTTATGCATTCACCTCACTGTATAAACAAACATCAGTAATCATGAGAACCTCCTGAGCGTCATTACTCTGACCAGTTTCACACACAACTACACCCTCTCTAACGCACAACACAACTTCCTCCTGGACCTCATCTTCAGTACCATACTCTTGAACAATGGAAACTCGTTTTAGCCATTCTTTGAAACACAACTCCAAAATGCTCAATCTTGCCACATTTAAAGCATGTTTTACCCTTGGTTTGACATTGCTTATACAGCATAGAATGCATTTTTGAACCACAGCAATTGCAAGCAAATTTTGTGTCAGTGCTGTTCAATGCTGTGAAAGGTTTTGAAAATTTTCCTTATGAACCCACAGGTTTATTAGTGTTTTCACAGATAATGCATGGAAGTGACGGAAAGTGACGGGAGTTGGGAAGTGACGGTTGGAGGCGGAGTCAGAGCACGGACCGCGGAGCCGTGAGCCGCGTTTGTGCGAGTGGCATTTGTGCAGGCAATGCCCGTTGCCGGCTAATTGTTTATCCGGGCAGAAAATACGATCAAGGCAGCTGGGGAGGCTACAGGAGCTGCAGAGGAGAAGGCCCGGCCAGGCATTTTTAAATGTTAATGTTAATGTTATTGGTATTTATAGAGCGCTAACTGTTACCCGAGGGTGTCCTGGCGCTGTGTGAAGGCCTACAGAGGACTAAAGCGATATGGGGGGTTAGCAGGATCAATTAGAGAACAACCATGTCCTCAGTGCCTTCCTAAAGGCCAGAAAATTGGTCATGCTTCTCAAATAAAATGGCAGAGCATTCCATGCTCTGGCCGCGTTAGCTATAAAGCTTCTGCCACCCCAGTTGGCTTTTTTCACCCAAGGGACCATCACGAATTTTGCATCGGAAGACCGCAGTGCTCTTTTTGGTATATACCAGCGGAAGCGCGGATTTAAAAATTCTGGTCCTATTCCCTGAAGGGCTTTAAAGACCAGACATAGAGACTTAAATTGAGTACGCTTCCTGGTCGGCAGCCAGTGAAGTTTTTTAATTTTGGCTGAAATTGATTCGAACTTTGGTGTACCTATAAGGAGTCTGGCCGCTGCATTCTGCAGAATCTGAAGTTTATTCATTGACCCTTCCTGAATCTTAAGATAAAGACTGTTGCAATAGTCTAGTCTGGACATTATTAATGCTGTAACAACTGTTTGTTGCGCATCTTTAGGTAGTAGTGGCATTATTTTTTTGCACGATCTGAGGATGTACGAAGTCGATGAAGCCACTGTGTTCACCTGGTCCCTGAAATTCAGTTTATCGTCTATCCAAACTCCCAGATTCTTCACCTTCCTAATAGGATTGGGGAGCAGACCTAAACCCTCCGGCCAACAATCAGGGGTCCAGAAGTTGGGGTTGTTGCCAAACAACACAACCTCTGTTTTGCTGGAGTTGAGTTTCAAGCAGTTTTGGGCCATCCATCTACCCACGGTGTTCATACAGTCCTGCAGTCTCAACGCAGTTTCCTGGATCACTTCTGGTTGAATAGTCACCACAATTTGGGTGTCATCCGCGTAGGATGTCAAAGTGAAACCAAAAGATTCAATTAAGGGTGCCAGTGAGGACACATAAATATGAAAAAGTGTCGGGCTCAGTGACGACCCCTGCAGCACACCACAGGGTAGAGAGAATGATTCTGCTTCGAATTCGTGTAGGGCCACCGTTTGCATTCTGTCAGAAAAAAAAGATTTGAGAAGTTTTGAGGCAATGCCCTTGACTCCTATCTCATCCAACCGGTCCATCAGCAAAGCATGATGGACCGTGTCGAATGCTGCAGATAAGTCTAACATGATCAATACAGCCTTCCCTCCTTGGTCCAGAATGGTCCTGATCTCCTCTCTGGACTTGAGGAGCGCAGTTTCCATACTGTGGCCCTCTCTGAAACCATACTGAGTTGGGTTCAGCGCCTGAGAATCATGTAGAAATTTGTTAAGTTGCATGTTCATATTTCTTTCAATGATTTTTGCTGGCAGTGGCAATCTGGATATAGGTCTAAAATTGTTTGGATCATTAGCATCCAGGCTGGGTTTCTTCAGCAGGGGCAAGATTGATGCATGTTTCCATTCTTTAGGAAAATATCCTTCTGTGTACATGCTATTAATGATGGAGGTCAGTTTTCGTGACACTGGCTCAGCAGCTAGTTTTACTACCGAACTTGGACACAGATCATAAGGGGAGCCTGACTTCACTTTCGCCAAAAGATTGAGGGTGTCTGATTCCGTTAAAAAGGCAAAGCTGTCTAGTCGTGGGGCATCATTTTTTGTTTGCAACTGATCCGTTGCCAAATCAATCATTGTTTTGGATGAGGCGTCCGAAAAAGTTAGAAAGATACCGTTTATTTGATCAAAAATGAATTTGGCAATTTTATTGCACAATTCTTGACCAGCTGGAATGGTTGGAGAGCATGGGAGGGTTAGAGTATTTACAATTTTAAAAAGCTCTTTAGGTGAGTTTTTGGCTAATTTGATTCTATTAGTAAAATACTCTTGTTTTGTACTCTGAAGCAGCTGTTTATAGTATGCAAGGCTTACTTTATATTCCTTTTTGTCTTTTTCCTTGTATTCCTTCCTCCAGTTTCTTTCCGGGTGCTTACAGGCCAATTTTTGGTTTCTGAGCTCCTGAGAATACCAAGGGGAGGAAGGCTGCTGCCTAGTGTGGCGAAGGCGTTTTTTGGGTGCTAGTTTGTTCCCTGCTACTTCAAGCTACTTCCCTGCTACTTAGTATAAGACCTAGTTGCTTCGTCCAGATCACTAGGTGTTGAGGTAGTAGTCGAGGTTAGCAATTGGTGTAGCTTCTCGGCTTCTATCTTATTCCATGCTCTTTTTTCGGAATATTTTGTAGCTAATTTTGGAACTGTGCGGTCCGGTATGTTTAGCTCAAACAGTACTGCCGAGTGGTGTGACCATATTAGGGGAAGGATGCTTGTGAATATCAACTGCAAATTATTTGAAAAAATGCCGTCTAGCGTATGGCCAGCCTGGTGAGTTGCACCCATCACCTGTTGTTCAAAGTTTCCGCCCTTCATCAGATCCAACAGACTGATGGTATCAGGGTCAGAAAGAGACTCAAGATGATAATTAAAATCACCTAAAATCATATAGGAATTGGTGCTAATCCCCTTTTCTAGTTTGCTGCCTAGTTGTGTTAAAAATCGTCCTCTCGGGCCCGGTGGCCTGTAAATGAGAGAGCCTCTAAAAGTATAGTGGTGTGAAAGATAAAGAGAAAACTCTAACGCTTCACATTCCTCATTAGCTATAGGATTAAAAGAAGCCGTGATAGAGTTATGGTAGATAACCGCTAGTCCCCCCCCTTTCCTCTGTAGTCTGTTTAGCGTATAACAGAGGTAATCGGGAGGTGTGGCTTTCACTAGATCCGGACCGGACGCCCCGTCCGTCCATGATTCCGTGATGAATGCCACCAGAATCTTCTCATCCTCAATAAGAGAGGCACATTCAAGGCTGTGTTTGACCAGAGACCTTGCATTAAAAAGGGCACATTTCTGTACCGAGCGGGAGGCATCCTTTCCACTCGATGTTTGCTGATGTTTTAAGGACGCTATTGGTTGAAGCAAAAACTCAGGTAGCTCAGTATTGCACCCTAGGCAGGTCGTTTGCTCCTGGGGGTGCATAGAGTCAGGATGAAGGCTACAGCAGTTCTGGGTTGACATGATAAGATTTAGTTGTTTCAGGTCTTTACTGGAATAGTGTTTAATATTAACCATACCTGGTAAAATTTGTGGAGGCGGGCTGGCGCTGAGCGCGGAACGAGCGCGGACGGGCGCAGATGGGCTTTCCATTGGCGCGCCGGCGGCGCACGCGCTGCACGCGTCCGCTGCGTGCTTGCGCCAGCGGCTGTTTAAATAATGTCAGGAGCATGAAGCATAGCCCGCTGACCTCCCTACCACCACAATGTCTGCCCAATATCGGAAGTCCTGCGCACAGCCTGCGGAAGACTTTGTGCCGAGATCCTGAGTCAACTGGTGAGTGCACGGCACCCTGCGCCGCCCATTCCACACCACACCGCCTTATTACTGCTACGGTGCTACAGGTGCTACAGGTGCAGGTGAGGTAAGAAGGCTGGGAGACAGGGGGTGAGACTTTTTAGTCTTTTAAGTCTTTTAAAATGCAGAGGAGGGGGAGCGAATGGTGGGCTAACAGATTGCTGTTTTCATCTGAATTCTGAACCCTGAACTCTGAACTCTGCCCACGCTCCAGCCCCTGCCTCCTCCTAGCTTTTTTTATTGTGCTTGATTTTTGATAACCGTACCTGCACCTGTAAGTCGGGCAGTGGAGACTTGTTTGAGAGCGGAGGAGTGGAGGAGTCCTCCATTTGTATTGATTTTGCACTTGAATTTGCACTTGAACCTGCTCCTGCTCCTGTTCCTGCTCCTGCACATACACACAGGCGGAGACAGAGGATACGGAGGTGCCCTCCATTGGTCTGAGCGCGGAGGCTCCTTGGTCTGGTTCTGGAAGTATTGCCTTTGTTGGAGCTACCGCCGTTTGGTGCTTGCTTGTAAACCCCATGTCCAGTCTGTGAAGAAGGCAAGAGTCTGAGTGAGGAGGGCGTAGTATCCCTCTGTGGAGTGTTGCCTAGGCCCCCTGCGGAGATGGCCCAGCTAGGTCGGGGTGCAGTTTGCGGGACGACCTGGTGTCCTCTGCTCAGTCTCTTTTTGCGTCCTTGTTCACCTGTCTGCTTGTTCACCTATTTACCTGTTCTCCTGTACTGGTGGTCCTGGTGTTACAGTGGATATCTGAAGTCTAGTAATAATAAGGTGAATAAGGTCAGCAAAGTTGCAAAGGCGTGTTAACCCACAAAAATTTGCTGGTGATGCCATCCCGGTGCCTGCATTCGGGGCGTACAGCCGCTCCTTTAGGATCTTCCGCAGGGTCTCCAGGGCCTTCATCTGGGCTAGCCAGAGGTGAATCTGATAACTACTCCCCCCCCAAAATTACAAAAGACCATAAGGCGAAAGAAAACCCGGGATCATCTTTCATATTTGAATTCTCATCCATCCGTGCTGTCAATGTTCTCAAAGGGCCTGAGGGGCACAATGTCAAAAGATAATGTACCAGGAATGGCCTCTGGTGTAGTTAACGCGGATGAGGCAGGAGTATGTGTTGCTCTCTCCGAGCTGACTGAGCCGCACTACACCAAGCTGATCTATCTAAGCACTGGGGTAGCATTTCCTTTGGCTCAGGCTATTGACGAGTGTCATTTAATGATAGCGGTCGAAGAGATGGACACGGATATGGTCACAGAAGACATCAAGGTTCAAACCGAAGTTGAAACAAATGTTGTCGCTAAGCAGCTGTCTGAATCTCTGGGTCCACTGCCTTTGGTTGAAAAAACAGGCCTTTTGAATGTTGTAGAACTATTTCCTGGCCACTCATCCTTTAGAAGGACCCCCAAACACCACAGATTACAGACTGCTGTCTTGTTCCAGGGGACATGGAGGATTATACTATGCCAGACATTGCCACACAGATGGAAAATAACTGAATATTGGTGGCTAATTTGAATACGCCAGTTGCCTAGGAACTGGTGTCGAGACTGAAATTGGACAATCATACTAGCTGCCCTCGCATGCCTGCTTTGTTTAGTAGTACACTCTCTAGTGCGTCCATTGCGCAATCATTGGGCTTATCAAAGTCTGAGGTGTCTCCAAATGAAAAGGTACAAGATTCTTGGCAATTTTTAAATGAAGGGGATAACGGATTTGGGGGAGGGAGGGTTAAATTTGATTTTGACATACTTTATGCACTAGAGAGGATTCTCTCATCTATTTTAACCCTGCTTGAGAAATCCACCGCTAATTCTGATCATATACTCGAAGTTCTCTCTCCAATTCTCATGGGGGTCCAGAAGGTCAATTCTGTCGGTCCTTGGTTAGGGAAGACAGATAAGGGTACTGACGTGGGTACTGATCAAAAATCTCAGGCAAGTCAGACTATCATAGTGGTTTCGGAAATAGGAACCCAGGCAGAGGCTTGGGAAGATATGGGGGTTCCCGCCATATTATCGTCCAGAGATAGCCCCATGTGAGGTATCGCACCGAAAAATCAAGTGGCAGGGGACCATTCTCATTTCGGGCCTGGGGAAAACATAAATGTAATAGCACATAAAAATCCGCCGCAGGTTTACCCTATATTTAAAAAAGGGAACACCAGCGTGTCTTGTGTTACAGATACATTAATTGATCTACCTCTCGTCAAAGGGCCCAGGGATGAGTTAGAAGCTGTCACCCTCGGGGAGGGTGCCTCTCCTAAAGAAAGTAATGGATTAAAAGGTCAGAGGGAGAAGAAAAGCAGGACTCGCGTATTACAAAACATAAGCCCAAAAAACTGAGGTTCCCTACTGTTTTAGAGAAGCTAGACACCTTGGCTCCGCACCAAACTAGAAATGAACCCAAGCCCACCGAGTTAGATGATGGTCAAAACTCGGGGATACATCTTCCCCTTCCCCTTACTACGATAGATGACCCCGTATGGGAGGGTTTAGGGACAATGGGAAGGCAGGAGGTCATAGGCACAGCCAAAGATAATGGAGGGCAGGGGGAATCATGGGAGAATCCCAAAGTAAGTATTGATTTGGATTCAGAATCCTGTGCAACAAGGAAGGCCCATGATCAGGTGAACTTAGCCATAAAGACTCATGATGTTGTGTTAAAGGTAGGGCAGGTTGAGGATAACGCCCTCCCAATCCTCCCCAGTTGGGATACTCTCCCTGTACGGATTGATCCCAGTCAGGGGAGGTCTTTGGAGGGGGTATCTGACCATGCCTTCCGCACAGGGCAAATGTTAGAGTTGGGGATTGACCAAAGGCTAACTGATAATGCACGTTCAGGACATAAATCAGGGCAAGCTTCCAATACTTTGATTTTTGCTTCACTATTTGATACAGAATTAGGTCCACTCAATAGAAGTTCTCTTTTGCAGTTAGTATCTGAAATAGAGGACTTGCATCTGGTAATAAGTAAAGACATTGTTTTTCTTTTTTTTTCAATCCATGATAATTACATTACATTAAACATATAAAAACAATAGTTTAAAAAAAAAAAACACAGTCCTAAAACCAAGAAAAGCAGTTAAGTGGTGGTTAGCAGATTAATCACATACAGTACATACAACATCGTTACCAATTTAAAAATCCATAACAATTCATTAAAGTGCAAATGCAAGATAATTTGAGGTTTCACCCAGATGATTAATCACGTACAGTACATATTACATCATTACCAATCTAAAATCCTTAACAATTCATTAAAGTGCAAATGCTAGATAATTTGAGGTTTCACCCAGATATAAATCATCATTCTTCCATATATGCCAATACCGGCCCCCATATCTCTACACCCAATTTCCTTTTTTGAGAGCCTTTTAGAGCATATAAACTATGCTCAAGATTAAATATGGTAAGAAATCTGGCCCTCCATAATTCAAAAGTCAGGGCAGCTTTCTGAAGCCACATTGAAGCAATGCATAATCTGGCTGTGGCTGTAGCTATAAAAATCAAATAAAGAAATTTATAAACCAACTGGTCACACCTGTCACTCTCAGCCACACCCAGCAACACATGAGAAGCGGACAATCTTACTGAACCCCCTTTGATTTCCGCTAAGAATTTCTCTAGGTGCTCCAAAAAATTACTTAAGTGACTGCATGCAAAAAAAATGTGCACAATGTCTGCATCCTCCGTTTCAAATCGAAAACATCTGCCGTCATTTACCCCTCCCCATTTTAACAACCTGGCTGGATTGTAGTAAAGTTTAAACATGGTCTTATAGTGTTGTGTGTGAAGATTAGCAGACATCAAAAGCTTCCCGGCCAGATCGATAGAATGTTCCACTCGAGTACCTTGGCACCCTAACCTATTGTCCCACTTAGTGTTGTGTATATCCAAATCACCACCCTGCATGTCCAATAGAGAATTATATAAAACGCCAATGCGCGCATTTTTTCTTACCGCCTCAACTAATGGGTTCAGTTCGATCTTCCATCAGCTTTTACATAAATAATCCCGAATTTGTAAATATTTAAAAAATTCGGATCTAGGGAGACAATATTTTTCAGCTAACATCTCGAAGGACATCAAAACCCCATTAGCATAAAGATCACCAATATGTTGGATACCTTTGATCCGCCACCTATCAATAGTCCTATCCCAAAATATAGTTGGCAATAATACTGTAGCTGCAAACGGGGTATACTGAGAAACCCTCTCAAGTCGATAACATTTTTGCACAGCTTTCCATACCTTGTAAGCAGCATTTAAAACCTTAAACTTAGTTTTTTTATAATAACTTGGCTCTAGGCTAATAAATAATCGATTTTTGGCATCACTGCCCAATAACATTTGATATATAGAGGGAGACTCCGCCATACTAAGTGGTTCTTCTCCGATTAATAATATATTCATATGTTGCAGTATACACACATAGTAATATAAGGTAAAATCCGGTACTGCCCAACCACCTTTCTCGCGGGGGAGGACCATAAGGCGCATTGCTCTGCAAGGCTTCCCCTGCGCCCATAGAAACCTTGCGCAAATTGACTGAAGTGCTGACAGTTGGACACGGGAAAATTCTAGCGGAACAGATCTAAAATAATATAAAACCTTGGGTAATACTAACATTTTAAGAACATTGCAGCGCCCCACTAATGAAAGATGCAGACATTCACAACGATCTAGTTGTTTCCGTACAGAATTTAAAATATTTCCCCAGTTGATCTCCATGAGTGTCTTTAGGCATGTCCTCAGGGTAACCCCCAAGTATGATACCTCACTCAGAATCCGATGATCATTATAGCCTTCTTGATTTAAACACAAAATTTGTGTCTTTGACACATTGAGTTTATATCCTGAGGCTGCTCCAAATTCAAGCACCAGCTGTTCTATCTTAGGCATTGCCATCATGGGGTTTGGAGTGACAAATGCCATGTCGTCCGCATATGCGAAAACCCGATAATGCTCTTGTCTCCAAATTACTGATTCTATCCCTGCATTTCGCTCTAACATCATTAAAAAGGGGTCAATATATAATGAAAACAACAAGGGGGAGCAAGGGCATCCCTGCCTTGTGCCCCGTGTAATGTATACAAGATCTGATTCAAGGCACATTATGCAGATTTTAGCTGTCGGGCGCTGATATAGAGCCTGGATAGCTGAAATAAAACCTTGTTTAAACCTAATCGTCGTAATACTGCCCATAAAAATTCCCACGCGACCCGATCGAACGCTTTTTCAGCGTCTAATAAAATCAAACTGAATTTGCTCCCCATGGTGTTAGCTATATCTAGTAAGGTTACTACCCTATTGATGTGATTAATTGTACTCCTCTTAGGTATAAACCCATGTTGTCGACTCGACACCAACGGGGTTAGCACATCCGCCAATCGGGTCGCTAGGATTTTGGCATAGATTTTGCCGTCCGCATTTAATAACGATATAGAACGATAGGAGCCTGGCTGTTCAGGTGGCTTGTCTTTCTTCTTAAAGACAATTATACTTGCCTCATCCCAGGTCAGCGGTGCTGCACCTATCTGTGCCTGCAGAAAAGTAACAAGCATATCAGCCTTGAGCTCTCCAAAAAAGGTTTTATATACTTACAGCGGAAGTTTGTCGGGCCCTGCTGCTTTACCAGTGGCTAAACCATTAATTGCCATTTCCAACTCTTCAATAGTTATGGGTGCCTCTAATATTTCTGCATCCTGTGGATTCAAATTTCTACAGTTGAGACTCTGTAGCAGTGTTTCAACAGCCTGTATATCAAGACTCTCGCGAGTATAAAGTGCCTCGTAAAAGTCATGGAAGACATTTAAAATCCCAACATCAGTTTCTACAATATTACCCATGGGGTCCACCACTGATACGATTCTTTGGGCCGCCTCTCGTGATAGTAGCCTTTGCGCAAAGCAACGTCCGGTTGCCTCCCCGTACTTATAGCTTTGTTTCTTACTGGTAGAGTACTTCCTAGCTATTTTTTTGCTCCAGTGTAGATTTATTTTAGCTTTACAGCGAGCTACCTCTGTCTGTAAAAGAGCAATCTCCCCCTTGCTTGGATCCCCCGCATAAGATTTTCTTCAGCTGTTGTGAGTTTGCCATATAGCTCCTGAAGTGCCAATTGTATCTGTTTCTGTTTATATAACCCAAAGCTAAGTGTCTCTCCTCTAAAACCGGCTTTTAACGCATCCCATACAAAGCCAGTCCCTGCAGAGTTGCGATTTATAGCTAAAAATTGCCTAATCCACTCCTTCATGTGTGCTACATACCCTTCATACAGTAATAATTTCCTATCAAACGTGAACAATCGAGGCTTAATCCCTACCTTGAGCATATGCAAATTCAATACAAGAGGTCCATGATCTGATGTGATCCGCGGATACACCTGAATATCAGCATCCGAAAGTAAAAGGCTTGATAAAAAAAAATAATCCAGTCTCACTAATTTGTGGTGTGGATGTGAGTAAAATGTATAACCAGGATCAGATCCCCGTAAGGCCGCCCACGCATCCACCAGACCATGGTCCACTAATAAAGACTGGAGCGCTTTAAACACTTTAGGCTTCCTGCCATTATAACGCTTAATATCATCCTGTAAGCCCTTTGGCTCAAGGTGTATATTTAAGTCGCCACACAAAATTAACGGGGTTGGCCATGATGCTAATTCCACATTCAACCCTTCTATTACGGATGCCTCATCAAAATTTGAACCATATATAGAGCAGACTGTGCACTTACTGCTGCCAATCATACATTCAACGATAGCCCACCTCCCTTGATTGTCCGCCAATACTCTTCCTGTCCCTTGTACGCGATTCTTAGCCAATATCGCTACCCCGCGTATGTTAGTGGATTGCTGAGTACATGCTAATGTGGTTAAGCCTAGTTCCGCCAATAATTTTCTTTTGCCCCATGGGATATGGGTTTCTTGAATACATACCAAATCAGGTTGAAGAACCCGTAATTCAGTCGCAGCCCGTTGCCTCTTATTAAGATTATTTAACCCACATACATTCAAAGAGCAGATCCGGATACCAACATGTGTGTTCCTACCCCCCATCCATCTTCCATGCTTCTTTATACTCTAGGACCGTGAACCTAAAACCATTGTATTTCATACTTTGTTTCAATGCACCACCATGGATTATTTTACCCAGTGCCCCCCCACCCCCCTGTGTCCACCAAACCCCCCCCAACCCCACACCTTCCCCACACAAGGCTTCAGCCGAAGCCCTGACCCACCCCCACGAATCCCCAGACAAGAGGCTTGGAGACTCAAGGTCTCTGAGATGGGACGAGCTTCTACCGCCCCGGATCCCCCTACCCCACAAGAAACCGTGCATAGTTAAACATTGCCCTCACACCTCTTATTCATAAGAAAACAAAAACAAAAAAAAATCCACATTTAAAAGAGGAAGAGGAGCAATAAACGTTGCATTTGGCGACAAACCCAAGCCCAACTAAACCCAATACATTAAATCTATGTAAATCTGTGTAAGTAGCATATAGTAAGCTGTCCTTCTCATTTTTTTTTTTTTTTTTACAAAGATTGCAAGTATTCTTTAGCCGCTAGTTCTGTTGTAAAGAATCGCACATGTTCCTTGTGAATGATCTTAAGCTTAGCTGGATTCAATAAATAAGCTTGTGCGCCTTTATCTTGAAACTGGGTAATGAGCTGGCGTAATTGCCATCTCTTCTCGACAGTCAGTGGGCAATAAACTGGACGAACAAAGAACTCTATCCCTTTCCCACTTTTCTTTCGGTCAGGTCGCGGCAAATCGTAGATTGCTTCCCGCGCCAGAAAATTATTAATTGATATCAAAATAGCCCTCGGTCTAATAGTGTTCTGGCCAGGTCTATTGCGTAGTGTAAATGGGAACCTGTGCGCCCTCTGGATCTCCCGATTCCAGTCCCACTGGGTTAGCCCTGGAAAAGCCTCGGAAAAGAGTTCAATAATAAACGTCCACGCATCTTGCCCCTCAACCCCCTCCGGAATATCTAGCATGTGAAGGTTATTACGCCGAAGGCGGTTTTCTAGGTCAGTGATCTTCCAGAGGGTATCATCCTTTGCAGTGCGCAAGGCTTCCGTCGTAGCTTTCTGCGCAGCTAATTCATCCTCCAGGTTTGAAATGCGTGTCTCAGCCTCGTTAAACCTGTCCACAAACTCGGAGCATGACTTAGCTATTCTCCGAACTGAATTCTGGAGTTTACGACATGCCCCCTGTGTACGCTGGCTCTCATTGCGGGTCTCCTCCATGTGGGCCATTATACTCTGGTAGATAACAACGAGGGAGATGTCTTCAGGTTTCTCCACAACATCTTGATTTAATTGTGTCCCATTGATCACTTCATTAGTCCCAGACTCACCCATAAAAGAGTAATCCCACTGAAAGGGGTCAGTGCTCTCGGCCAACTGGAAGCCTGCACCTGAGCCGCCCCTCTTGCGCACAGTTTTGGGGCTGCTCTCTGGTGTGCCAGGAGAGTCGGTCCCCCACTCTCTTTCATCATCCATCTGCGTATTGCTGAACCCCTTACGCCTGGTACCGATAGTGCCACCCTTTTGTTTGCCCAGTGTACTTGGATCCGACTCATCACCAGAGGTGTTTGAAGGATCAGACATTGAAAAGAAGGGGCAATCCCCAGAGTCATTTTCTTTAGTGATATTTTGGTCTGCTGTAGTGTTTTCCTTAACCACCAAATCACCGCTCTCTGGGGCCAGTTCACTACTCTTTGCTCCATTCTCCCTCAGTTCAAACCCTTCATCTGTCAACATGTCCCGGGGAGTATCACAGACTGCGCCCCCCTTGTTAGCAAGAGTATCTAGAGGAAGAGTCTCCCCCTTCTTGTCAGTGCCACTGCTCTGCCTATTACCAGGGCTTGTTGGTGCAGAGAGAAGCTGTTTTCGCGCTTTCCCCGTTAAAAACAGTGCAGGTACTGCTTTCTTACCAGCGCCCTCCACACGAGTGCCGTCTTTTTTCTCCCCGTTCAGTTCAGGCTTCTTTTTTGCAGCGTCTCGCGCCCCCGCAGTATCGGCGGCATCCATAGTATTGCGCGCTCTCCTGCGGCCAGCTTTCGGGGGCATTGTAGCACCATGCACCGTCAGCCCGACTCCAGAGTTTCTTTCACCTTCACCTTCCCTCGGGAGCCACCGTAGCCCATGGAGACTGACATGCGTGCACCCGGAAGTCCGCCTCGCAGATTCCAGCAACCGCCAGAGAGCCACATGGGAAACCACAGCCACAGGACAAGCACTCCACAGCATGCCAGTAGGTTTATTTTGTCTCCAACCTAATCACTCCATGCTTCGCTCCGGATTTAGCATAGAGGTTAACAGGATTTAGCAGGGTTAGAGTAGTTGCACGATGAATGGGGCAGGGGGGAAGCTCCGGGAGCGGGAGCTCGAGCTCACTCGACCGTGTTCATGGCCGCCATCTTGCCTTGACATTGAGCGGGTCTATTTAGACCTCAGTAGTGCCCCCCCAAACTCTAGAGTCACGTTCAGCTCAGGGACAACTGCAATGTTAGTTTTGGCTAACATTGATTATTTTAGAAAAAAAGGGATTGATGTCTTCCCATATGAGGAGCCTGTCTCAGCCCAGCTAGAATCCTATAGGAAAGACTGCCAGGAGCCAGGTATAGCGTTATCTAATATAAGGGGAGCAATACATCCGAAAAATATTAATATCTCGGTTGGTAGCTTTTCAGGGAAGAGAGTGATTATCATTGTAGGTTCCGAGGTTCAAAGGGCCACTAAACATAGAGGGGAGGAAGAGATGGCCCAGTGGAGTTGGGTAGCTGGCTCTCTGAATGCTTTAAAAGAAAATACAAAACTCCCAATGTTGCGGAGGTAGCCCTCTGTGAAAAATCTTGTCCTGGAACCTGGCTGGGGTTGGAAATTCGAGTTCTAAGTTAAAATCCTTACTGATACATGATCCTAAAATAATTTGTCTCAAAGAAACATGGTGTTGTGTGGACTTTGACTTTGAGAACTTTTTTGTTTTTTGTTGTGCAGCAAAACCCTCCACAAAAGGTCATGCAAGTGGAGGTCTAGCTATTCTACTCACTTGCACTATAAATTGGAATCCTATGGTCTTTTTCCATCCATCTAAACTTTGTATGGGTCTGAAACTTACGTTGGGTAATGGGACACAAGATCAGCATTCTTCCCTTTTCCTGGTAAATGTATATATTCCCCCTGGGCGAGTGTCAGAGTGCCTGGTCGATTCTATTTTTTCTTTTGTGCACAAAACCTGTATTTCAGAGGAGTGCAAATTGATATTGATGGTGGGTGATTTCAATGCTAAAATCTAAAGCAGTTCTTCCATGGCCTTTTGCAATCGAGAATTGGAGGACGTATGGTCCATCCCTGAGTCTTCACTGCCCGGCCACATTAGATCAGATAGGCGAGGGCTGTCTCTTTTGCATAATCTGAGAATGAATTACCTTGTCACTCTAAATGGCAGATTTCCAGATTACTGTCCGGCCTTCTTCACATTCCACGCTTCACATGGGCAATCCTTAATTGATTATATGATGGTATCCTATCAGCTCTTTGGTGCATGCACTTATTTTAAAGTACTAAGTACAAATTTAAGTGATCACAGTATTTTATCAGTAGATGTTAATCTGGACCCGGAGTTACTGGAAATCTGGAATCCAAGAGATGATAGTATTCTGTATAACAAAACTAATGGGCGTACCTTTTGGTAATAAAAACCTCCCTTGTCTTGGAAGGCTTATTGAAAAAGTGAGTTTGGGCACTAGACAGGAAAATCTCATCTCCTGGCTTGAGAAAATTCTGACCCTATTTAGATTGAGTGGGAGGGAAAAGCGGGCTGGTGGCACTAACCCCACAGTGGTTATATCAGTGGAAGTAAAAAAGTTAAATTGCAAGATCAATGCCCTAATAAGGGAACAATTTAAGCAGTCTTCGATGAGTAGACAAAGGGAAATAAATAGAATAAAGCAGGCAAGAAAAAGATTACACACATTGGAGCGCAGAAGACTGGAAGACGCAAATTGGATCAAAGTAAGAGAGGTTGCAAGGCCGGAGGCTCTCGTAAATATTGGGCTTGAATAGCTAAATTTTGTGATGGTAGAACTAAGGCAAAAGCAACTCTAATATCAGATGCAGAATGGACTTCATATATTTCCCAGTTATATGCTCTAGATCCCTTGGGTGAGCCCAATCCGGAACTAGTCTTGGAGTCTCCAATGGGGACTGAGTACGGCCCTCTCTCGTGTAAGGAAATTGAGTGCTTTATTAAAGGGGCAAGGTATTCAGGTGCGATGGGCCCAGATGATTTACCTATATCAATAATCAAACAAGATAGCTCAGCATGGGCACAATTTCTTTGCCCGTTATTTTCATATTGCTATGCTCATGGGACTATCCTGACTTCTTGGAAAGGAAGTGGTTCTTGTGGTTCCATTATATAAAAAGGGTCCTAAAAACTCCCCTGCCAGCTATAGGCAGATCGCATTATTGGATGCGACTGGGAAATTGTTTGCCAAAAGCATACTTCTCCAGATAATATCACTGCTCTGCAAACTTTAATCGAAAAATATCCATTGAGCAAGGGTATGGCCCTATATGCTGCCTTTATAGATTTCTCCACGGCTTTCAACCGGGTTGATCGGGGGACTCTGTGGAGGAAACTGGTTACTCTGGGGATCCCCATGCACCTGATCATTGCATTGCACTCCTCTACATGGACCAAGGTCTTTATGGGAGGTACCCAGGTATTGTTGAGTAAAGTAGAGACCCATAATGGGCTGAAGCACGGATGCCTGTTGGCTCCCCTCCTTTTCTCCCTTTATATTAATGATCTACTGAGTAGGGTAAGCCTCTGTAAAGGGGATTCACCGAAACTAGGAACTATGAAACTGAGCTGTCTGCTCTACGCGGACGATGTCATTATGTTAGACCTAACTCCAATCGGATTACAAAGGCGCATTAATGAGCTAGCACTCTACTCAGATGATTACTTTTTAAAAATAAATACCTCTAAAAGCAAAATAATGGTTTTCAGAGGCAGGAGATGCAGAGTTAGGAAAAATATGCACTGGTTTCTGGGGAAGGACAAACTTGCTATAGTGAAGTTGTACCCATATTTAGGACGACTTTTTACAAGCAAGTGTTCCAGCAGTGACCACATTGACCAGTGCAGAAGTAAGGCAATATCTGAGGCCTCCGCAGTCGGCGGATTTTATAAACACTGTGGAAAAAGTCACTTTGCACATGTCTTATCAATTAATAAAATTAAAATCCCTCCTGTGCTGAGCTATGCCTGTGAATCAGTGGACGAACAGCAGTGGGACTATTTCGAGAAAATTGAGGGGTGTATCTGGCGCCACATGTGTAATCTGAATCGACCAGCCCCGTTAGAGGCGATTCGCCTTGAATTTGGGCTACTCTCCACTTATGTGTTCGCCATGGCAGCATGCCTGAGATGGAGCAATGCCCTATTGAATAGTGCTGAGAACCCCTTATGAGGAAATCTTTTCATCCCTAAAGGGGAAAAGTGTCCTATTTAGGAATTACGTGAAAGCTGCAAACATGTTTGAAATAGAGCAGAGTGGCACGTGCTCTTCTCCTAAACAAGTATTGAAAGCACAAATTAAAAAAAACATTTATGAAGTCTCTCGCAAGAGAGATAGCGCAATATGTTCAGCGTATTCCAATAGCGATATTATAGTGGGGAGTAGTATTCATAAACAGCCCCAAACCTTATGTCGTATGGAATCTTACCCATGGAGTGGGCAGAACTACCCGGCTATTAAGATTGAATTTGCTTCCCTTACCAATAATAACAGGGGCGTGGGAGGGTCTCCCTAGACAGGATAGACTCTGTCAATTATGTGGAAGCTGCGTGCAGGATCTAAATCATGTTTTATTTGTCTGCCCCCCACTAAATCCCTCACGACGTCGTTTTTTGAGACCGCTGTTCTTAAAATATAACATTGCCACTGCTGAGAAGGCCCAAAATTTCCTTATGGCCCCTCCTTCTGAACCAGTATGTTTTAAAGTTTTCTGTTTTTTTAAACAATTTTTGAATATATTTTAGAGAAGGATTATGTGGCTCCATGTAGATGTAGTTGGTAACATAGAGCTCCTTTTGGACAAAAACCCAATAAATTTTATAATTAGAACTTTTTTTTAGGTGCTTCTACTATACAGCTGAAATTATTGGAGTATTCAATGCTACAATATGTCTTGTACTGACCAAATTATGGTGGTATCATAAAGGGCTTGTGAAATCGGTGCTGTAATTCCGCCTTTGTATTTTTAACACTTTGTATGTTATTATGAATTCCGAAACGCATAATGAAATATTTTTAGTCAGGAATAATGCACCTGTCAGGCCTTTTGTATGCAAATTGAACAATGATTATTTTGGGCCAAATCAACTACTTGCTATCATTATAATCAGAATTTCTTGAGGTTTTTGAATCCACGGTTATGTTTGAGCACTTGCACTTTCTTCATCTTTTTGCTGCTATTTATAGTGTACTGTATTTAGAATTGCTACTCTTTTTGTAATCCAATCATTATTGTGCAATATTATCTTTTATACAAATTTATTCTAATTTTTTTTTTTTTATCACATAGTCGAAGTCGGGAAATAATTTAATGGCACAATTCATCTTGTTCTGGCCTAGCTAGTTTTAGTATCTAAAAAGACTCATTAAATTAAATTTTCGTGTGCAATTCTGCCTTTCCCTTTTGTACGCAACTATGAATTCTGCATCGTTTTATGAAAAATTGTAATATGTAATATTTTTGGTCTCATTTTAGCTTGTTTTTAAGTGTCGTTTATTTGGTATATTGGAGAAGTCTGTGTATTTTTATGTGGAACTCCTTAGAGCTCCAAATCATAATAAAATTCATTCATTCATTCAATTCATAGATAATGCCGCTACCCCCACTGAAGTACTATCAGCATTAATAGTTTTAAAAGAGTTGATAAAGCATTCCACACTTTTAGCAATGTCTATTGCTTCCTGTAGTGTGGGATTGCTTTGGTGTAAAAGCTGTTCTTGAATCAATTTGTTGGAGCAACAAATGATCAACTGATCTCTAATATAAGTGTCTACTTCGACTCCAAAACTGCAATCTGCAGCAAGAACCCTCAGGAACGATACATAAGCATCCACAGACTTATTAAGTAACCGGTGGCTTGTATAGAAATGACACCTTTCCAATACCATATGTGGCTCCTCACTGAATCTTTTTTTTAACCTATCTAATGCTTCAGAATAACAGTCATAATCCCCTGGTTCAACTCCATATGGTGGTGTCACAGCAGGTAAGTGTTCGAAAATATCCTCAGTATCAGTGCCCATCAGGTTTAGCAGTAAAACCTTCTTCCTTTCAGCTGGAAATACTCTCCCATTAATAGCCAAAAGATAATTTTTAAAGTGTCTGAGCTATTGTCCAATTTCATGCTAGGTTGATTTGGACCTCTGAAAAATGAAGGCGGAGGATTGCCACAACTTATTACTAGCCATTGTGGTATTGACTTCACAAACAAACGAAAATCATGACGAATCATGGCGAAGCAAACTGCACATGCAGCGTCTTCCAAATAACGCAGAACAACGTTTACTTTCCCCAAAATCCCCAAAATATGTCCGCCACAACGTGCTTACATGCACACGTCACTTGTGTGGATGTACTAGCTTGTAGGTGTCTGTGCGCGTACTGTTCCTGTGCACGCTGAGTGCCATTGTGCACATTCTTTCTTCGCTCTGTAGGTTCCTCGATCTGTTGGGTTTTTGAGCAGAGTAACGCTTGCACCTGCCTACTTGCCTTACACTGCCCAAAAATAAAGAATATCACTGTACTTGAGGATGCGTGCCACACATAAGTTTGCCGGCACCTTCTTGAAGCAATCATCTCGGCAGCAACTATCCTCGTTCCACCACAGATTCCACAGAGAGCCTTCTTGGATAGATCAGATCTCGGTGGAAAGATAAGTAACCCGGGCCGGGGAAGACGAAGCTGGACCCAGTGGAACATTTCATAATGTACCTATGGGGAAACCTTTCTGTTAGAAATGGGGTTTCTGGTTGGCTAGGGTATGCACCTTACCCAGGCAGAACCCACCGCTCTAGTCAGGGTAAGGGAGAACTTCCTGACAGATTTCAATGGTACCCTCATGTGGCGGGATCCTTGGGTGCAAGAACACCAACTTGAGCTCTACACGGACTCGGCCGGGGGGTTCGGCTTCGGGGCCATCCTAGGGACCGCATGGACAGCAGGGGCCTGGCCAACATCCTGGCAGAGCGCAGGGCTCACCGCCAACATATCCTTGTTGGAGCTGTTCCCAATTGTGGTGGCTTTTCACATCTGGGCCCAGCGGCTAGCTAATAGGCAGATAACGCTATGGTCTGACAATCACGCGGTAGCACAAGCAATCAACATAGGGTCAGCGAAATGCCCGGCAGTGGCCCCCCTGCTGAGAAAACTGGTTGACTGCCAGCTGAGAGCGAATATCGCACTTAGGGCGAGACACATCCCAGGGGCAGACAACTCAGTTGCCGATGCCATTTCTTGTTTTCAGTGGGTGAAATTCTGAGAGCTTGCCCCGGACGCGGACCGAGGGATGACCCCGGTGCCAGAAGAGGCGTGGGCATGGGTGGACCTGGGTTGAAGAAGTTGCTGGACAATGCACTGGCCCCGAAAACGGAAGCCTGTTACCGTAAGTGTTGGGAAACGTTCATGGACAGAACAGGACTAAAAGGGGGCCGGCAGCCAAGTCAGGAGGAGATCTTAGACTTCATCGAGTGGGCTTTCGTGTCAGGCAGGACCAAACCATGGGCCCAGACACACTTGAGCGCAGAAGCATATTACACAAAAATGGCGACAGGGGAGGACCCAACTAGGGCCTTACAATGCAGGATGGCTCTGAGAGGTTGGGGCAGGCTGCAGCAAGCACAGAAGAATGCAAGGTGGCCCATCCATTTTAGCATACTGCAGCAGATGATGGGGGTCCTGGGGGGAGTATGCTCCTCAGGACAGGAAACCAGGCTCTTTAGGGCAGCGTTCGCGCTGGCATTTTTTGGGGCTTACAGGATCAGCGAGTTGGTAGCTCCATCAGTCGGTGACCCAGGGACAGCATGCATTAGCAAGGGGGGCGTGGTGATAAGCGAGGGGAACATGGACGTCCTGCTGCGACAGTACAAAACAGACCAGGCAGGCAGAGGGAAGAGAACCAGGATAAAATGCATTAAGGACAAAGCCTGCTGCCCAGTGTGCTTACTGCGGGAATACTTGGGACCTGGGGACTACGGCCACGGGCCTCTTTTCAGGCACGGGGACGGGTCGTTCCTCAGCCGTTTTCAATTCATAGCAATGATGAGAAAGACTCTAGAGGCAGCGGGGCTCCCTGCCAGAGAGTTTGGGTCCCACTCTTTCAGAACAGGGGCATCCACCACAGCCGCAGGGCTAGGTTTGGATAACGATCAAATCAAGGGGATAGGCGCTGGGCATCCAGCGCATTTAAGCGTTACATACACCCAACGATGTACTGAGTCCGGTTTCTGCCTTCCCCCACCCCCTGTCTAGGTCTGACCGGACCACGGAAGAAGGTATGAATCCTGGGACACTCATACGTGACGCGGGCCCAGAGATGGGCGGCGGCTAGACGTGAATTCGACGGGATATGGCTGCAGGACACCGACGTGGTCTGGTTGGGGCATTTGGGAATGAAATGGAATCAACAGCTCCCCGCGGTGCAGGAAGCAACAGGACACGGTGGCAGGCCAGATGCGGTGATAGTCCACCATGCTCCCTCTGGGTTCTTTTGCCAATCGTTGCCAATATGCAGTAAGAAGATAACACTTACAGTAGGTTAAGTGTTAAAGTGTCCAGTCTTTATTGGAGCATCCATGTACAACAACCAAGCCCGGTCCCAACTGATAAAGAATTCCCCAGCCAGGAACTTAGAATGCCATTAGTGTTAAGCAAAGCTCATCCAATGAATACAAAGATAAACATCAATAACATAAAATACACCTGCAGTAAAGAAACTTAGTTATGGAACATGGAACTGAATGAACATAGAATACTAAATAAGAATACCACTTAAACAAGCTAAGACAAATATATATACAATTAACCATAGTAAAAGTAATAAAATTAATATTATTTACTTAATGTAACAAAAAAACATATTCATCATGACGTGGTCAAGCACAAAGATCTACAGTTTATTCTTTATCCCATAGGAAGTCTAAATAAAATTCATTACCTCTCGACAAATTGCCTCAAAAGGAAGTTGCTGGATGTGCAAAGGAGCTGGTCAATACTGCCTAAGATTTAAAGTACGTAATATGGCCAGAAGATAACATTTCCTTGGAATAGTACACAAAAATTATTAGCAGGAAAACATAAAATGGAGAGTGCATTACGATGACAAATTGTCACAATGAGAGCACAGGAGATCTGAAACCCATGAGTCAAACAATGCAACTAAAAATGTACGGTGTTTAACCTAAAATGGGTTGCATTGAATCTATACTGAGAATTAGTTCCGATCTGCAGATAAGATTTCAGGTTCAAAATGGTTGTGTGAGTTTTTACAGTGGGTTTCTCACGTTCACTCATTAATTGAAAGTTCTCACCAGATTGATGCAGGATTACCAAATGTTGCTGGCACCAATCTTGGTGAAGGCCTTCTTGATGAAAGTTAACCAAGGGATTCTTGACGAATAATTCAATGTCAAACAATCTGACAACATTTTCTTAGTTAGAATTGCTTCTTTTTACCCATACAGAACACTATTCCCAGTTTATAATGACAAACATAGGTCAGATAACTCTGTGCTACCTCGAGTAGCCTATGTATAAAGCGATTCACTAACCTCCGAAGGGTGCTTGTGTTGCAGTACCCACAAAGACCTGCTGCATCTGTTGCCTCAGAAATACATTTGCTATTGTAAACCATAATCAATTCCTTGACTGACTTGATGCCCAATTTGGAAGCAAACCTAAAAACGGCGTTGATTGCTCTACCAAGGTAGTTAAGAGGTTTTCACATCTCCAACTAGAGTATCACCAATGTTATGCAAACTTTTGTGTGTGCTTTGAACCACAGATCACAATACATGTCTTATCCATCTTTGCCTGCAGGTCTGAGCTTCCCATGAAATCAAATAAGGTATTGAGCAATTTTTAAAGGCCCATGGTCATCTTTTTAGTAAAACTGCATTGTCTGCATATAACAGTACAGGATGGAATACCCCTCCCCACAAGGCATATCCTGACCCTTTGTTAATAGAAAATACTCCAGACAATCTAAATACAATATGAATTAAAAAGGTGCTAATGAACAAGTTACTTACCCTCGGTAACGCATTATCTGGTAGAGACTCTAACTAGCTGCAGATTCCTTACCTTTGAATTTCCTAGGCATCAGGCTGGATCCGGAAACTTTTGCTGAGCAATACCCCTTGCGCATGATGTCAGGTGACTCCATTCGGCTCCGCGTGACGTCGGTAGCGTCAGTTATGATGTCGCGGTGCCTATATAGGCGCCATTCAGGCGCACGGATGTCAGCACTTTTCGTATTTTCCACGCCAGAAGCGCAGAGCCACGAAGTCACTGATGTAGTTGTGTGCAAAAGCTAGGGCCCTGAAAGGGGAAACAACCCTAGTCCTACTACATCAGTCCACAAAGCAGGGAGGCATAGGTGGGGCTGTAAGGAATCTGCAGCTAGCCAGAGTATCTACCAGATAATGCGTTACCGAAGGTAAGTAACTTGTTTATCTGATAGAGACTTCTAGCTGCAGATTCCTTACCTTTGAATCAGATACCCGAGCCATACCATCCCGGCGGTGGGTTGCGGACTCATGATCTAGACTAAGAAGTCTTGCCGGACTAAACGGGCAAAATGCCCGTCCCTGCACACTTAATCATCAAGGCAATAATGTTTAGCGAACGTGTGCAATGATGGCCACGTTGCTGCCTGACAGGTGTCTTGGACTGGGACACCCAGAGCCAAGGCCATAGTCGCAGCCTTTCCCCTGGTGGAGTGGGCCCTTAATCCCTCAGGGGGCTGCTTCTTCTCCAAGGTCTAACAGATTTTAATGCAGAGAACGACCCAGCGAGAGATGGTTCTTTTCTGCACTGCCCTTCCCTTCTTCGCTCCCACATACCCCACAAAGAGTTGGTCGTCCACCCGGAACACTTTTGTACGGTCAAGGTAGAACGACAATGCTCTTCTTGGGTCCAGACGATGGAGACGCTCCTCTTCCTTAGAGGGATGTGGGGGAGCAAAGAAGGTGGGCAAAGTGATGGACTGACCCTGATGGAATGGGGTCACAACCTTTGGCAAAAAAGATGCCCTGGTGCGAAGCACCACCTTGTCCCGAAAGGATATAATATAAGGAGGCGAGGTGGATAATGCCTGCAATTCACTCACCCTCCTTGCCGATGTAATGGCCACTAAGAAGGCTGTTTTGATGGTCAACAGCCGGAGGGAACAATTGTGCAAAGGCTCGAAAGGAGCGCACATCAGGTAAGGGAGGACCAAATTAAGGTCCCATTGTGGCATAACAAAGGGCGTAGGTGGAAATAAATGGCTCAGCCCTTTCAGAAATCTATTTACAATAGGAGATTTAAGGAGAGAAGGCTGGTCTGGCAGCCACAAAAAAGCAGACAGAGCAGAGAGGTAACCCTTGAGAGTTCCCAAAGCAGAGCCCTGCTGGGCAAGAGTTAGAATGAATAAAAGGACAGTAGAAAGATAAACAGAAAGAGGGTCAAAGGACCTTTCTGTACAGTATAATACAAATTTCTGCCAACGGCAGGCATATACCGTCTTAGTGGAGGGCCGCCTGGCCGCCAGAATAACGTTACAGACTTCGGGAGGAAAGTCAAAAGCTATCAACTGTCGCCGCTCAATCTCCACGCATGGAGGGGCAGAGTTGACAGGTTCAGGTGGAGAACCCTCCCCTGCTGCTGCAACAGAAGATCCTCCTGAAGGGGCAGCCTGATCGGAGGATCGACACTCATGCTCAGAAGCTCTGGATACCAGACTCTCCTTGCCCAGTCTGGTGCCACAAAAATGACTTGGGCCCGGTCACTCCCGATCTTCTTCAGAACCCTGGGCAGAAGTGGTATGGGCGGAAAGGCGTACAACAGACCTTCGCTCCACTCGTGATGAAACGCGTTGCCGAGCGACAGTCACCTTGGAAACTCCACCGCGCAGTACTGCTGACATTGCGCGTTCTCTTCGGAGGCGAACAAATCTAACCAAGATTCTCCCCACCTCTGAAAGAGACCTTGCGCCACCTCCGACTGGAGACGCCATTCGTGATCCTGAAGGCATCGACAGCTGAGATCCTCTGCCCTGGCGTTCAGAGAACCTGCCAGGTGTTGAACCACCAGGGATATGCCCTGCTGTTCCAGCCATGTCCAGAGACGCAGGGCCTCTCAACAAAGGGTCCACGACCCCAATCCGCCCTGCTTGTTGCAGTACCACATGGCGGTAGTGTTGTCCGTGAACACCTGCACCAGCTTCCCCTTGACAGAGGGAAGAAATGCTTTCAATGCCAACCGAATCGCTCTGTGCTCCAACAAGTTTATGTGGAGTCCCGCCTCCGCCGGAGACCAGTGACCCCTGATCTCCACCTCTCCCATGTGGCCGCCCCATCGCAGAAGTGACACATCCGTCATAACTGTAAAATCTGGTTGGAGAAGGGAGAGAGGTCTGCCGCTGACCCAATCACGGTCCGTTAACCACCACTGCAGATCCTTTGCAGTTCCTTCCAAGATCTGAACCATGTCGGTGAGATTTCCCTGATGCTGTGTCCATTGGAACTTCAAGTCCCACTGCAGAGACCGCATACTCCACCTGGCGTGTCTTACCAACAGGATACATGTCACGATTCACTCCCTGTGCTCTCGTTCCCACCACCAGGGGGCCGAATTGTGGGGCTTTCCAGTATTCTAATATGCTTCCAGACACTCCCCTGTATGCATATCCTGACTTCCAGGCATTTGGACATCATTTAGGAATTGACATCCATTCCAAATCCATGCCGGGTTTTGTGGAAGCCAGCCTGCTCATGCTGGAAACTCCATTACCTATAATCCCCTGCTCACTGCTTTGTCTCCACCCCTGCAGGCCAAGGATGGGTGGAGGAATTCAGTTCACCTGTGGCTGGCTGCTGCTAGCCTGCGCTCACACCTGATGCATGTGATTACTGTGAGCTCTTTTAAGCCCCCGCTCCTTTCAGCCCAGTGTTGGTCATTGTAGCTGTATACCGGTGAGGCCAATCCTTGTTTCCAGTGTTTCCTGAGCTTTTGATAACCTTGTTTCCAGTGTTTCCTGAGTTTTTGATACTCCTTGATTCCTGAGCTATAGTTAATCCTTGTTCCTTGATTCCTGAGCTATAGCTATTCCTTGTGCCTGAATTAGCACTGCCTGCAGTGCTACCTTGTTTCCTGAGTTCCTGAGCTATAGCTATTCCTTGTGCCTGAATTAGCACTGCCTGCAGTGCTACCTTGTTTCCTGAGTTCCTGAGCTATAGTTATTCTTTGTTCCTGTTCCTGGGCTTCAGCTATTTCTTGTTCCTGATTTGCAGTGCTCTCTTAACTCCTTGTTTCCTGAGCTGTAGCTATTTCCTGTTTCCGTGAGCCAGTACTGCCTGCAGTGCTACCTTGACTCCTGAGCCTTAGCATTCCTTGTTCCTGAACTGCAGCAGTTTCCCTTGTTCCTGAACTAGCACTGCCTGAAGTGCTACCTTGACTCCTGAGCCTTAGCATTCCTTGTTCCTGACCTCCAGCAGTTTCCATTCTCCTGACCTAGCACTGCCTGCAGTGCTACCTTGACTCCTGAGCCTTAGCATTCCTTGTTCCTGACCTGCAGCAGTTTCCCTTCTCCTGTACTAGCACTCCAGTTCTAGTTTGCTGTCTTTCTATTTCTGCTGTCTTGCTTCTGTTACCTTGTATGTTTGTTACCTGCTTTCTGCCAAGTGTGCCCTATGATTTCCTTCCTTTCCTGTTAAGCACTCCTCCTTGCTAGCTCGTTGTCTATTGTGCTTGTGTTTAGTTCTACCCCTTTGCTGTTACTGCCTTGCGTGTTCCTGTTTGATTGCCAGGATCCGTGGGCACAGCTGACTACCTAGGTGGTGTTTCTTGTTCACTGTGAGTATTGTCTTTGAGTTACTGTTATAACATCACTATAGGTATAAGCTCCACAGACCCTGCCTTTGCATACATATCCTATATGTGGGTATTTTCAGTCAGTATCTGTAACAGCAATTGTGGGTGAGAAACTTACTGAGCTTCAGTCTTACCGTGTGGAGCTCCTGAGTGCTTTACCCCACATTCCCTTTATTGTTAATGTTGTATTATATATATGTCTTGCACGTCTGTCCTGGGTGTAGTTAGTCTGAATGCTAAATTGCCTTGTGAGTGCCCTTCCTTTCTGAGTCTTAGCCATTGTGTTCCTTTGTACAGGCTTCCCCTTTGGATCCCTTTTCTCCTCTGACTTCCTGTGTGATCCTGGGCAGCGCTGTACTCCTCTCTCTGTGTACATTTTCCACCCGTTCCCAGTCCTTGCCCAAGTCCCTGACTGTGTTCCCGACATAGTCCCGGACAGTCCCTGACAGAATGACCAACCCACATTTCCAGGGTTACTTGTGAGGTTTCTTTGCGTTCAGTTAGCTACCATTTTTCTGTTACATTTGTGTGTGAAAATATTGAAGGTGTGTCCTAATGAGAGGTTTAAGAAAGAAACACACTAGTACATCATTTAGGTTAGTGCAGGGCAATTCCCCAGTGCCCAACAACGAGAGGCATTTAGTGTCTACTTTACAGTTTGTTCACCCTAGTCCTGAAACAATGAATCCTCTTATGAGAAATGGACATTTACGTTCTGAATATTTTACTCATTGGCTCTCAAACACCTCTTTGCCAGATCCGGACTTAATCTTCTGTTGTGATCCAGATTCAATGTCTGTGTCAGCATTGCATAAGGAGAATGCTACCTTACTCAGTTTGCTGAACAAGAATTCTGAATCTCGCATGTCTGCTGTAAGTGGTTGTAAAATACAGTATTCAACCACACAACCAAAGAAAGAGCAGATGCATTTTATAACCTCTGGTCTCCATTCAAATAATGTTACCCAGTCTTGTAGTCCAGTAAAGAGCACAGTCCCGGATACTAAAGGGACCTTGTTAAATACCACATTCAAAGTAAACCATAATCAGTTTAACAAAAGAGAGAAAAGACCTACTAGAACACAGGCGACTAATAGCCACTTTGAACAAAATCCAAGGTGTAGCTCTGTTGCTTGTTGTGAAGTTGCCAAGTCTACCACTGTCCTTGTAGAGAAAGATCTGCAGTCTTCACAGGATATAATTGCATCTAAGATTCTTGAATTACAACGAGAGAATAAAATGTTTCAGACTCTGTTAAAAAATTATAACCCAAAGTTCAAGTGGGAATCTAAAACCCCTTTAGAAAACAACTTTTCCACCTCTATGTTAGCCTCCTTAGAAATGGAGAATGAAGCCTTGCGCTCTCTTTTGCGTTCCCCTCAGAGCTGGTCCAGCGATTGTGTGAACAATACAGTGGCTGATCCCTCAGATTCCATTCAGAAAAACCATAGTACCTTGTCTCACAGTCCAGTTAATGAAAGTATTTGTTTGAATTCTGAAATGTCTACCTCCTCTGATGTGTTGTCTTCTAGTGCTAAACTGTGTATAGGCACTACATCTGAGATGGGTCCCTCCACTTCTAAGGAACCCCAGATGCCAGGAAAGACACTAAATACTTGTTTGCTTTCTCTTCCTGGTAGTGAGGTCAGTTCCACCCCGGGGGTATCACATACACTGGCCATTGACATACAGACAAAACCTGAACCAGTGCCCAACATAATCCCTGATGTGACAACACCCTCTGACTCAGTCTATGTTCTTGGTCTAACTTCTGCGACTGAAGCCAACCTCCTCATTGAGAAGGAACACAATCCTGACCCCTTGTTTGCTCTCTCGCCTTCAAGCATGCCACATATTGAAAAGTCAGGACATAATATTACTCTATGCTCTGATGCATCTGTACCACCTTGTAATGCAGAAGGAATTGAACAAATCTCCCATGACCTAGAAGTCTCAGACCTATTTCCGCTGACTAAGACATGTGAGCCCGAGCCTGCAGCCTGCCTGCCATGTGAGCCCGAGCCTGCAGCCTGCCTGCCATGTGAGCCCGAGCCTGCAGCCTGCCTGCCATCTGAGCCCGAGCCTGCAGCCTGCCTGCCATCTGAGCCCGAGCCTGCAGCCTGCCTGCCATTAGTACCGGAGCCTCCAGACTGCCTGCATTCAGAGCACAAGCCCTCAGCTCACCTGCCTACTAAGTCAGAGTCTCCAGCCTATCTGACCTCAGAGCCAGAACGTCCAGCCTATCTGACTTCAGCGCCAGAGCTTCCAGGCTCCCTGCCTTCAGCGCCCGAGCTTCCAGGCTCCCTGCCTTCAGCGCCCGAGCTTCCAGGCTCCCTGCCTTCAGCGCCCGAGCTTCCAGGCTGCCTGCCTTCAGCGCCCGAGCTTCCAGGCTCCCTGCCTTCAGCGCCCGAGCTTCCAGGCTCCCTGCCTTCAGTGCCCGAGCTTCCAGGCTCCCTGCCTTCAGCACCCGAGCTTCTAGGCTCCCTGCCTTCAGTACCCGAGCTTCTAGGCTCCCTGCCTTCAGCACCCGAGCTTCCAGGCTCCCTGCCTTCAGCACCAGAGCTTCCATGCTCCCTGCCTTCTGGCCTTGAGCCTTTATCTTGCCTACTTTTTGATCCTGTGCTTCCAGTTTGCCAGCCTTCAGAGGTCTCAGTACGTATACATTCAGAGACTGAATCGCCAGCATCAGAGACAAAACTCTCAACATGTAAGCCTCAAGGGCCTGGGTCTCCGGCATACCTGCTTCCAGAGTCTCCTGCATGTGAGTCTTCTGTAAGTCTTCATCCAGGGCCAGAGCCTCAGATCTGCTTCTCGTTGTCTCCTTTGTCTTCAGCCAGTTTGCCTTTGACCTCTGTGCCTCCTGCCAATCCATTATATGCTTTTGACCCTACAGTAAATCTTCCTTCGTTTTCAGAGTGCTACTCTAGCCTGCCATCATCAAGACTACAAACACCTTTAATTCAGGCTTCTAAGCCCCCGTTACTGGATTTGGACTCTTCAGGTCTCGCCTTCAATACTGCTGTTAGTGGACAGCCTATTACCCTACCCTCCAGAACATCACATTTTTCCTGCAGTCCTCTGGTATCTTGCACTACATCTCTGATGGAAATGGACTTATTTCATAGCAGCAAAGGCTTTAAATCGAGTCCCAGATTCCGGGAGCCGGTCGTTGGAGGGGGTGTACTGTCACGATTCACTCCCTGTGCTCTCGTTCCCACCACTAGGGGGCCGAATTGTGGGGCTTTCCAGTATTATAATATGCTTCCAGACACTCCCCTGTATGCATATCCTGACTTCCAGGCATTTGGACATCATTTAGGAATTGACATCCATTCCAAATCCGTGCCGGGTTTTGTGGAAGCCAGCCTGCTCATGCTGGAAACTCCATTACCTATAATCCCCTGCTCACTGCTTTGTCTCCACCCCTGCAGGCCAAGGATGGGTGGAAGAATTCAGTTCACCTGTGGCTGGCTGCTGCTAGCCTGCGCTCACACCTGATGCATGTGATTACTGTGAGCTCTTTTAAGCCCCAGCTCCTTTCAGCCCAGTGTTGGTCATTGTAGCTGTATACCGGTGAGGCCAATCCTTGTTTCCAGTGTTTCCTGAGCTTTTGATAATCTTGTTTCCAGTGTTTCCTGAGTTTTTGATATTCCTTGATTCCTGAGCTATAGTTAATCCTTGTTCCTTGATTCCTGAGTTATAGCTATTCCTTGTGCCTGAATTAGCACTGCTACCTTGTTTCCTGAGTTCCTGAGCTATAGCTATTCCTTGTGCCTGTATGTTTCCTGAGTTCCTGAGCTATAGTTATTCTTTGTTCCTGTTCCTGGGCTTCAGCTATTTCTTGTTCCTGATTTGAGTGCTCTCTTGACTCCTTGTTTCCTGAGCTGTAGCTATTTCCTGTTTCCTTGAGCCAGTACTGCCTGCAGTGCTACCTTGACTCCTGAGCCTTAGCATTCCTTGTTCCTGAACTGCAGCAGTTACCCTTGTTCCTGAACTAGCACTGCCTGAAGTGCTACCTTGACTCCTGAGCCTTAGCATTCCTTGTTCCTGACCTCCAGCAGTTTCCATTCTCCTGACCTAGCACTGCCTGCAGTGCTACCTTGACTCCTGAGCCTTAGCATTCCTTGTTCCTGACCTGCAGCAGTTTCCCTTCTCCTGTACTAGCAGTACCTGCAGTGCTACTTTGACTCCTGAGCTTTTGCTCAATTCTTGTTCCTTCCCCAGCACTGCCTTCTATGCTACTTTGTTTTCTTGATTCCTGAACCTGCACTATTCTAGTATACCCTTGTAGCCTCCCCTTCTGTATATCCTTTTCCAGTCCCTGCCTTTCTTCCCATTTCCTTGGTTCCAGTTCTAGTTTGCTGTCTTTCTATTTCTGCTGTCTTGCTTCTGTTACCTTGTATGTTTGTTACCTGCTTTCTGCCAAGTGTGCCCTATGATTTCCTTCCTTTCCTGTTAAGCACTCCTCCTTGCTAACTCGTTGTCTATTGTGCTTGTGTTTAGTTCTACCCCTTTGCTGTTACTGCCTTGCGTGTTCCTGTTTGATCGCCAGGATCCGTGGGCACAGCTGACTACCTAGGTGGTGTTTCTTGTTCACTGTGAGTATTGTCTTTGAGTTACTGTTATAACATCACTATAGGTATAAGCTCCACAGACCCTGCCTTTGCATACATATCCTATATGTGGGTATTTTCAGTCAGTATCTGTAACAGCAATTGTGGGTGAGGAACTTACTGAGCTTCAGTCTTACCGTGTGGAGCTCCTGAGTGCTTTACCCCACATTCCCTTTATTGTTAATGTTGTATTATATATATGTCTTGCACGTCTGTCCTGGGTGTAGTTAGTCTGAATGCTAAATTGCCTTGTGAGTGCCCTTCCTTTCTGAGTCTTAGCCATTGTGTTCCTTTGTACAGGCTTCCCCTTTGGATCCCTTTTCTCCTCTGACTTCCTGTGTGATCCTGGGCAGCGCTGTACTCCTCTCTCTGTGTACGTTTTCCACCCCGTTCCCAGTCCTTGCCCAAGTCCCTGACTGTGTTCCCGACATAGTCCCGGACAGTCCCTGACAATACAGGAGTCCATGATGCCCAACAGCCTCAGAGCCAACCTCACCGAAATCCAGGATAGAGGCTGAAACATCAGAATAATAACCTGAATATCCTGGACTCGCTGCTCGGGAGGATAAGCCCGAAACTGCACTGTGTCCAGAACAGCTCCGATGAAAGGGAGCATCTGAGAAGGAGTCAGGTGTGACTTAGGCACATTATAGAGTACCCCAGCGAATGCAGGAGGTTCGCCATAGTCTGAAGGTGGGAGACGACTGCCTGGGGCGAGGACGCCTTCAACAGCCAGTCATCAAGGTAGGGGAAGACTGACACCCCTAACCTGTGTAGATGAGCTGCAACCACCGCCATCACCTTGGTGATCACCCGAGGGGCACTGGTAAGACCGAAGGGGAGCACAGTAAACTGAAAGTGCTCGCGGCCTACCTTGAACTGCAGGTAACGCCTGTGGCCCGGCAGAATGGGAATGTGAAAATACGCATCCTGCAGGTCCAACACCACCATCCAGTCTCCTTGGTCTAGGGCAGACAAGACCTGAGCCAAAGTGAGCATTTTGAATTTCTCCTTTTTGAGGAAGAGATTGACGGTCCACAGATCCAAAATGGGCCGAAGCCCCTTGTTCTTCTTCGGAATCAGAAAGTAGCGGGAATAACAGCCACTGCCTACTTCTGAAGCTGGGACCCTTTCTATAGCTCCTTTGGCCAAAAGAGCTGTAACTTCCTCTTGGAGCAACTTTAAATGATCCTCCGCCAGCCGTTCTTGACTTGGCGGAATAAGAGGAGGAAAAGAAAGGAAAGGAAGAGAATAGCCCTCCTGGACGATCTGCAAGACCCACTTTTCTGTTGTTATAGATCTCCAGCGGGGGAGATGATGATGAATTCTCCCACCAACTGGAGTAGTGTGGTCCTGCAGAATCAGACTAGGAGTGCTTGGAGGCTGCGGCTGCCGTGGGCAGTGTGGTAGACGACTTCTGGCCTCCATTCCGATGTGGGAATGTACCGCGTCCACGCACAGCTTGGGTAGACTGAGCGGGACAGTGGCTAGGATAGGGCTGACGTGGCTGGAAACCCCTTCCATTGCCACAAAAGGGGCAAAAGGAAGACTGGCCACAAGGAGTGGAGGAGAGGTACAAGGATCTGGCCGTAGCTCGAGAGTCCTTGAACCTGACCTGGGCCGAGTCTGCCTTCTCCCCAAAAAGGCGGGTTCCATCAAAGGGAATGTCCATCAAATTGGCTTGGACATCCCCGAGAAGCCAGTTGTACGAAGTCAGGCATGGCGTCTCAAGGCCACCGTCGTTGAAATCGACCTGCACTGCGAATCGGTTGCATCTAATCCTCACCGTATGGTGAATTTTGCTGTAGCTCTCCCGTCCTTGACAGCTTGGCAGAGCACAGCCCGGGCCTCCTCCAGGACTTGTGGCAGCACCTGCGCAACCATCTCCCAAAGAGAATGGGAGAAACGGCCCAATAGGCACGCAGGATTCACCGACCGCAATGCCAGACTGGAGGAAGAAAACATCTTCTTCCCAAATGAGTCCAAACTCTTGGATTCCCTATCCGGAGGGGCGGAAGGGAATCTGCCTTGGGACGTAGAGGCCTGTACCACCAAACTTTCTGGGATGGGGTGTTGGCTGAGGAACTTTGGGTCGCCCGGAGCTGGGAAATGGCGGTGTGCAATCGTCCTGTTCACAGAAGCCCCTGTGCTAGGCTTGGACCATGTTCCTAGAAGGACATCCGTAAGTGCCTCATTAAAGGGCAATAGGGGTTCAGAAGTGGAAGCCCCAGGCTGAAGCACTTCGGTCAGGGGATTAGCCCTGACCTGCACTGAGGGCAGCTCCAGTCCTAGGACCTCCGCTGCCCTCTTAACCAGGATGCTTGTTTCCGGTCCAGGGAAGACATGGCTTGGCAGTTCGGGCTGGACTGTTCCCATGAGGCACAGGGTCAGACTGATTTGCATATGGTCATGTCTGAACTGGGGTGGCGGAGTGAGCTAAAGAATGATGATGGATTAAACCCAGATCAGTTGACTGGGGGTGAGTGCTTGCAATGTTCAACACTCCGTCCATCATCCCCTTTGGTTTTGCTATGTTCTCCCTAAGTTGGCAGGGTATGCCCAGACGTGGGTCCCTTGCTCACTTTGCCACTGGATTCAAGATAGCCTGGCTGATGACGGCTGTAAGCCAGAAACCGGTCCCAGGATGCTTGTTTCCGGTCCAGGGAAGACATGGCTTGGCAGTTCGGGCTGGACTGTTCCCATGAGGCACAGGGTCAGACTGATTTGCATATGGCCATGTCTGAACTGGGGTGGCGGAGTGAGCTAAAGAATGATGATGGATTAAACCCAGATCAGTTGACTGGGGGTGAGTGCTTGCAATGTTCAACACTCTGTCCATCATCCCCTTTGGTTTTGCTATGTTCGCCCTAAGTTGGCAGGGTATGCCCAGATGTGGGTCCCTTGCTCACTTTGCCACTGGATTCAAGATAGCCTGGCTGATGACGGCTGTAAGCCAGAAACCGGTCCCAGGATGCTTGTTTCCGGTCCAGGGAAGACATGGCTTGGCAGTTCGGGCTGGACTGTTCCCATGAGGCACAGGGTCAGACTGATTTGCATATGGCCATGTCTGAACTGGGGTGGCGGAGTGAGCTAAAGAATGATGATGGATTAAACCCAGATCAGTTGACTGGGGGTGAGTGCTTGCAATGTTCAACACTCCGTCCATCATCCCCTTTGGTTTTGCTCTTAACCACCATGGCATTTGATGCCCGCTCCTCCGTAGCCACTGTAGACAGAGAGAGCATGCCAGTGTCTGGGGAAGTATCCAGACCACTGGCTTCCCCAAGTTCCCCTTACCAGTCCATTGTCTCCTCAGAGACATCCTTGTTCTCAAGAGGGTCTCCAGACTCTTCCCGTTCCTCTCCTGAGCCCAGCACGTACACAAAGTGTTCTGGCGACAACATAGAACCCCTGGGTTCTGTCGATGTCGGAATCGGCGTCGTTCGACCCCGTTCCGGCTCCGTGTCGTCGGGGATGAGGATGGGGCTTGCGCCACCGACAGGCATCGGCAACGTCGTATGCACCGACTTTGGATTCAACACCGGGGAAGGTTGCGTTGGCACGACCGGCGTCGACCCGGATCTGGGATCAGATCCCTGAGGCCCCACCGGCGCCATGGCCGGAGCCGATGGCATCGAACCCAATGGGGCCCCATCCGACCCCGCGGGGCCCGAGGGCTCACCAACGGGGTCATTCTGCTCAAATGCGCGGTGCATGGCCTCTTAAAATTCTTCAATTTGAGCAGGAGTCGCTCCGGCTCCCGGAAAGGGTGGAAGGCGCGAAGTCGACTCAGGCTCCAGCACCGCAGAACCATGCCTAGAGCGTTGGTGCTCCTGACCTTTCTCAACGACGGACGTTAGTTGAGGCGAAGTCGAAGTCTGCTTGGACTTCTTCTTCTTCTTGTGGCTCCTCCCCGAGTGTCCAGAAGACCTCGAATGGGAGGAAGAGGACTTAGGGCTCCATGAGCGGTCCCACGACCTCCTCTTCTTCGAACGAGACCGTGACCTCCTCGGAGTCTCGCTTGACGGTGTCCACTGCCGGCCGCAAGCAACTTAATCGCTTGCTCCCTCAAGGTCTTCGGGGCCATCGCCCGACAGTCCGAACACGACTTTGAATCGTGGTCGCGTTCAAGACACCACAGACATACGCGATGGGGATCGGTGACCGACATCATGTGGGAACAAGTCCCGCATGGTTTGAAACCTGTCTTTCTCTAAGACATCCCTCGCACACAAAGTCGCATCCAAAAATATCGACAAAAGCCTGCCAAAAAGCGGCAGAGGGGTAGCTCTTCCCGGATTGGCGCTTAACTGGCGCAAAAAGAACTGACGTCCGCACGCCTGGGTGGCGCCTATATAGGCACTGCGACGTCATAACCGACGCTACCGACGCCGACGACATCACGCGTAGCCGAATGGAGCCACCCGATGTCACGCGCAAGGGGTATTGCTCAGCAAAAGTTTCCGGATCCAGCCTGACGCCTGGGAAATTCAAAGGTAAGGAATCTGCAGCTAGAAGTCTCTATCAGATATGCTTTCTTGCTTACCACCCTTATTGATTTCAAAAGAGTCAGTACATTTGCCATAGGTTCCAAAGCGGACCCTGGCTGATCCATAAAATGGAGTTGCCTCAGGAAACTGGATATTGGCTCCTCCAGCCTCATGGTTAACATTATTGCTTATAATTTTGACCAATTGGCACAAGACAGATCCATGAATGCCATATGAATTGATCCTTTTTTCATCTTGGTATATTTAGAAATATGTAAGTGTAATTCAAAGACTGGTCAAATGTGCCCAAACCTTCTCTGAAAGCATACTCCACTTCAACCAGGATAGGATTCTGCTCAGCCCACTCTTCCAGCCTGGCTAGAAAAACTCTGGCCAGGATATTAACCGTGTAGTCCAGCAATGATATTGGTCGATACCACTTCGGATCACCATGATCACATTTCTTGAAAAGTGGTACTATGATAGATTTTGACCATGAGGGTGGAATGGTTCTCATGAGAACTGCCTTACATAAAGTAGTAAGAATGGGTGCCCACCCGGACCCGGCACTTTGCCCCTGGGGCTCTTTTGGATTGCCAAAATATCCTTTACTACCTCAAAATGGGCAATCAATTGTCAGAGCTGGATCCCAGTTACTTCACTATTAGGTCTGTTTAGTGGATTAGTGGGTACAAATGACAAATAAACCCCAGTAAAATTCTCAACCCAACGAATGGGTGAGATTGTCATGTCAGCTTTAGATACCATTGAGTGATTGAAAAAGGTGAATTATTGACCTTCCAAAAAGTGCTACTATCTCCTAATAAGCTTCCCTTGACCAAAAACTCTAAACATTTCCTCTCTAATTCAGGACTTTCCTCTCTAATTCAGGACTTTCTTGTCTAAATGGCTACTTTGGAAAAAATGCCTACAGGCCTGCACCTCAAATGAAAGACTCAGAATAGCCTAAAGTGCTCACGTAAGATTGAAATGGGCTTGGGTGCAGGCCAAATCAAACGAAACAGCTTAGGCTGCAAAGACCCTCCCTTTACTGTCAGAAGGGACCTCAGGTTTCCACAATTAGTGTCAAAAAAGTACAGAATAGATACAGGCTCCACATTCTCATCTAGGCATACGCAGGAAGCTGCTGTGATTAGAGTGAACAAATCAGATAGCATCTGGGAAGGATTGACTTTGTGACACTTGATCATAACTACATCATAAAGAGCCTCCCACTTGACCTATATTTCTTTACTACTGGCTAACATTTAGCAATCTGTTTCAAGAAAAGAGAGAGGGACCCAAACACCAAAGGAGAAGGGTACCAGAAAAGACAATAGTCACAAAAAAGCCCCCTTTGGGTAAATACACATACAACAATCCACACTCACAATAGGAACCATATGTCACCAATATGAAGACAACGAATATAGGGACCAAGAGATCAAGTCATCAAATGGACAGTACACATTTATTCAGTATAAACATATACGGTACAGTATACAAAAAAAGTTTTTAAAAAAACATATGTTAAAAATCACAGTACCTATCTAAATACATCAGAGAAGGACAATTTAAAAAACAGTATTTAAACAACCCTATCAGGAATATGGTCTACTACATTTAAAAACCCCACAAAAAGACAAATTATATCTAATAGCAGCAGCTATAAGAATTGGGAGAACAAGCAGGAAAATAATTCCTAATCATGGAAAGGACCACTAGATCTTGCAAAGATCAATTGTTATATTTTGAGAAAATTCTTTGTCTTGTTATATCCTCAATAACAGTTGTCCACATAGATTTATAGTAGGCCTTCCTTGTCAGAGAATCAACGCGTTTTGGGTGGGCGCTATATTTTGACCATCACCTTCTTCAGGAAAAACACAATAACTCCCAGTAAAAAACAAATTCTGTAACAGAGTAAAAATAAAAAACAACACAATACAATTAGACATGACCATTGATCCTTCACCTCCTTCTCTTCATACATCGTCAACACACCGGTGACAATAAAGATTTCCACGTTTATTCAAAGGCAGCATTCATATATACATCCATACATCAATAGTGCCCAATTGACACTATGAAACCAGAACAACAAATACCTTTAGTAGTATCGACGAATTTGGACTAAATCAGCCTCAAATTAAAACCAGTGAGGGCAATTCTCTTATTCTTGCTCCTACAAGTATCTTTAATGATATACCCCAAAGTGCATTATCAAACTTATGCTTTCACAACATTTCTGCTATATCACTATTACTGGAGTCCCTTTGACATTGATAACAAATTACCTCAGCTATTCTATCAACACTGTTCCTAGACCGTAGCTTGTCTCAGGTTTATACATAAAAACAGGCACGATCTGGTTCGCAGTAAAAAATATATATGTCCAATGCCTTTTAGATAGAGGGAGAACAATCCTCACTATTAAAGTAAGTAGGACAAGGGGCTCTTAACTTTTAATTAGAACACCCTATAGTAATACGTTTTACCTCCAAATCTTCTACAGAAGTAAGAGGCAGTTACGGATCGTTTCTTTTCTACAGATCCAGTTCGTCTAAATACCTATTACAAAAAAGAAAAATACTTATTCATCATTTCTCCCATATGAGGCACGCTATTATTCCTTAAAAGACCCCACACCAATCCGTTACCTTTCAATCTTAGGGGATCTTTGATACCGTACACACTTACAATCAACATAGTCACGTGGGCAGTTTAATCATAATACTCCCGTTCAGATATCTAAGAAAAAGATAACAAATGCCAAACAGCAATAGCTCAGTCGTTATTCCACATAAGCCCGAAGTCCAAATCAGAAATCAAAACAGTATCACTAATACCCTAACGGGATTCTACTCAGGGAATAATTATCCCATCGTAAAGTACAGTTTAAAACTATGGAAACGAGCAGAAAAATATTTATCTACACTGCTGGTAAAACATATCTGTACATTGCCGGTAAATCAAACCCTGCTAGAACAGCCTTTACTTCAGCAAGGTCCCGCTTATGACATCAAAGGGTACAGCCTCCCCCCATCCAGCTACGCTGATCATTCTACTGGTCCCTATGAAAGCCCTGGGTCTTACCTATGTTCTGCTGGGAACAACACGGGGTATACACCTCCGTCGACAGATTAAACTCCAGTACACATGCCTGCCGTATATAAACCCTCCAGTTCTTCACGCAAATGAGCACGCTCTGAGAATCAATATCAGCTGCATTAATCACGTGATTCGTGTCTCGAAAAACGGCCGCCATCTTATAGTGGATGGATCTAGCAAGGCATTACTTCTAGATCCAACACCTACCTTATACCAAATGGAAAAAATATTAAATTCCAATGAAATACTGTCTCGTTTCCAATCCATTCTGCAGAAACCCTATATATTCGTACCTTTTTATTCCCAGTTCGAGTCATAGCGATATTCTTGGGAAAAATATTCCTACCAAATAGCCCCATCTAGTGGTCACATCTAATATTGCCATACAGATATATGTGAACAAAAGTTCGTTCTGCTGGGACAGTGTTCCTGTATTGAGCTATATTACCCGGATGTTATTCCAGGCTGACCTCATTGGTACCTTATAAGAAGACATTGTCAGTTATATACCCAACCATTACATAATATAGAGATCTTTCTTTTCTATATCACCTTTATTCAAACAAAGTATAACATAGAGATCTTTCTTTTCTATATCATCTTTATACAAACAAAAGTCTTCAGGTTGCCCCTATAAGCCGATCCCACTCTTCCCTCGAGTTCAGACCATCTCGTACCGTATTGAGGTAAGAGATATACCACTGTTCACGTGCTTTACGTTTTAAGTGGATATTACCTCCTCTCTTCCCTATTGTCACTTTTTCTAGAATAAACCATGAAAAGTCATTTTCTCCATGGCCCTGTTCTAAAAAATGGGTAACTAGAGGGGCATTAAGTTTTTTGGTTTTAATAGCTGATCTATGTTCTTGCAACCTTACTCGCAGTTCTCTACCCGTCTCTCCCACGTAGCCCTTACTGCATGGACAACATAGGAGATAGATCACATTTTTCCTTCTGCAGTTGTTAAGTGTTCTAGGTTTAATACAACACCCATTGTGGTTAATTTCTTTGGTTTGTATGCATTGGTCGCACACATTACATGTGCCACACTTAACATTCCCCATGGCAGCTGCATTTGTGCTAGTTCTCTGAACACTCTGGGGTTCCTCTCGGTATGTGTGTACTAACACATCTCTCAAGTTCTTATTTTTCTTAAAAGCAAAGAGAGGTTTATCTAGTTTATGTTCCTCTTCATGATTCAGTATATGCCAATTTCTATTGACAACATTTTTGATCTGGTTACTCAAATTGGAGAATTTACTGACAAACACTACCTTTTCCAATGCTTCCTTTCCCCGCACAGGCTTATTAATCATGGCATCTCTATCAAAAAACCTGGCTCATTTAAACGAGTGCGAAATCAATTTTCTTGGGTAGCCTCTATCTCTAAACTTCCCCTTGAGGACTTCAGCATGTTTATAAAAATTGTTACGGTCTGAACAATTTCTCCTTAACCGGAGAAATTGGCTGAAGGGAATGTTTTCTCTTTGTGACTTAGGGTGAAAACTTGAGAAATGGAGTAGAGTGTTTTTTGCCATAGGCTTTGTAAACAACTCCACCTCTAAGACTCCATTGGCCTCTTTAATCGATATATCCAAGAAGTCCACCTTTGTTCTGCTATAGTGTGACGTAAAGTTTAAATTTGAGTCGCCCAAGTTCAGCCAACTCAAGAAATCCTTCAGTTGTTCTGTGTCTCCTTCCCAGATAAAAAAGATGTCATCAATGTAGCGGTACCAGCCCGCTACATTTTCAAAAAATGGAGCTAGTTCGTTATAGATATGTTTAGTCTCGAACTGCCCCACATAGAGACACGCTACACTAGGGGCACAGGCAGCCCCCATGCTGGTCCCTTTCTTTTGCTTGAACAATTCATCCTTGAACAAAAAGATGTTATTTTTTAAAATCATTCTAACACACTTGAGAATAAAGTCTTTATTGGAACCACCCAAATCCTGGTTCTCAAGAACCCCATGAATCACCTCTACCGTATCTTCCTGCGGGATGTTAGTGTAGAGAGACTCATTGTCCAGTGTGACTAAACATTGAGTATCTCTACAGAAGGGTTTCCCCTCAATGAGGGAAATAATGTGAGCTGAATCTCTCACATATGATTTTAAACTACAAACAATAGGACGCAGAAAGCAGTCCACATATTTGCTGATTGGTTCCAAAAGAGAATCTATACTGCTTACTATTGGTCTCATTGGGGGGTTTGTGTTACTTTTGTGGACCTTAGGTAGGCCATAAAGTGCCGGGGTCCTAGGTTCCAAATTATTTAAAAATTTAAACTCATCTTCACATATCCAAAGATTATCCTTGGCTTCAGTCAGGAGTCTTAGGCATTCTCTAGACACAGTAATTAGACTATTGGCATTTACTCGTTCATAGTGTTCTGTCACACTTAACATACTATACATTCTGTTTTCATAGTCTAGAGTATTAAAAACAACCACTCCCCTTCCCTTGTCAGCTGGTTTTATTGTCAGATTCCTATCTTCCTTAAGAGATGTTAAAGCCTGTCTCTCCTCCCTACTTATGTTGTGAGAGATGGATCCAGAAGAACCACTTAGAACATTCTGGATACCACTCTCAACTTCTTTTTCGAACACTTCAATATTCTTACCAGCCATGGCTAGCGTGGGGGTAAAAGATGATTTAGGTTTAAGACCACATACATTTACATACTCACGAGCCTCACTATCTTAAAAAAATCTCTTAAGTCTGACGTTTTGAAAAAAAGCCCGTAGGTCCTTTTCCAGCTGAAATTTATCTATTTGTGTTGAGGGAACAAAACGAAACCCTCTACTTAAAATACTAATTTCTGTGTCGTTCAGAGGTCTATCAAATAGATTAATTACTGGTGCTCTACCTGGTGCCAGTATCGTTGATTTCTCGTTCGCATATACTCCTGTGGGGGAGGAGGACCACGACTTGGTTGACCCCTCCCCGGATTCCCATTGTATCTCTGGGTTCTCCTTGGGCGCAAGTCTAAAAAAGTCCCATATTCTTTTGTATTGCCTCGATTCATAGTCTCTTCCCTAGAGACAATCTCATCCTCGCTGCTAGACCCCAAGGTATCTTAAAATGTCACCTGCTTTCTACCACCCCTGTTGTACACTTGTCTATTGACCGGCCTATCCCAGCTGGAATTATTTCTTTGTTGATAATAATTTTCTCTAAGGAACGGGTAGGCAATTTCCTGAGAGAATCTTTCCATATCTTTTTTAAGTTTGTTAGTTTTTTTGTTTAAGAGATAATCTCTTATCCTTCGACATCCCTGTTGATGTCATCCAGCTTCTTTTTAGCTTCTTCTAAGGCGGTACTATTCCTCAGTTCTTACTCAAGTTTGTCTATGGCCTCTTTCTCTATAATAATGAGCTCCTGGGCTGTCTCTATTATCAAGAGCATCCAGTCACAGCTGCATCTGTTAGAGATCATTGTCCATGTCTCCAAAAATTTTCGATTGTCAATAAAATGACCTGGTTCATTCCGAACCTGTAGTCCAACTGGAATGGTTCCAGATTTCACGTACTCTATGAAAGTCTGCATGAGCCTCAGTACGGATGAGTTTTTTCTTCAAATTCACCAATTTGCCCCAGTTTTCCCCTTTACCAGAGATTAACATTATTTTATTTCCATTTTTTGTATTAATGATCCTATTCAATTGATCATCACTAAAGCCAAACGTTTTGAATTGGTCCATGGGCAGCACTGCTCCAAATGCAAACACTCCACTGTGGAGACTCTCCAACCCAACAGGGCTGTGCCAATAAGTTTCAAGAAAAGAGAGAGGGACCCAAACACCAAAGGAGAAGGGTACCAGAAAATACCTTAGTCACAAAAAGCCCCCTTGGGGTAAATACACATACAACAATCCACACTCACAATAGGAACATTATGTCACCAATATGAAGACAACGAACATAGGGACCAAGAGATCAAGTCATCAAATGGACAGTACAAATTTATTCAGTATAAACATATACGGTACAGAATACAAAAAAAGTTTAAAAAAAATATATGTTAAAAATCACAGTACCTATCTAAATACATCATAGAAGGACAATTTAAAAAACAGTATTAAAACAACCCTATCAGGAATATGGTCTACTAAATTTAAAAAAAACACAAAAAGACAAATTATATCTAATAGCAGCAGCAATAAGAATTGGGAGAACAAGCAGGAAAAGAATTGCTAATCATGGAAAAGACCACTAGATGTTGCAAAGATCAATTGTTATATTTTGAGAAAGTTCTTTGTCTTGTTATATCCTCAATAACAGTTGTCCACATAGATTTATAGTAGGCCTTCCTTGTCAGAGCATCGACGCGTTTCGGTGGGCGCTATATTTTGACCATCACCTTCTTCAGGAAAAACACAATAACTCCCAGAAAAAACAAATTCTGTAACAGAGTAAAAATAAAAAACAACACAATACAATTAGACATGACCATTGATCCTTCACCTCCTTCTCCACATACATCGTCAACACACCGGTGACAATAAAGGTTTCCACGTTTATTCAAAGGCAGCATTCATATATACATCCATACATCAATAGTGCCCAATTGACACTATGAAACCAGAACAACAAATACCTTTAGTAGTATCCACGAAATTGGACTAAATCAGCCTCAATTTAAAACGAGCGAGGGCAATTCTCTTCTTCTTGCTCCTACACGTATCTGTAATGATATACCCCAAAGTGCATTATCAAACTTATGCTTTCACAACATTTCTGCTACATCACTATTACTGGAGTCCATTTGACATTGATAACAAATTACCTCAGCTATTCTATCAACACTGTTCCTAGACCGTAGCTTGTCCCAGGTTTATACATAAAAACAGGCACGATCTGGTTCGCGGTAAAAAATATATATGTCCAATGCCTTTTAGAAAGAGGAAGAACAATCCTCACTATTAAAGTAAGTAGGACAAGGGGCTCTTAACTTTTAATTAGAACACCCTATAGTAATAAGTTTTACCTCCTAATCTTCTACAGAAGTAAGAGGCAGTTACGGATCGTTTCTTTTCTACCGATCAAGTTCGTCTAAATACCTATTACAAAAAAGAAAAATGCTTGTCCATCATTTCTCCCATATGAGGCACGCTATTATTCCTTAAAAGACCCCACACCAATCCGTTACCTTTCAATCTTAGGGGATCTTTGATACCGTACCCACTTACATTCAACATAGTCACGTGGGCAGTTTAATCGTAATACTTCCGTTCAGATATCTAAGAAAAAGATAACAAATGCCAAACAGCAATAGCTCAGTTCTTATTCCACATAAGCCCGAAGTCCAAATCAGAAATCAAAACAGTATCACTAGTACCCTAACGGGATTCTACACAGGGAATAATTATCCCATCGTAAAGCACAGTTTAAAAGTATGGAAACGAGCAGAAAAATATTTATCTACAATGACGGTAAAACATATCTGTACATTGCCGGTAAATCAAACCCTGCTAGAACAGCCTTTACTTCAGCAAGGACATTTTGAGATACCTTGGGGTCTAGCAGCGAGGATGAGATTGTCTCTACGGAAGAGACTACGAATAGAGGCAATACAAAAGAATATGGGACTTTTTTAGACTCGCGCCCAAGGAGAACCCAGAGATACAATGGGAAAATCCGGGGAGGGGTCAACCAAGTCGTGGTCCTCCTCCCCCACAGGAGTATATGCGAACAAGAAATCAATGATACTGGCGCCAGACAAAGCACCAGTAATTAATCTATCTGATAGACCTCTGAACGACACAGAAATTAGTATTTTAAGTAGAGGGTTTAGTTTTGTTCCCTCAACACAAATAGATAAATTTCAGCTGGAAAAGGACCTACGGGCTTTTTTTCGAAAGGTCAGACTTAAGAGATTTTTTGAAGATCATGAGGCTCGTGAGTATGTAAATGTATCCGGTCTTAAACCTAAATCATCTTTTACCCCCAACGCTAGCCATGGTTGGTAAGAATATTGAAGTGTTTGAAAAAGCAGTTGAGAGTGGTATCCAGAATGTTCTAAGTGGTTCTTCTGGATCCATCTCTAACAACATAAGTAGGGAGGAGAGACAGGCTTTAACATCTCTTAAGGAAGATAGGAATCTGACAATAAAACCAGCTGACAAGGGAGGAGGAGTGGTTGTTTTTAATACTCTAGACTATGAAAACAGTATGTATAGTATGTTAAATGTGACAGAACACTATGAACAAGTAAATGCCAATAGTCTAATTACTGTGTCTAGAGAATGTCTAAGACTCCTGACTGAAGCCAAGGATAATCTTTGGATATGTTAAGATGAGTTTAAATTTTTAAATAATCTGGAACCTAGGACCCCGGCACTTTAAGGCCTACCCAAGGTCCACAAAAGTAACACAAACCCCCCAATGAGACCAATAGTAAGCAGTATAGATTCTCTTTTGGAACCAATCAGCAAATATGTGGACTGCTTTCTGCGTCCTATTGTTTGTAGTTTAAAATCATATGTGAGAGATTCAGCTCACATTATTTTCCTCATTGAGGGGAAACCCTTCTGTAGAGATACTCAATGTTCAGTCACACTGGACATTGAGTCTCTCTACACTAACATCCCATAGGAGGATACGGTAGAGGTGATTCATGGTGTTCTTGAGAACCAGGATTTGGGTGGTGCCAATAAAGACTTTATTCTCAAATGTGTTAGAATGATTTTAAAAAATGTTCAAGCACAAGAAAGGGACCAGCATGGGGGCCACCTGTCTCTATGTGGGGCAGTTCGAGACTAAGCATATCTATAACAAAATAGCTCCATTTTTTGAAAATGTAGCGGGCTGGTACTGCTACATTGATGACATCTTTTTTATCTGGGAAGGAGACAGAACAACTGGAGGATTTCTTGAGTTGGCTGAACTTGGGCGACTCCAATTTAAACTTTACGTCACACTATAGCAGAACAAAGGTGGACTTCTTGGATATATCGATTAAAGAGGCCAATGGAGTCTTAGAGGTGGAGTTGTTTACAAAGCCTATGGCAAAAAACACTCTACTCCATTTCTCAAGTTTTCACCCTAAGTCACAAAGAGAAAACATTCCCTTCAGCCAATTTCTCCGGTTAAGGAGAAATTGTTCAGACCTTAACGATTTTTATAAACATGCTGAAGTCCTCAAGGGGAAGTTTAGAGATAGAGGCTACCCAAGAAAATTGATTTCACACTCGTTTAAACGAGCCAGGTTTTTTGATAGAGATGCCATGATTAATAAACCTGTGCGGAAAAAGGAAGCATTGGAAAAGGTAGTGTTTGTCAGTAAATTCTCCAATTTGAGTAAACAGATCAAAAATGTTGTCAATAGAAATTGGCATATACTGAATCATGAAGAGGAACATAAACTAGATAAACCTCTCTTTGCTTTTAAGAAAAATAAGAACTTGAGAGATGTGTTAGTACACACATACCGAGAGGAACCCCAGAGTGTTCAGAGAACTATCACAAATGCAGCTGCCATTGGGAATGTTAAGTGTGGCACATGTAATGTGTGCGCCCAATGCATACAAACCAAAGAAATTAACCACAATGGGTGTTGTATTAAACCTAGAACACTTAACAACTGCAGAAGCAAACATGTGATCTATCTCTTACGTTGTCCATGCAGTAAGGGCTACGTGGGAGAGACGGGTAGAGAACTGCGAGTAAGGTTGCAAGAACATAGATCAGCTATTAAAACCAAAAAACTTAATGCCCCTCTAGTTACCCATTTTTTTGAACAGGGCCATGGAGAAAATGACTTTTCATGGTTTATTCTAGGAAAAAGTGACAATAGGGAAGAGAGGAGGTAATATCCACTTAAAACGTAAAGCATGTGAACAGTGGTTTATCTCCTACCTCAATACGGTACGAGATGGTCTGAACTTGAGGGAAGAGTGGGATCAGCTAATAGGGGCAACCTGAAGACTTTTGTTTGTATAAGATGATATAGAAAACAAAGATCTCTATGTTATACTTTGTTTGAATAAAGGTGATATAGAAAAGAAAGATCTCTATATTATGTAATGGTTGGGTATATAACTGACAATGTCTTCTTATAAGGTACCAATGAGGTCAGCCTGGAATAACATCTGGGTAATATAGCTCAATACAGGCACACTGTCCCAGCAGAACGAACTTTTGTTCACATATATCTGTATGGCAATATTAGATGTGACCACTAGATGGGGCTATTTGGTAGGAATATTTTTCCCAAGAATATCGCTATGACTCGAACTGGGAATAAAAAGGTACCAATATATAGGGTTTCTGCAGAATGGATTGGAAACAAGACAGTATTTCATTGGAATTTAATATTTTTTCCATTTGGTATAAGGTAGGTGTTGGATCTAGTAGTAATGCCTTGCTAGATCCATCCACTATAAGATGGCGGCCGTTTTTCGAGATGCGAATCACGTGATTAACGCAGCTGAGATTGATCCTCAGAACGTGCTCATTTGCGTGAAGAACTGGAGGGTTTATATACAGCTGGCATGTGTAGTGGAATTTAATCTGTCGACGGAGGTGTATACCCCGTGTTGTTCCCAGCAGAATATAGGTAAGACCCAGGGCTTTCATAGGGACCTGTAGAATGATCAGCGTAGCTGGATGGGGGGAGGCTGTACCCTTTGATGTCATAAGCGGGACCTTGCTGAAGTAAAGGCTGTTCTAGCAGGGTTTGATTTACCGGCAATGTACAGATATGTTTTACCGGCATTGTAGATAAATATTTTTCTGCTCGTTTCCATAGTTTTAAACTGTGCTTTACGATGGGATAATTATTCCCTGTGTATAATCCCGTTAGGGTACTAGTGATACTGTTTTGATTTCTGATTTGGACTTCGGGCTTATGTGGAATAAGGACTGAGCTATTTCTGTTTGGCATTTGTTATCTTTTTCCTAGATATCTGAACGGGAGTATTACGATTAAACTGCCCACGTGACTAAGTTGATTGTAAGTGGGTACGGTATCAAAGATCCCCTAAGATTGAAAGGTAACGGATTGGTGTGGGGTCGTTTTAAGGAATAATAGCGTGCCTCATATGGGAGAAATGATGAATAAGCATTTTTCTTTTTTGTAATAGGTATTTAGACTAACTGGATCTGTAGAAAAGAAACGATCCGTAACTGCCTCTTACTTCTGTAGATGATTTGGAGGTAAACCTTATTACTATAGGGTGTTCTAATTAAAAGTTAGGAGCCCCTTGTCCTACTTACTTTAATAGTGAGGATTGTTCTCCCTCTTCCTAATAGGCATTGGACATATATATTTTTTACCGCGAACCAGATCATGCCTGTTTTTATGTATAAACCTGGGACAAGCTACGGTCTACGAACAGTGTTGATAGAATAGCTGAGGTAATTTGTTATCAATGTCAAATGGACTCCAGCAATAGTGATATAGCAGAAATGTTGTGAAAGCATAAGTTTGATAATGCACTTTGGGGTATATCATTACAGATACTTGTAGGAGCAAGAATAAGAGAATTGCCCTCGCTGGTTTTAAATTGAGGCTAATTTAGTCCAATTTCGTGGATACTACTAAAGGTATTTGTTGTTCTGGTTTCATAGTGTCAATTGGGCACTATTGATGTAGGGATGTATATATGAATGCTGCCTTTGAATAAACGTGGAAACCTTTATTGTCACCGGTGTGTTGACGATGTATGTGGAGAAGGAGGTGAAGGATCAATGGTCATGTCTAATTTTATTGTGTTGTTTTTTATATTTACTCTGTTACAGAATTTGTTTTTTACTGGGAGTTATTGTGTTTTTCCTGAAGAAGGTGATGGTCAAAATATAGCGCCCACCGAAACACGTCGATGCTCTGACAAGGAAGGCTTACTATAAATCTATGTGGACAACTGTTATTGATGATATAACAAGACAAAGAATTTTCTCAAAATATAACAATTAATCTATGCAAGATCTAGTGGTCCTTTCCATGATTAGGAATTATTTTCCTGCTTGTTCTCCCAATTCTTATTGCTGCTGCTATTAGATATAATTTGTATTTTTGTGTTTTTTTTAAATTTAGTAGACCATATTCCTGATAGGGTTGTTTTAATACTGTTTTTTAAATTGTCCTTCTATGATGTATTTAGATAGGTACTGTGATTTTTAACATATGCTTTTAAAAAAAAAAAAAAAATTGGATATTGTACCGTATATGTTTATACTGAATAAATTTGTACTGTCCATTGATGACTTGATCTCTTGGTCCCTATGTTCGTTGTCTTCATATTGGTGACATAAGGTTCCTATTGTGAGTGTGGATTGTTGTATGTGTATTTACACAAAGGGGGCTTTTTTGTGACTAAGGTCTTTTCTGGTACCCTTCTCCTTTGGTGTTTGGGTCCCTCTCTCTTTTCTTGAAACATATTGGCACAGCCCCGTTGGGTTGGAGAGTCTCCACTGTGGAGTGTTTGCATTTGGAGCAGTGCTGCCCATGGACCAATTCAAAACGTTTGGCTTTAGTGATGATCAATTGAATAGGATCATTAATACAAAAAATGGAAATAAAATAATGTTAATCTCTGGTAAAGGGGAAAACTGGGGCAAATTGGTGAATTTGAAGAAAAAACTCATCCGTACTGAGGCTCATGCAGACTTTTTGATAGAGTACGTGAAATCTGGAACCATTCCAGTTGGACTACAGGTTCGGAGTGAACCAGGTCTTTTTATTGACAATCGAAAATTTTGGGAGACATGGACAATGATCTCTAACAGATGCAGCCGTGACTGGATGCTCTTAATAATAGAGACAGCCCAGGAGCTCATTATTATAGAGAAAGAGGCCATAGACAAACTTGAGTTAGAACTGAGGAATAGTAACGCGTTAGAAGAAGCTAAAAAGAAGCTGGATGACATCAACAGGGATGTGGAAGGATATAGAGATTATCTCTTAAACAAAAAAACTAACAAACTTAAAAAAGATATGGAATAGATTCTCTCAGGAAATTGCCTACCCGTTCCTTAGAGAAAATTATTATCAACAAAGAAATGATTCCAGCTGGGATAGGCCGGTCAATAGACAAGTGTACAACAGGGGTGGTAGAAAGCAGGTGACATTTTCAGATACCTCGGGGTCTAGCAGTGAGGATGAGATTGTCTCTAGGGAAGAGACTACGAATAGAGGCAATACAAAAGAATATGGGACTTTTTTAGACTCGCGCCCAAGGAGAACCCAGAGATACAATGGGAATCCGGGGAGGGGTCAACCAAGTCGTGGTCCTCCTCCCCCACAGGAGTATATGCGAACGAGAAATCAACGATACTTGCGCCAGACAGAGCACCAGTAATTAATCTATCTGATAGACCTCTGAACGACACAGAAATTAGTATTTTAAGTAGAGGGTTTAGTTTTGTTCCCTCAACACAAATAGATAAATTTCAGCTGGAAAAGGACCTAAGGGCTTTTTTTCGAAAGGTCAGACTTAAGAGATTTTTTGAAGATCGTGAGGCTTGTGAGTATGTAAATGTATCCGGTCTTAAACCTAAATCATCTTTTACCCCCACGCTAGCCATGGTTGGTAAGAATATTGAAGTGTTCGAAAAAGCAGTTGAGAGTGGTATCCAGAATGTTCTAAGTGGTTCTTCTGGATCCATCTCTCACAACATAAGTAGGGAGGAGAGACAGGCTTTAACATCTCTTAAGGAAGATAGGAATCTGACAATAAAACCAGCTGACAAGGGAGGAGGAATGGTTGTTTTTAATACTCTAGACTATGAAAACAGAATGTATAGTATGTTAAGTGTGACAGAACACTATGAACGAGTAAATGCCAATAGTCTAGTTACTGTGTCTAGAGAATGTCTAAGACTCCTGACTGAAGCCAAGGATAATCTTTGGATATGTGAAGATGAGTTTAAATTTTTAAATAATCTGGAACCTAGGACCCCAGCACTTTAAGGCCTACCTAAGGTCCACAAAAGTAACACAAACCCCCCAATGAGACCAATAGTAAGCAGTATAGATTCTCTTTTGGAACCAATCAGCAAATATGTGGACTGCTTTCTGCATCCGATTGTTTGTAGTTTAAAATCATATGTGAGAGATTCAGCTCACATTATTTCCCTCATTGAGGGGAAACCCTTCTGTAGAGATACTCAATGTTTAGTCACACTGGACATTGAGACTCTCTACACTAACATCCCGCAGGAGGATACGGTAGAGGTGATTCATGGGGTTCTTGAGAACCAGGATTTGGGTGGTGCCAATAAAGACTTTATTCTCAAGTGTGTTAGAATGATTTGAAAAAATAACATCTTTTTGTTCAAGGATGAATTGTTCAAGCATGGGGGCTACCTGTGCCCCTAGTCTAGCGGGTCTCTATGTGGGGCAGTTCGAGACTAAACATATCTATAACGAACTAGCTCCGTTTTTTGAAAATGTAGCGGGCTGGTACTGCTACATTGATGACATCTTTTTATCTGGGAAGGAGACACAGAACAACTGGAGGATTTCTTGAGTTGGCTGAACTTGGGCGACTCCAATTTAAACTTTACGTCACACTATAGCAGAACAAAGGTGGACTTCTTGGATATATCGATTAAAGAGGCCAATGGAGTCTTAGAGGTGGAGTTGTTTACAAAGCCTATGGCAAAAAACACTCTACTCCATTTCTCAAGTGTTCACCCTAAGTCACAAAGAGAAAACATTCCCTTCAGCCAATTTCTCCGGTTAAGGAGAAATTGTTCAGACCTTAACGATTTTTATAAACATGCTGAAGTCCTCAAGGGGAAGTTTAGAGATAGAGGCTACCCAAGAAAATGTATTTCACACTCGTTTAAACGAGCCAGGTTTTTTGATAGAGATGCCATGATTAATAAGCCTGTGCGGAAAAAGGAAGCATTGGAAAAGGTAGTGTTTGTCCTTAAATTCTCCAATTTGAGTAACCAGATCAAAAATGTTGTCAATAGAAATTGGCATATACTGAATCATGAAGAGGAACATAAACTAGATAAACCTCTCTTTGCTTTTAAGAAAAATAAGAACTTGAGAGATGTGTTAGTACACACATACTGAGAGGAACCCCAGAGTGTTCAGAGAACTATCACAAATGCAGCTGCCATTGGGAATGTTAAGTGTGGCACATGTAATGTGTGCGCCCAATGCATACAAACCAAATAAATTAACCACAATGGGTGTTGTATTAAACCTAGAACACTTAACTACTGCAGAAGCAAAAATGTGATCTATCTCCTACGTTGTCCATGCAGTAAGGGCTACGTGGGAGAGACGGGTAGAGAACTGCGAGTAAGGTTGCAAGAACATAGATCAGCTATTAAAACCCAAAAACTTAATGCCCCTCTAGTTACCCATTTTTTAGAACAGGGCCATGGAGAAAATGACTTTTCATGGTTTATTCTAGAAAAAGTGACAATAGGGAAGAGAGGAGGTAATATCCACTTAAAACGTAAAGCACGTGAACAGTGGTATATCTCCTACCTCAATACGGTACGAGATGGTCTGAACTCGAGGGAAGAGTGGGATCGGCTTATATGGGCAACCTGAAGACTTTTGTTTGTATAAAGATGATATAGAAATGAAAGATCTCTATGTTACACTTTGTTTGAATAAAGGTGATATAGATAAGAAAGATCTTTATATTATGTAATGGTTGGGTATATAACTGACAATGTCTTCTTATAAGGTACCAATGAGGTCAGCCTGGAATAACATCCGGGTAATATAGTTCAATACAGGAACACTGTCCCAACAGAACGAACTTTTGTTCACATATATCTGTATGGCAATATTAGATGTGACCACTAGATGGGGCTATTTGGTAGGAATATTTTTCCCAAGAATATCGCTATGACTCGAACTGGGAATAAAAAGGTACCAATATATAGGGTTTCTGCAGAATGGATTGGAAACGAGACAGTATTTCATTGGAATTTAATATTTTTTCCATTTGGTATAAGGTAGGTGTTGGATCTAGTAGTAATGCCTTGCTAGATCCATCCACTATAAGATGGCGGCCGTTTTTCGAGATGCGAATCACGTGATTAACGCAGCTGAGATTGATTCTCAGAGCGTGCTCATTTGCGTGAAGAACTGGAGGGTTTATATACAGCTGGCATGTGTAGTGGAATTTAATCTGTCGACGGAGGTGTATACCCCGTGTTGTTCCCAGCAGAATATAGGTAAGACCCAGGGCTTTCATAGGGACCTGTAGAATGATCAGCGTAGCTGGATGGGGGGGAGGCTGTACCCTTTGATGTCATAAGCGGGACCTTGCTGAAGTAAAGGCTGTTCTAGCAGGGTTTGATTTACCGGCAATGTACAGATATGTTTTACCGGCATTGTAGATAAATATTTTTCTGCTCGTTTCCATAGTTTTAAAATGTGCTTTACGATGGGATAATTATTCTCTGTGTATAATCCCGTTAGGGTACTAGTGATACTGTTTTGATTTCTGATTTGGACTTCGGGCTTATGTGGAATAAGGACTGAGCTATTGCTGTTTGGCATTTGTTATCTTTTTCCTAGATATCTGAACGGGAGTATTACGATTAAACTGCCCACGTGACTATGTTGATTGTAATTGGGTACGGTATCAAAGATCCCCTAAGATTGAAAGGTAACGGATTGGTGTGGAGTCTTTTAAGGAATAATAGCGTGCCTCATATGGGAGAAATGATGAATAAGCATTTTTCTTTTTTGTAATAGGTATTTAGACGAACTGGATCTGTAGAAAAGAAACAATCCGTAACTGCCTCTTACTTCTGTAGAAGATTTGGAGGTAAAACGTATTACTATAGGGTGTTCTAATTAAAAGTTAAGAGCCCCTTGTCCTACTTACTTTAATAGTGAGGATTGTTCTCCCTCTTTCTAATAGGCATTGGACATATATATTTTTTACCGCAAACCAGATCGTGCCTGTTTTTATGTATAAACCTGGGACAAGCTACGGTCTAGGAACAGTGTTGATAGAATAGCTGAGGTAATTTGTTATCATTGTCAAATGGACTCCAGTAATAGTGAAATAGCAGAAATGTTGTGAAAGCATAAGTTTGATAATGCACTTTGGGGTATATCATTACAGCTACTTGTAGGAGCAAGAATAAGAGAATTGCCCTCGCTGGTTTTAAATTGAGGCCGATTTAGTCCAATATCGTGGATACTACTAAAGGTATTTGTTGTTCTGGTTTCATAGTGTCAATTGGGCACTATTGATGTATGGATGTATATATGAATGCTGCCTTTGAATAAGCGTGAAAACCTTTATTGTCACCGGTGTGTTGACGATGTATGTGGAGAAGGAGGTGAAGGATCAAAGGTCATGTCTAATTGAATTGTGTTGTTTTTTATTTTTACTCTGTTACAGAATTTGTTTTTTACTGGGAGTTATTGTGTTTTTCCTGAAGAAGGTGATGGTCAAAATATAGCGCCCACCGAAATGCGTCGATGCTCTGACAAGGAAGGCCTACTATAAATCTATGTGGACAACTGTTATTGAGGATATAACAAGACAAAGAATGTTCTCAAAATATAACAATTGATCTATGCAAGATCTAGTGGGCCTTTCCATGATTAGGAATTATTTTCTTGCTTGTTCTCCCAATTCTTATTGCTGCTGCTATTAAATATAATTTGCCTTTTTGTGTTTTTTTTAATTTAGTAGACCATATTCCTGATAGGGTTGTTTTAATACTGTTTTTTAAATTGTCCTTCTACGATGTATTTAGATAGGTACTGTGATTTTTAACATATGTTTTTTTAAAAACTTTTTTTGTATACTGTACCGTATATGTTTATACTGAATAAATTTGTACTGTCCATTTGATGACTTGATCTCTTGGTCCCTATGTTCGTTGTCTTCATATTGGTGACATAAGGTTCCTATTGTGAGTGTGGATTGTTGTATGTGTATTTACCCAAAGGGGGCTTTTTTGTGACTAACATTTAGCAATACAATGGGTCATCTCTGTTGCACAAAATGCCTCCAAGCATTACTTATTTTTCAAAGTTCATTTATTTTTATTTTTTTTGTCATGTAGTTTAAAAAAGGAGAAACCATTTTTTCATTGCAATACAGCCTGGGTTATGTTGATGCTGGAGGAGGTGCACGGGTCCCGTCTCTCCCTGAATATCTCCCTGGCTCTTGGATGTGTTGTTTCTTTTGGCCAGGGAGATATTCAGGGAGAGACGGGACCCGTGCACCTGCTCCAGCGTCAACATAACCCAGGCTGGACACAGGGACACCACCCAAAAGAAATTGAGGACTGAGCAGCCTGTCGGGGTATTGTTTGTTTTAAACCCAAGCCTGTATTCATACAAGAACTAACCCGGACTGAGAGACCAATATGAGATATCGGTGACCCATAGCAGAGGTCTCTCTTTAAGAAACTTGGAGTGTTAATTCCACATTGGACACTCCCGTTGGGAAGCTCTGTTCACGAGATCGGAGGTACATCTATAGGAGGACCAGATATAGCCTGAGTGAGAGTACCACATGACTCATGAGATCCTCATCACACTAAAGGCACAAGCAACATGTGATTCCAAGTGTTGCCCCTACTTTTGAACACTCCGGCTGGAGTGTGGAATCGCAGTCCCGCTGGATCAGTGCTAGCAGATTCCCATTCCTCCACTCGTATAAACCTAAGAATTATTGGTCCTGATGAAGATGGAGATCATCAGTAATTTCCATTGAAACGTACGTCGAACGGATAGTGTGACATCCCAGTTACCAGCACAGCCACTGAGGGTTGATGTTTCACCCCCTTTGATTCAATCTGTGCATGCAGTGTTGTACTGGGGTGTGTATGAGTGTGTGTAGTATGTGTCAGTGATACGATTGACGAGTACGTGAATGAGGTATAAGAATGGGGTTGCTTTCTGTTTTGTTTATTTGATAAGAGTGGATTTTAGTCCTCCAGGACGATATACCAACTGCACATTTGGATTTATAAACAATGCACTGGTAATGTTTGTCAAATGACAGAATTATACTGATTATGTATATATATAATGTTTTGTTAATGAGGAGTATTGCTTCAAACTATGTATTGCAATGAGAAAATGGTTTCTCCTTTTTTAAACTAAATGACAAAAAAAATAAAAATAAATGAACTTTGAAATATAAGTAATGCTTGGAGTCATTTTGTGTAACAGAGATGACCCATTGTATTGCTAAATGTTAGCCAGTAGTAAAGAAATATAGGTCAAGTGGGAGGCTCTTTATGATGTAATTGTTTATTCCCCCTTACTCCCAGACCTGCTCAGTTGTTCTTCTTAGGGGGGCGCCTTTCTTATTTAGACACTTGATCATAACCCCTGTTATTTATTTTAAAGTTGACTTCTGGCAATCTAACAATGTCATTTTCCTCATGATGCTCTACAAGCAGCGTCACCAGCATGTGGTTGTGATCACTTACATAATTAAAATCGTCCCAAAAATTTACCATAAGATCTTTCAAATCCTCTCAAAAAAAGTATAAAGTCAATCATGCTCTCTACACTGCTTCTAATAAATGTCGGAGCTAGCAAGTGTGCTAATGGGCAGGTGTTGCGTGCGAAAACCATTTTATAATTTATTACTAGGTTATTAAGTGCTTCTCCATAGGGATTGTATATGAAATACATATGTACATCATTGTGCGTCTACTAAAGCTACAGGGGCAGATTTACAAGAAACTGACGCATCTGTATAGATGCGTCAGTTTCCCTGCGCCCGCGTGAAAAACCCTTGCGCCACTATAGATGCGCCGTATTTACAATACGGCGCACTATGGCGCAAGGATTGATAGATGCACCAGAAATTCTGACGCATCTGTTGGTGGAAAAGTCACGCATTGTTGGAGTTGTGTCGCAAGCACGACGCAACTCCAGCAATGCGTGTTGCGGCCTATTCCCAATACACTGCGTCACTCCTTACCCCTGCTTCAAGCAGGCGTAAGGTTTTGACGCAGTGGCGTCCTAAAAGTCACGCAGTGAAATCTTGTAGATTTTACTGCGTCACTTTTACGAGGCTTTCCTGCGTGGGAACGCCTACCCTGACGCAGGTATAATGTCACGCAGGGCTTTACAAAGTGACGCATCTCCCTAGATGCACCACGTTGTAAATTTGCCGCATTTTTTACGCTGCTGCTGCGTCACAAAAGTGACGCAACGGCAGCGTAAAAGTGACGCAAGGGGCTTGTAAATCTGCCCCACAGACTTTATCTTTGCATATTTAATGACCTATGTTAAAATCGCCGGCCCATATGATGGAAAAGAGTTCTGGATTGACAACACGAGATGGGTGTCATTTGAAGTAATTATTCTCCCATAAACATCACACGACCATTCCAGCAGCAGGTCCAACGCAGACTCACCGTCTGCCTTGGAACTTAAGGAACCAACAACACATCTTTCCCAACAAAAAATGATAAAGATAAATAGGTATGGTCAAAAATCAAATAACTGATACAAATTCATGTAAATATAAGGGAACAACTGTATTCGTTAATTTGCGTTCCCTTCCAGCACACGATGAAGTGCACTTAAAGTCAGATGCCCCACCCTGACCGTTCTCACTCGTGGATTAACAACACAAGACGGGTGTCATTTGTAGAAATTCCGAAGTTTTATTCTCCCGTAAACGGCACACAAACATCCCTGCAGCACGTCCCAGGCAGACTCACCGTCTGCCTCAGAACGCTTCACCAGCATCGTCGTGGCGACATTACAACAACATGGGGTTCCATTGCAAATGGAACTTAAGTAACCCACAATAAAAAGCTATACCATTTCCCTCGTATTTACTTGGTCACTACACTTTCCAGTGTATTAAGTATGTCAATATTCTTATCATCAAAGTTGTTGTTATAAAAATTGCTAATCAAAACATTCGTGTCTGCCTCACTTTTTATCTGCACCAGTAGAAAATGGGCTAAGGCAGTATAAGACCAAATTACTGTCCCTGAGCCAAGTACTGGCATCAAAATCACCAGATCACCTTTTGCCAAGCCTGCTCTCAATGGTGTTGCTGTGGTATGAACGGAAGAAAAACCCTCAATAAGAAATTTGGGGGCAGATTTACAAGCCCCTTGCGCTGCCAGTACGTCACTTTTTGTGACACACTGGCAGCGCATTTCCCTGCCCCATATTTACAAGGACCGGAAAAGCCACCCTGCGTGGCTTTTCCTGTCCTTGTAAATATGGCCCCTTTACACGCAGCATTTTGCGTGAAAGGGGCGTTCCATGGGTGTTGCTGTGGGTGTTCCCACGCAACACCCATGGAACGAGACACATTTCCAGATTTACGAGGATTCGTAAACCTGTAAATGCGTCAGTATGAGCGAGGCGCAACGAGGGGAGAAATGTTTTAATTTCTCCTCGTTTTTTTCCTCTTTCAATGCGTGCTGCATTCTACAGCACGCATTGAAAGAGGAAAATGCCTATAGTGATTGTTTTTGTGCAGGAAGGTGCCCCTTCCTGCACAAAAACAATCTCCCCATGGCGCAGGCATCCTTGCACCATGGTGCAAGGGTGCCTGTGCCGGTGCATGGCAGCTGTTTGTGCGCCAGCGCAGGGGAGAGCACAGGAATGCGACATATCATTGTAAATATGTCGCATTCCTGTGCTCTGAAAGTGCCGCAGCGTGGCGCAGCCAAAGGGCTTGCGGTGCAGCGCTGCGGCACTTTCTTGTAGATCTGCCCCTTGGTGAGGGCCTAAGTTTCTTGCAGAAAAAGCAAGTTCGAGCTGTTCAACATAATTCATCCATTTTTTTCTGTATTTTACCAGCCACGCCCGCAAGGTGGCCAGAGGCCAATCTGACAGTAGCTGTTGATAACTTGGGCCTGTGTTTACCATGCGTGGCTTTTCCTCAGGTACACCGTTGATCCACACTATTTGTTCACTATTTGTGCGCCTACTTGCATGGGCAAGATTAAATGAATCCCAAACTACAAAGTCACTCAATTTTCTCAAGTGAAGGAAGCAGCGCAATAGAGTTATATGTATCAATGTTTGATACAGAAACACATTTTTGAGGGCCCTTACTGTGAGGCGGTAAAATTCAGTCATTATGGTTTGAGGGAGGTTTGTAGAAATTGCCCAATGGCACAACCCTTATCTCAGTGTTTCTGGCAATACCGTGGAGCAACCTGAACAGAGTATTTCCTGCCATGGTCAAATTGTTTTAAGTTAATTGGAACACAGTCACCTGTGCTTGTCTTGGGTGCATTTCTAAGGTACAACACCCTTGCTGTTGCAGATATATATTGCCATTGAAGGCGAAAAAGTTATTGGTCAAGCAGAACTCCAGAATTTCAATGATCATCAGAGTCCTTTCCAAAAAATGCACCAATCTCATGGCCAATGCTTTTTTACCTGCTTCCAAACCATCTTGATGTTTGATAAATGTATATAGGCTAGCAGCGTCTATAGTAGCCAATATGTAGTCTGGTTGTCAGTCTATATTGCCCAACTTCTTGAGAATATCCTTTGTGTCTTGAATATCAGAGGGTAGATATTTCATAAATGGTTGTAGTTCCCCATCAATAAATTCTCTGAGGCGGGAAATTTTCAAATCACTTAGAAGAATGGGCTGAACAGGGAATCATCACCCTTTCTGATGTCATTTCAAATGGTGAACTGTCATCGTTTGACACGCTCTAGGTGGTCCCCGCCACTCTTTCACTTACGCTAAACTCAAACCAGTGCTGAGAATGGTAAGCCTGGTTCGAAGCACAGAGGCCCTACAAGGACAGTTACCCAGGGATTTTGCATGTTAGGGGAGAGTAAACACCTCACTCACTGGTCGCACCAAGCTCACCTCTAACATTGGGACCCGGCCACAACTTCCCTGCAGGTGAAATAGGAGCAAGATATGGACCCGCCACAACACAATTTAGAATGGTGCTGCATCTTGTCCTATCTCCTTATTTATGGTCTCTCACAATTCACTCTTTAAATAAATTCAATCCACTATTCTGAACATGGCCTATCTTACCCTCCGTAGTGTTTCCAAGATTTATCAGGGGTCGTCCTCAGTTTGCCCCGCTGTCTTTTTCCCCGATGCAGATCTCCCCATATGGTATGGTCATGCAGGCTTCTGACGGCTTAATGGGCCGAAATCATTGCCGTACTTCACTAAGTTACAGGACATCATCTGGGCGATGATTATTTGGAGATGATTAAACTAGGCCTTTTCCCTCCTTTGCACTCGGACAGGACCTTCGACAAAATTATTTGAACTAGATCTACTATTAATGAGACGCCATGTTACAATGAGATGGAAGAACCTCGCACCGCCGACAATTCAATCTCCTGGGGTGAAGGAACCACATAGAGTACATTTTAATAAATGCATTCATGCTAGAGGAACAAAAATCCAATCAGTAGAACCAGATATGCAATTTCAAAAAGTTATGGTAGATCTAGCAGCTAAGAGCACAAAGTGCCACTCGCGCTCATCTTGTTGTGTTAGACAGAGTAAAAGTCACAAGTTCAGGCCAACCACGATGGAGCGTGGGACGGATGCAGGGATCAGGTTAGTCCAGCTGAAAAAGTTCCCTTCTTAAAGTCCGGCGCGAAGAGTTAAGGGGCATATCAACAACAACACGCGATAAGTATCGCTAAACGCGTTTAGCGCGTTTGTCATTATCGCCGTCTATCGCCGGATCACATCGCCGTGTTAGCAGCATATTTGCAACACTTTGTTAACAGGCGATGTGAAATCCGGTGATAGACGGTGAGAATGAGCATTAGCGTGCGAAATCCCACGATAAGGGAAGTGCACTAATGAAAATGTAGATAATAGGGAGATGTGGACTTAACCTTGTGATCCACCTCCCATTATACAGATAGCTAAGTCGGGAAAAAAGGAGACGTTAGATACCAGCGATAACCACGGTTAGCGTGGCTTTTATTATCGCTTCGCTTGTCCGGGGCCGGCTTGCAAATACTGCGATGTCTGGTTAGCGAGTTTTTCCCTGTTGTTTCTGGGAAGCAACGCCTACTTCGCATCTCATTAGCGATGCGGGCCGAGGCGTTAATGTAACGGCTGCTAACATGCGCTAATGCATGTTAGCGGCGCTTTGATGATAATGAGTTAAAATAATCGCCGCTTTTCCGGCGCTATGTGCCGGAAAAGCGGCGTTATGTCTCTTGTTGATATGCCCCTCAGTTCGTGGTGGAGGAGGCAGTGAGGCGCAGGGTGAACGTCAGGGCTGGTCATCACTGTAGCACGAAAAGCAGGCCTGGCGTCGCGGACCATCATTTCTGTAATACGAAGATCCGGTTGGGCCTCATGCACGGTCGCTGCTGGAGCTTTGCATTGGCGGTCTTCGGAGGCTCTCACCGGTGTAACTCGAAGTGCAGTCGTGTTGCTGGTTAACAGGTGCATTCGCACTTGCAAAGAGCCCAAAACTTCAGGATTTTACCCTGCTTACAACTGAGTGCACTTTGATGCCAGCCAAGTCTTTGGTACCCTGCTGTGAAGGCCCTACATCACTTTATTTTTCAATTTCTTCCAGCCCTCTTTTTGATTAGTCCTTAGCGATGTTACCCCCTAAAGCATCACTACATACCATATGGAGTTGCCTCGGGGGGTGTTCTAAAGTATCATGGGGTAGATACACAGACAGATGCCTATTGCGTTGAATTTCCTGTACCAACACATTCAAAGAATACTTCGTTGGGCCACCATCCTAAAATTGTGTCGTTTTATTCAAAGAGTTGGTTGCAGGCTGAGATTTTTCAGGCAGGGAGGGTATCCTCGGAACTATCACCCTCATGCACAGCAGGTTTGTTTGTAATGTGCCCCACTCTGCGCTAGTTCTCTATCTTATCTTTTAAAATGTCCCTTAACCTTCATGGGTGACAAGGAGAATTGTCAATTTCTCATCTTAAAGTTTTAGTTTCCCTGTCAGCGCTTACTAGAAACCTTTAACTAACCACTCAGTTGCATCAATGCACAGTGTTAGTAAGTCCAGCATGTGTATTTTGTACAGACCGCCTCCTCTGAATTGAAGGAAGTATGACCACCTTTCTCGCAATGGCCAAGGGCAAGATAGGTGTGGTATAGGTACTTGTTGCCATATGTTCTTTTGGATAGGTATTCAGTATGTCATTATTGGAATGGTATTGTAATGGAATTATTGCTATGTCATTTGCAATGTCATGTAGAATGCGGTCTGTGAAGCAGTTGGATCTGGTGGTGGCTGGACATGTTTCTCCTCCTCACAAGTGGGCCCAGTAATTGGCACAAAAATAAACTTTGTTTATTTTATACTTATTTACTCCATCGCATCATTACAATGGTGACAAGTTACTTGTGCTGGCCCACTGTGTAGGAGTTGATTTTTAATCTATTTTGCTGTGGAGATTGGGAGTCGAGCAACTAGCAAAATCTGTGTGAAAAGAGCTGTGGACGGAATCTGTGTGGAAGGTGCAGTAGACCGTGAAGATTGTGGTGCTTCGGAACCTCCTGCTGGATGTCACAGATGCCCGCTGACAGTTCATGTAAGGTACTGGTTGAAAGGAAGTGAGCGCTGCAGTAGTGCTTACCGTTGAGACAGTTGGAGATTGCACGTAACCACGCCATGAGAAATCTCGTGCTTGGTGAGGTCTGCATGCAAACCCTGCTCAGGAGCTTGTCTCTCGTGACTGCGTCAGGGTTTGATGACGCGAAGTTGTAATGTTGCAGGTGTTGTTGAATTCCGCATCAAGATCCACTGGCCATAGAAAAAAGCACGCACACGACGCTCCTTGGCGGCCATCTTGTATTTCTTCAGGAAGACTTTGGGAGTTTCAGAGCTTCGTCTGAGAGTTTTTTGTGTGAAATTACCATTGCATATCAGTAGTATGCACACTTGCCTCATAGGTGAGACTTCTACTGGCTATTTGCACTTGGGATTCAATTTATTTTTTTCTCTTTCTTCTCGTTTGGAGCTTTCAAGCAGTGACGTGCACACTAAATTGGTGCATGGTATGCAAACAGATTACACAGTGATGTGCACACTGAAGATGTGCATATTGTGAATTCTCTTTCCGCAAGCATTATTCTTAATTTTGGTTGTTTTGTGGTTTCTGTGTAGGTTTTCATATTTACAACTTAGTCTTATTGTATAACCATCTTTATAAGGGGTCATGGCTAGCTCGCAGATATATAATCAACCTACAATTTTTTTACAGGTACCAGGTTGTCAGGAAGTGCCTGACCCGAGCAAGAGAACAGAAGATAATGAGAGAGAAAACTTGTTCCCCTCATGTATATCTCCCCTCCTTTATTCACAGCCCCTATCCATTCCGAGGCGCGACGTACAGCAGCTGGAGACCGAGGAGGAGTCGTTCAGAGATGGTCCCTTTAAACTGAATCTCCGAGGACCTGGGGCTGCTGACGTCAGGGGTCAACCAGTATTTACGGACCGCCTACATACGCCAGGCGCCGAGCCGGAAGGAGGCAAAACATAAGAGGAAGAGGCAGCATGGACGGGAGATCGCGGAGACCGAAAGAGGAGACAACCGCTGAAATCGGAACCCCAACGGAGCCAAGAGACCAAAGCCGTTACGGCAGTGAAAGCTTGGCGATTCCAGCGGCAGTCAAAAAACCAGAAGAAACCGGAAGCTTGATGCTAAAGACATTACGAGCAACGCCCCGCCAAAGCCTCGGAGGGACGTGGCTCTTCCAGGTGCGTGAGTGCATACGGGGCTACTTTAAAGGGAAAGAAGATAGACAATAAAGTGGCGGGTGGTAGAGGGAGAGGACTGAAAAAAAGAACAGTAGTAGCAAGGGAGGACTATAGACAAAAGTGTCTTTCCTCAGTTTCTTTTCTTGTTGTCTTTTTTTCTGTTTGGTTTCTTCACTTCACGCCTTGACACGGGTGGAATCGGGTGGGATGCCTTTCTTTTATACTTTTGCACCTCCCTCACTCCCTCCCTACATCTAAGAGAAGAAGTTACTCACCAATATCAAACACTCATCTGAGCCTTTCTTTTGTCCGAGGGACGACGGTGGCCAGGAAGACGTCTCAAAGGGACTACATAGAAGGCCCTGTGAAGGAAAAAAGGAGACAAGAAAGGAAAAGAACCTCAAAAGGAGTTGTTAAAAACCTTCTCAATAAACGCATATTAAGGAGCGATATATGTACTGTGTCCCGTTTTTGGTAGGGAAACCTCACACGTGGTGGAGAATGCGGACAACACTCCATTAGTCCGGCAATAATGGAGAACCTAATCCAACAACTAATACGCGGTCAGGAAAAACTAGGGGCCCGATTCACAGAACTAACTTAAGACAAAATCCTAAACTTACTACCATTTTGGTATTCACAGAAGACACTTACTCATTTTGGTATTCACAGAAGGCACTTACTCATTTTGGTATTCACAGAAGGCACTTACTCATTGATGAGTAAGTGCCTTCTGTGAATACCAAAATAGGTAACTTACTCATTTTGAGTAACTTACTCATTTTGAGTAACTTACTCATTTTGGTTTTCACAGAAGGCACTTACTCATTGATGAGTAAGTGCCTTCTGTGAATACCAAAATGAGTAACTTACTCATTTTGAGTAACTTACTCATTTTGGTATTCACAGAAAACTTACTCATTGATGAGTAAGTGCCTTCTGTGAATACCAAAATGAGTAAGTGCCTTCTGTGAATACCAAAATGAGTAAGTGCCTTCTGTGAATACCAAAATGGTAGTAAGTTTAGGATTTTGTCTTAAGTTAGTTCTGTGAATCGTGCCCAAGAATGGGCTATAGAGAGACAAATGACTTCCGCCCAAGCCGACAGAGAAATGTTTAAAGCCACTCTGACCCAGCAGGTGGAATGTATTCAAAGGGTTGCTGAAGACCAAGCCCAATTAACCACAAGTCAACAGAGTCGTCAGGGAACACATGTAGGTTATCCCAACATATCCCTGCAAAAGTACCAGCCTGGAGAGGATCCAGATGCTTTTCTCACCAATTTTGAGAGGGCTGCGCAAGCTTGTGGTTGGCCAGAGGCAAAATGGCCGTTTTTTTTAGCCCCCTTACTAACAGGGGAAGCACAGGCGGCATATCAGGTGGCTAATCCTATGGGAAATTCCTCCTATAAAGAAATAAAAGAGGTCATAGTGGATCATCTGGGTATGGACCCAGAAGCCTATAGGGTGAGGTTCAGGAAGGAGCGTGGCAACCCTGGATAAACCCCTAAGACATTATTCTTTAAGTTGAAAGCGGCGGCAGATAAATGGCTAAAACCCCAGACAAACAGCAAGGAGGAAATAATGGCTCTCATTTATTTGGAGTAGTTTCTAGAGTCCCTTCCACTACCGACCCAACGGTGGCTTAGGCAGCAAACTCACCTCTCGTTAGAGCAAGCTGTGGAGATGGCACCCTCATTTGCTCGAGCCCAACCCAAACCTCTTGTATATGAACCTGACAAATCCTCACGAACCGTCACAGGACGTATGAAGAATGAAAGGAGAAGCACCAAATCTCCTCAGGAACCAATAAAGGACTGAATCCCAAAAGTCGATGTTAACCCATTCAAAGGACCCCAATGCTATGAGTGTGGAGATTGGGGTCATATAGCTAGATTTTGTCCTCAATAGAAAGCAACCGAGGAACCAATGGATGTTAGCTGCGTCCCTAGAACCATTCTGTACACAGAAGAATTAGGTTCTGCTTCTACGGAAGTCTTGTACTTAACGGGAAAAAGGTTATGGCCTTATTAGACACAGGGTGTAGGCAATCTGTTGTACAGGGTACGCTAATAGAGAAATCCCAAATCTGTACAGAAGAACAGATCCCTATACGATGTGTCCATGGGGATGTAAAGGTATACCCCATAGCCGTAGTCCCCATTACCCTAACTAATGGAATTTCTTTACAGGCCAAAGTAGGGATACTGGATAATCTTCCAGAACAACTTATTCTGGGCATGGACAACCCTGAGTTTCTCGCCCTTCTTAGGAAGACACTAAAAGATACTCTCTCCCCGACCTCAACTCTACTTACTCAGGCACCGTGGCTTTCCGATAGGTCCTTTCGTTATGCTCAAACCCCAGATCCCACCCTTCAGAGCGCCTGGCAACAAGCAAAGAATCCCCCACCTCCACTCACCTATCCCCACTTCCTGGTCAAGGACGAACTGCTATATCGGGTAGGGAAACAAAACGATCCTCCACAGTTGGTGGATCCCCAAAAATTTCGGGAACAGATTTTATTCTTTGCTCATTCGCATCTTTTGGCAGGCCATAGTGGTACCTTAAAGACAACCCAAAACGTATTAAGTTATTTTTATTGGCCCGGAATATTTGCCAATATAAATAAGTATTGTAGGGAATGTGAGATATGCCAGAAAAAGAATCCCAATAAACCCCCTTCTGCTCCACTACAACCTCTACCGATTATTGGCAAACCCTTTGAAAGAATAAGCATGGATTTAGTGGGTCCTCTCGATAAGTCAAAAAAGGGATTCCTATATATATTAGTCATAGTTGACTATGCAACCAGATACCCAGAAGCTTTCCCTTTAAGAACACCTAATACCAGGAATATCAGTGAGAAATTACTAGAGTTGTTCTCTAGGGTGGGTTTTCCCAGAGAAATCTTGACAGACCAGGGAACCCCCTTTGTTTCTCGCCTTATGAAACAAGTGTGCAAAACCTTGAACATCACACAAATAAGGACTTCTGCATACCATCCTCAGATGGATGGCTTATGTGAGAGGTATAACGCCATCCTTAAACTTACCCTTAAAAAATGTTTAACAGAAGGGAGGGATTGGGACTTGTTACTACCCCTTGCTCTCTTTGTCATCAGGAGTCAAGTTCAGAGTAGTTTGGGTTGTTCTCCCTTCGAACTCATTTATGGAAGACAACCCCAAACTTTATTAGAAATGACAAAGGAGGCATGGGAACAAGAAAAACAAGAAGACACTGAGAACCTTTTAGAATATACCCAGGGGCTAAGAACACGTATTCAGAAGTTACGAGATTTTGCCCATGCTAATTTAGAAAAAGCCCAAAGAAACAACAAGCGTATTACGATAAAGGAAAAAAGTGGCGTCAATTAAAAGTTCATGACTGGGCACTGGTTTACCTACCATCCTCCATACCCCACAAACAAGCAGAATGAAGGGTCCCTATGAAATCGTAGAAAAGATAGGTCTTACTACCTATCGGTTACAAATGTCACAAAAAAAGACCCAGATATTCCATATAAACCTTCTAAAAAAATGGTTGGGACCCCTCCCCAAGACCACCCACCTAATTCTTCCAGAATCACCATCCCCGGTTTCCTCAGTAAACCAATTGAAAATAAATGAGACTTTAACACAAGATCAAAAAGCGTCTCTACAGGAACTCCTGAGCTCCTTTTTTTCTATTTTCTCCGACCTCCCTGGTAGGACATCCCTGGTTGAGCATGCCATTGTTACTCCCCCAGGGAAAGTAATAAAACAGCATCCTTATAGAATTCCAGCAGCCAGACGGGATGCAGTAGCAGCAGAGATAGATAGTATGTTGCAGTTGGGGGTCATAAAACCTTCGCATAGCAACTGGTCCTCCCCTATTGTGATAGTACCAAAACCGTATGGGTCGCTCCGTTTTTGTATAGACTTCAGAGCAGTCAATGCTATTTCCAAATTTGACTCTAACCCACTACCCAGAGTCGATGAATTAATCGAGAAATTAGGGGAGGCCCAATATATATCCACGCTCGACCTTACAAAGGGCTATTGGCAGGTCCCTCTTAGACGAGATGATCAGGAGAAAACCGCCTTTAGCACCCCCACTGGTTTATACGAGTTTACAGTATTACCTTTTGGATTACATGGAGCCCCAGCAACTTTCCGGAGGCTCATGAATAAGGTACTCTATCATCACCAAGCCTAATCATCAGCCTATATAGACGATATCATAATCTTCAGTCCTAACTGGGAACAACACCTAGTTCATTGCAGATAAGTATTTCAAGCCCTCAAAACTGCAGGACTCCACATCAATGCCAAAAAATCCAAGGTAGGATTTAACAAAGTCAGATATCTGGGTTATCTTCTGGGGGATGGAGTCATTGCGCCCCAGCAGGAGAAGGTCAAAGGAATCCTAGACACCCCCTTCCCCACTACTAAAAAGGGTATTAGGTCCTTCTTAGGTTTATTGGGTTACTATCGCCGCTTTATACGTAACTATTCTGAGATTGCAGCTCCGTTAACTGATTTACTAAAGAAAGAGGTAAAAAGCAAAGCCCTACTGAATCCTACACAAAATGCCCAGAAGGCATTTCACGATCTCAAACAACCCTTAACCACCAGTCCTGTACTCATCTCACCTAACTTCAAGGAACCATTCATTCTGCAAACGGACACTTCGGAAGCAGGCCTGGGAGCCGTTCTCTCCCAGCGAACAAAAGATGGAATAGAGCTTCTTGTGCTCTTTATCAGTCGTAAATTGTTCCCTAGGGAGAAAAAGTATTCCGTGGTTGAAAAGGAATGTCTCGCCAATAAATGGGCTCTAGACAAGTTGCGATATTATCTGGAGGGATCCCCATTTACCCTCTACACAGATCAGGCACCCCTATTGTGGATGAGTGGCAATAAAAGCAATAACCCTCGTGTGTTACATTGGTTTTTGTCCTTACAACCTTATCTTTTGAGGTTAAACACCATAAAGGTTCCAAGAACAAAATAGCAGACTTCCTTTCATGTCTCCCTCATTTCCCCGATCGGGAAAAGACTGGGGGAGGGGTGTGTCAGGAAGTGCCTGACCCGAGCAAGAGAACAGAAGATAATGAGAGAGAAAACTTGTTCCCCTCATGTATATCTCCCCTCCTTTATTCACAGCCCCTATCCGTTGCGTGGCGCGACGTACAGCAGCTGGAGACCGAGGAGGAGTCGTTCAGAGACGGTCCCTTTAAACTGAATCTCCGAGGACCTGGGGCTGCTGACATCAGGGGTCAACCAGTATTTACGGACTGCCTAAGTATGCCAGGTGCCGAGCCGGAAGGAGGAACAACATCAGAGGAAGAGGCAGCGTGGACGGGAGATCGCGGAGACCGGAGACCGAAAGATGAGACAACCGCTGAAATCGGAACCCCAACGGAGCCAAGAGACCGAAGCCGTTACGGCAGTAATAAGCTTGGCGATTCCAGCGGCAGTCAAAAAAACAGAAGAAACCGGAGGCTCGACGCTAAAGACATTACGAGCAACGCCCCGCCACAGCCCCGGAGGGACGTGGCTCTTCCAGGTGCGTGAGCACATACGGGGCTACTTTAAAGGGAAAGAAGATAGACAATAAAGTGGCGGGTGGTATCGGGAGAGGACTGAAAAAAAGAACAGTAGTAGCAAGGGAGGATGTAGAAGTCGATCTCTCCGATGATAAAATCCAGAGGCAGTAAGTTTAAGGAGAGAGAGACTTTATTCAGTAGTACAAGTCACTGAGACCCCATCCAGCAGCAGGACAAGGATAACTGTCATCAGTGCTAGGAAAGCTTTACCACATTCTAGAACCTGACGACAGTGGATGACCTGAAAGTTGACATGAATGCTGAGGACACCACATCACCTCCCCCTCCATATGCAAACAGAACAATAACATAAGAAGAGCATGCTACTGGGTGAGGAGATGTTGAGGGAACAGGGAGGAGGAAGCATAACATTGTGTAAGGGAAACGCAGCAAAATACAATTTCATATTTCAAGCAACAAAGTCACGTAAATGAAGAGGAGCACGCTTCAAACGTACAGGTCTAATACCGCTTCCAGACGCACCTAACTTTACAGCCTCCTGTCTTGGTAAGAGCGAAGGAGAACCACAGGTGGAATGGGCATAGGAAGACGAGTGGGCATAGGAAGACGAGGAACATTTTACCACCCTGTTCAAATTCCAAATCCTGTGATCACTTGTCTGTATGGCATTCTTAAAGAGCTTAATCACCTGAATAGGTTGACTGAACTTAGACGTGCTTGAACCTTTCCTAGGTAGCCTAATCTTGATCCAGTCACCAACTTTGACAACAGTGCTCTTCACAGCCTTCCTTTCATCATAATGAATCTTCCTCTCATTCATCTTCTTTCTCTCCCTCTCTTCCCAACCATCTGTGCTGTCCACATTCTCGTCAACCAACACCCTCTTAGATGAGATCCACTGTGGACTAATTTCAATATTAGCTACTCTCCCTTTAAAGAGACGAAAGGGAGTAATCCCTGTCGAAGAATGAAGGGTGAAGCGATACTCCCTGACCTTCTTTTTCAAGGCAGATTCCCAGCTGTCACCACAAGATCTGGCTTGTTGTAACGTTTCTTTAAGGACCTTTACAAACCTTTCAGCAACACCATTACTTTGTGGATGATATAAGGAGGACTTCTTGTGAATGATTCCTCTTGAGGCTAAAAATTCCTCCATAAAGTGAGAGGTAAATTGGACACCATTATCTGCAAGATAGTTAGAGGGAAGCCCTCCCGCTCAAAAAGTTCATCTAAAAAGTTCACCACAACAGAAGATTCAATGGAATTGACAATCTTGATCTCCGGCCATCGTGAAAACATGTCCAGACAGACTATGACATAACGATCTTGTGAGTTTAATCTTACTGGTCCCAAAATATCTATACAAACATCCGACCACGGGGAAGTGGCTTGATCCCTAATCACCATGGGTTGGGTCCTGCACTTTAATGACTTGTCACAATTCACACATTCCGCACATTCACGAACAAGTCTTTCAACATAGACATCCATTCCAGGCCACCAGTACACTCCCCTAACCCTCTCTTTAGTTTTTGCAATGCCCATGTGAGAGGCATGAGCATTCTTGATTATTTTTTCCCTCAAGGTAAGAGGTGGAACTAGCTTACTGCCACGTAACAATAACCCATCAACTACAGACAAGTCATCTTTGACATGCCAGAAACCCTTGAGAGAATCTTCACAGTCTTTCTTCTCACACCACACTCCTTTGACCATGGCAATGACATTTTGTAAAGTCATATCTGCCACAAGTTCATCCTTCCACTCATCTTCCGTAATGATACCTTCACTTATCAGGCACACATTGACCTCCTCTTCTAATTCTTCACCACCAAACCACTCAGCATCAGCAGACGTTTCTTCGTTCTCGTGCCCAGCCTGGAGAGGCAGTCTGCTAATACATTGTTGGCACCAGGGAGATATGTTAGATCAAACTCAAATTCTTGAAGGGCAACAACCCACTTGCGTATCCTGTGGCTGACAAAATCAATGCCCTTTTTTGAAAAGACTTCCTTGAGGGGCTTGTGGTCAGACAAAATTATAAATTTCTTACCCCACAAAAATTTCCGCAGTTTGCGTACAGCCCAGAACACACCCAGCGCTTCCTTCTCTATGACAGAATAATTACATTCGGGGCCTCTTAGAGGCCTGGAGATAAACATGATAGTTTTCTCAACACCATCAATCTTCTGTAACAAAACCGCCCCTACACCAGTGGAGCTGGCATCGGTCATAAGATAAGAAGGCTTGGAGGGGTCATAACTCTTCAGAGAGGGTGCATTGTTGAGCAGACGTTTAATATCTGCGAATTCCTTTTCACAAACATCGGACCACTCAAACTCGCACCCCTTTTTTAACAAAGATCTTAGTCCCAAGGTTCTATCAGCAAAATTTGGGACGAATTTATGGTAAAACTCAGCCATACCCAGGAATTTAATGAGTTCATCTTTAGTCGAAGGTGAGCGCAAATTGAGTATAGAGTTTACCAGCCCTGCCTTAGGCTTGATACCTTCTGCTGAAATGAAATGCCCAAGGTACTCAATCTCCTTGACATTAAACTTACATTTATCAGCTCAAAGGGTTAGACCAGCGTCTTGAAGTTTTCGTAGTACCTGCCTGAGTCTTGTGTCATGTTCTTGTTCATTGGATGCGAAAATCAGCACATCGTCTTGATAGACTTTCACACCCTTTAGACCCCCAAGGATACCCTCCATCACTCTCTGGAAGACAGATGCAGCAGAAATTAAACCGAAGGGCATCCTCAGGAAAAAAAGGTCGAGGTCAAGTTTAAGGAGGAGAAATGCTTCGCACCCTCCAGAGAACACAACATCTCAGCAATATTTGGTAGTGGGTAGTGGTCCACAATCACGGCTCTGTTTAACTCTCTTAAGTCAACACAGAGCCGGGCCTCTCCGTTGGCCATGCGTGCCATCACAACCGGAGAGACCCATTCTGTGGCTTCAACTTCTTGGATGATCCCTTTTTCTTTGAGTTTCTCTAACTCAGACTTCATGCTATTCCTCACTAATAGAGGTACACTCCTGACTTTTGCAACTTTGGGAATAGAATCGTGCTTCAACTTTATACAATGTAAGTAGTTTTTTAAACACCCAAGCTCTTTAGCAAAGACACCACTAAAATCTTTTAAGAGATCATGAACAGGTTCATTAACCACTCTGATGAGTGGTAGTTCTTTCAGACAAACCTGGGGATCTTCGTTAGGGTCGAGAAACACATGCAACTCCTTTTGGTGAAACCAACTAATAAGTGAGTCCCCCCTTACAGAAACATATATCTTCCCCGATACGATTCTTCCCTTAAAGTTGATTGAGCCCCAAAAATAGCCACTCAATTCAATGGGAACCCCTCCATAACCTTTCGGTTTGACATCAGGTTTCAAAAGGGACACTTCACTTTGTAAATTATTGTCATAGAACACCTTTGGGATTAATGTAATTTTTGCCCCAGAGTCAAATAACATTTTGACTGAAGATCCATTGATAAGGACTTCTTCATAGGGGCCATCTGATCTATCATCTAAAATCTGACAAATTATAACCTCCTCTTCCTCATCATCAAAAAGGTCAATTTCTTTCACAGATTTTTGGTTAAGGTCAGATCGACAGCATTTCGAAACATGCCCCTTTTTTCCAAATTTTTTGCAAATGACCTTCCACCCCGGACAACCTCTAAAATCAGCCATGTGACCAGAGTCACCACATCTATAACATTTCCCTTGAAACACCTTTTGATTGACAGGTTTGCGGAGTGAAACAGCTTTCGACTTTGTCCATCGGTCAACAACAGCTTTAACTTCAGGGTGGTTTTTTTCTTCAGTGGGGTTCTCCTTTCTTATAACCTCAACGCAAGCTTTGGAATGTTCATGGGTCTTTGCGGTGGTAATGACCTCTTGAAGAGAGGGATTGTCCTTTTGCCATAGAGCGTCTCTGGTTTTTTCTAGGACACAACCCAACATAAACTGGTCTCTCAGACGTTCGTCTAAAGTTGGACCAAAGTTGCATGTGGATGCCAACTTGCGTAGAATAGAAACATACTCCTCCACAGATTCCACCGGTCTCTGCATTCTTCTACCAAAATGGTAGCGCTCGAGCACAGTACTAATCTTAGGCAGGTAAGGCAAATCTAATTTGTGTAAACAAATTTCAAATTCATTAAGCGAAGAGGATTCACTGTCGGGAAGGTCAGGAAGGTGTTCGAATACTTCTTGACCCTCAGCACCTAGACAGTGCATGAGAAGAGAAGTTTTCCTTTCTGCGCTTAATGAGGTGCCACACACTCGAGCATAATGGGAAAAAACCTTTTTCCACTTTTTCCAAGGTATGGGAGGTGGACAAGGAGAGGAGAGAAAAAACGGAGGAGCAGCAACATTTTGCATGATGCTAGAGAATTATTAAGCACAGAGGTAAAAGAATTATTAAGCACAGAGGTAAAAGTGGCAACACGCAATTCAACCAGAGTAAGCTGTGTGTGTCAGCGTTGTGGAAAAGACGTCGAAGATGGCGGACACACTATTACATCATTAAAATTTGTGTTGGCGTAGACGAAATAGAGGTGTGATCTGGTTGTACCTGTAAACCAAAAGAAGTAAATGGCGTGCCTACAAGAGCTGTGTGTGACAGGGATGTCAGAGTTGTGACAAACAATGCTGAGTAAGGTGAGCGCAAATGCTGAGTGTATTTGAGCTGAGCGGATCAGCGTTGAAAGTAAATAGAGTCCACACAAGCTGAGAAAGAATCGTGACAGTGCCAACATAAGAGGTATACTGACACGCTAAAAATGCAGGTTGAAGCTGTGCGTGTCAGCGTTGTGATTAAATAGAGTCCACACAATCAGATGAAGAATCGTGACAGCGCAAACGTTAAAGGTATACTGACACGCTAAAAATGCAGGCTGAAGCTGTGCGTGTCAGCGTTGTGAGACATCAGCGCACAACTGCGAGACTTGGTACATGGATGTACTGACACGCTAAGAATGTAGGCCAAAGCTGTGCGTGTCAGCGTTATGCGAAAAACAGCGCACGACTGAATCGTGTCGTTGCTAAGCAACCACTAGTAGAGGGGAAAGACGCTGTATACCACGTATGCCGGAGGAACTGAAGAGCCGTTTTGCTCCACTGACGTCACAAAGACTCCCAACAAGCTTGACGTTCTCAGCGCTGTGAGCAAGGCAATGCGTGATGACGTTGGGGCTGCAACCTCCAGAGGTAGGCCCAAGGGGTCAGGCAGTGACGTTCAAGTCAGGCAAGAGCCGGCGAGGAGAGTGAAGTGTCTTAAAACATGAAGCAAATTAGCGCAGCGGACATACCTTGAGGCAGAGGACCCATGGAACCAGCGGTGCAGACACGTCGCGCGACGAACCTCCCTCGATGTGGGGAACTCAGTGAGTCGTCCAAAACCTTCTTTAGAAGCCAGGAAGATCTAGCGGAAGGCGGGATCGCACAGGAACCACCACTGCTCAGCGAGGTGAAGAAGGACTGCATATGAGAAATGTGCAGGCAGGTAAGGAAATCGTGGTACCACGATTGTGCAGCGAATTCGTTTTGTGGAGAAAATGTTGGCTGTTGGGGTCTCAGGAGACGTGTAGGTAAATCGTCGCCAAAATGTAGAAGTCGATCTCTCCGATGATAAAATCCAGAGGCAGTAAGTTTAAGGAGAGAGAGACTTTATTCAGTAGTACAAGTCACTGAGACCCCATCCAGCAGCAGGACAAGGATAACTGTCATCAACTGTTTAAACAGTGCTAGGAAACCTTCACCACATTCTAGAACCTGACGACAGTGGATGACCTGAAAGTTGACATGAATGCTGAGGACACCACAGAGGACTATAGACAAAAGTGTCTTTCCTCAGTTCCTTTTCGTCTTGTTTTTTTTTGTTTGATTTCTTCACTTCACGCCTTGACACGGGTGGAATCGGGTGTGATGCCTTTCTTTTATACTTTTGCAACTCCCTCACTCCCTCCCTACATCCAAGAAAAGAAGTTACTCACCAATATCAAACACTCATCTGAGCCTTTCTTTTGTCCGAGGGATGACGGTGGCCAGGAAGACGTCTCAAAGGGACTACATAGAAGGCCCTGTGAAGGAAAAAAGGAGACAAGAAAGGAAAAGAACCTCAAAAGGAGTTGTTAAAAACCATCTCAATAAACGCATATTAAGGAACGATATATGTACTGGGTCCCGTTTTTGGTAGGGAAACCTCACACAGGGAAACCAAAGTTAATATGGAAGATATGGTTCACAACTTTTGAGAACTACTTATTAGGAATTGATGGAAATGGGTTTTCTGCGGAAAGGAAAAAAGCTATTTTATTTCGTTTTCTGGGCACGGTAGCCATTGAAATATTTGAAAACGTACCTTCTATGACCGCACCTAGGGGTCAAGGTGATGGTTGGAATGCTGTTAAAGAAGCGGTGGCAAGATTGGAAAAGCAGTTTGTAGATAAACCCAACGTGATTATTGAAAGAATCAATTTTCATAAAAGAAAACAATATCCTGAAGATTCAGTTGAAGAGTATGTAGCGGCACTCAGAGTATTAGCTGCTAACTGTGAATTTGGAGCTAACGTAGATGATTGCATCAGAGATCCATTTGTTTTCAATTGCAAGTCAAAGAAAGTTCAACAAAGAGTTTTAGTATGTCGTAACCCTACATTGGCCGAAGTTTTGGATCTGGTGTCTGGCATAGAAAGATCTATTCAGTCAGCTAAAGCACTATCATCAGAAGAAGCAAAGTCTCTTCTCCTGTATGTTTAGTACAATCGGTTAAGAAGCCGGTGATAGCTGGGGTGTTGAAAGGGAGTAAACCTAGCTGCTACAGGTGTGGTTCAAAAATGCATTTGTCCAATAGTGGGGGTTGTCCAGCTTTAAGAAGGAAATGTATTAAGTGTAATAAGTATGGCTACTTTCAAAATGTCTGCAGAGCACCACGAGCACCTTTGAATGCCACTGTGAATTCAGTTACTAATGTTCAGGAAGATTTAGAAAATTTGGGGCCAGATGTACGACCATTTTTGCATGCGCAAACAGGTTTGCGAACCCGTTTGCGCATGCAAAAACAGCATGGGGAATGTACAAACCCTATTTTGCGAGTCGCAATTTTTAGCGACTCACAAAATAGGGTTTTGCGACTCGCTATTAGGAAGGGGCGTTCCCTTCCTAATAGCGAGCGCAACCCTATGTAAGAATGTTTTGCGTCCACAATTGCGGGCGCAAAACACTTGCAAATTACCACCCTCTTCAAGAGGGTGGTAATGCACTCGCAAAAGCTTCCCCTTTGCAAATGCAGGGGAAAAAATATTTTAAGGGCAGGCAGTGGTCCCAGGGACCACTGCCTGCCCTTAAAAAACGAAAAGAAAACGTTTCAATTTTTCTTTTTTATACATGCATCCCGTTTTCCTTTAAGGAAAACGGGCTGCTTTAAAAAAAAAAAACTGCTTTATTGAAAAGCAGTCCCAGACATGGTGGTCTGCTGAGCCCAGCAGGCCACCATACCTGGGAGGGCCTGCCATTCCCAATGGGGTCACAAATTGCAAGAGGCTCATTAATATTCATGAGCCTCTCAATTTGCGACCCCATTGGGAATCGCTAACAGTGTGAAATACACTGTTGTACATTGGAAATAGCGCCTCGCAAATTGCGAGTCGCAAAAAACTCGCAATTTGCGAGGCGCTATTTCCACAGTCGTACATCTGGCCCTTGGTTCTCACTTTGTGCAATGCGTTTTGAAGTGTGGGGTCAACAATGTTGGGGTGACGTTCAAAGCACGTTTGGGGAAGGTACATATTGGTGATGTGGGTTTAGAAGTCATGGCGGATTCAGGATCTCCAATCACCATTTTGTCAGATTTTTTTTTAAAGAAAGTTTGTGTGATGTCAAATTGAAGAACACGGATGTTAATCCCAAAGCATTTGGTAATTTTGATATAGATATGATGGGGTAGTTTGAGGAGAACCTGGAATTTAAAGGACGCAATGTGGCCACAAAAATCTACATGGCCGTGAATGGAAAAGATATTGTGGGGTGGTATGATCTTGGGAAGTTAGGTATTATTTTGTGTCCAGGAACTGACTGTCCCTTTAGGTTGAGGGAGATATCTGTCAAAAATGTGAATGCGGGGGCATGGCCAGCCAAGATGGCCGTGTGGAAGTGATCCACGACGGCTCCGCTGCCAAATAGTAATTAATCGCAGACACCACCGCGCTTCAGCCACCAAAAGTAGGGAAAAGCACCTGGAATACCGCAAAGACAACTCCGGTCCCTTTCGAAACGCCTGGAGTTTCACCCGTGGATGACTGTGGAGCAATGCAGGAGGTGTAGAGCGGGTCTACCGGCGCCAGCCGCGAGAGAGTTCAATCTGAAGCGACCCGCTCTTGGAGGATCGGTAGAGGTGAGCGGTCTTCAGCGGCCCGGTGAGTGAACGCTGCGCGAGGCGGGAGACGCGACGGCCGCCATTTCCCTGCAGCACAGCGCGGAATGGAGAGACGAGCAGGGTGCTCAGAGGATATTTGAGGCGGCCCTCTTGTGGAAGCCGTAATCGCTGCAGCGAGAGATACCAACTGGAGAGGGTTCTCTCATCTTTTGGGCAGAAATTCACCATTAACCCCTGAAGTGAATTGGGAATCGGCGGTGCCTGACCACAACATGACGCCTGCGGCGGACGGCATGCCTCATGATGACTCTGGGCCTCACACCAGGCAGCTCTTCCACGCTAGCAGCGGGGTGCATTTCACCCTCCTGGGTGGGCACACAAGTGGAGCACTCCATAGTCCGCAGCCTTAGCAAGTACAAGGCTATCCAGGCAACAATCCCCGTAGCTGCCCACATCGGCACAATGCTGGGGGTGCATGCCTGAGGAGGGTGGAGGCCTTCTCGTCTAAGAGAGACCGTAGGTGCAGAGGGGCGGAGTACGCCAAGCTCACTATTGAGGATAGAGCAGGAGGCGCTCTGGAGCCCCCACACGGCGGGGCACTAGGAACAGGACTTGGGCACCATCTTGGAACTTGAGGTACCCCTAGATTCTGACAAACTGCAGAGGGTAGTAGCGCTGGTGAGGGGGTCAAAGACATTCCAGGCTCTATGATTTAGGAGATCCGGGCTCAAGACATCTCCCACACATAATACCGACTACAACTCTATGCCGCCCAAATAACAGCCCCAGAGCAACAGGGTATCTACCTACTTCGCACCTGCCTCCAATACAGAACCGCAACAGTGCATACGCGAAGGGACCGGAATGGCGCTGTCTAAGGAGGACCTACTCACCTCTTTGAGAGCATTCAAACAGGAACTGAGGGACGAACTGAAGGCAGACTGGATCCAATCCCTAGACGCGCTGAAGACAGACCTCAGCGGTAGACTCACCTCCCTGCAGCAAGATATCGATTCGGTGGGCACGAGGGTGCTGGACATGGAGACTAAAAATGCGGAACTCGAACAGAGATCGGAACAAATCTCAGCCATGGCGAGGGAACTCCAGACTCAGCTCACAGCAACGCAATTAAAACAAGAGGATCTGGAAAACCGCTCTTGACGAGATAACATATGAATCCGCAACCTGGAAGAAGGTGCGGAAGGCCCGGACCTTGAGGCTTTCATAACGGGATTGTTCTCTGAAATACTGGGAGCGGCGACGGTCAAGGTGAAAATGGAGAGAGTCCATAGAGTAGGGAGACTTTTACAAGGCGAGAAACGTCGGCGAAGGGATATCCTCGCCAAACTACACTCCTTCAAAACCAAAGAAGCTATACTACAGGCGGCCAGGAAAAGGGACGTGGTGAAGTTTCAAGGGTACCCATGCGAGCTGTTCCAATACATCGCTCCGGTGACCCTGGCACGACGTTAGCAATTCAGACTCGTCACAGACAAACTACGGCAGGACAATATCCGATACCGATGGACCTACCCCTTCGGTCTCAGCTTTGAATACAAAAACAGGGCACACCATGTTACGGAGGTCCAGGAGGTGTGCAGGGTCCTAGGGATTCCACTGCCAGCTCACGATCCCGGGGAGAATACCCCTGCTCTTCAAGGCAACGACATGACTAGTGGGGGTGAGACAAGCTTGTGGCACACCCGCTACTTCCCCGATCAAAGAAGACCCACGATACTCCTGAACCAAACTGAGAGACTCCACAGAGTGATTCAGACACGAGGGACAATAGACCGGATCGCAAGCACTGAATTGATATGACCTGGGAGAGCGGAGGCTTATACACATCATGAAGCGGACAGAGACCACCAAGTCCCACTCTCTCTTCAGTATTTGTACTATTGGGAACTAGACAGTTGCGACATCTTCGCTATTTACCCCTTCCTCTGAAACGCTCTCCGAGTACCAGAGCGCTCTACTCTGGTCACAGAGGTACGGTGGTGGTCTTTACAATTAGCTGCATCGCAGAAATTTTGGCAGCAGACTTTGGTCCTAATCGCCTCACAGTGTCGGACGGACACCATGGCGGTACGCTGGACTGGGGACGTACAGTCCCAAAGTTGACACTGTTCAAGTTTGTTTGTTTTTCTCTTTGGTTTGTCCTTCTCTTTTTGACCCTGGGTGATGGGGACGACACAGAGGGCTCTGAGGGGAGGGAGGGGGGTAGGCGAAACATAATGCAGCGACCCAAAAGGACGGGAGGAGGGAAGAGGCGGAGGGGGGAGGAGTGTGAGAAGGTATACGGACTAAGACATGATCGTGAGAGGCTCACTCACCCGCCTTCATCAATATGGTGATCACCACATTGTCTTGGAACGTACGAGGTATGAATGCCCCCTTTAAGCATCAAAAGGTATGGAAATACCTCACTGATCAACACTATGACGTGGTGGCTCTTCAGGAGACCCACCTCAAACTGTCAGAAGATCATAGGTTGAAACACAAGTCCTATCCACTGATTTACAAATCCTCCTCCACCACAAAACATAATGGGGTGGCTCTACTCTTTCACTCTTCACTCAAATTCCAACCCGAGGACTACAAAACGGACAAGGAGGGGAGGGTCCTAATGGTGAAGGGGCGCCTTCGGGGGAGACAGTGCACCATAGCGTCTATATACGCACCCAGCACTAATCAGGCGAAATACCTTCACTCCACGCTGTCTTTGTTGGGGGGCTTCGCGACGGGTGACATAATACTCATGGGGGACTTCAACCTCACCTGGCATTCGGGGGCAGACAGTTCCAACCCTCACAAAACTCACACGGGAAATTTTCTAAAAGCTCTGAAACAAGCGGTACAGGAGATGGGTCTCAAGGACGCGTGGAGAGAAGCGCACCCAGATGACACAGACTATACGTTCTTTTCTCATGTCCACCGCAGCTATTCAAGACTCGATTACACGTTTCTCAGTCAAACCCTAAATAGTCAAGTCAGAGAGGCCATCATACACCCTATCATCATTTCTGATCACGCCCCAATGGCAGTTTCTTTGGAGTGGCCGTGCACCGTACCTAAATCCAAGAGGTGGTACTTTCCCAATGCCTTAATCCGAGATAAAACGTCGCGTGATTCACTACGGGCTTCTATTAGGGAATTCTTTCAAATAAACAACCCCCAGGACACGTCCACAGCAAACAACTGGGACACGTTCAAGGCCGTTATTCGGGGCCAATGTCTGTCCCTCATGTCTGCCCTTAAAAAAGAAAGGACGAAAGAGAGGCTACTTTTAGAGGGGGAATTAAAGACTGCAGAACGCGAGCATAAGGTTAACCCCACTCTCACACTCCAGAGAAAAGTCACAGCCCTGAAAGGAAAACTGCAAGCAATTTACTCGAACAGGGCGGAATTGACTTTGCTTCGCCTTCAACAGACATCTTATGCTCAGGGAAATAAAATAGGGGCACATCTGACGCGACAACTGCGAGTAAAAAGGGAAAGAGAGTATATTGCACGCATAAAAGATCCCACGGGCGCCCAGATTAGGGAGGAACCCGGGAAGGCGCGTATGTTTAAGGACTTTTATGATACACTCTACAAACCCGACCAAGCCAACCCATACGCACAAGCAAATTACCTTAATTCAGTGACACTGCTTCAGGTTATGCCGTCCCAGAACGAACAACTTGGGGAGCCCATATCGGAGGAGGAGGTCCAAATGGCCCTCAAGACCCTTAAGTTGCATAAGGCCCCGGGACCGGATGGCCTGACTGCGCAATTCTATAAAACCTTCAGTGCGGAACTCATTCCCCAATTAACTCTCCTTTTTCATCACATTGCGACCTCTACCCAAGTGACTCGCACCATGAGCGAAGCATTAATCACTGTGATCCCTAAGGCGGGGAAAGACCCCCAGCTCTGTGGTTCTTACCGCCCCATATTGCTCCTTAATCTGGACGCCAAATTGTATTCCAAGATACTGGCCTCACGGTTGGACAACTTGATGCCAGACCTTATACACCCGGACCAATCCGGTTTTATTAGGGGCAGACAAACGCACGATAATGTATGCAGGGTGATCCACTTAATAGAGAAAACCCACAAGAAACAGATTCCCGCAGTACTCCTAGGTTTGGATGCCCAGAAGGCGTTTGACCGGGTGGACTGGTCCTTCCTCTTCCAGGTCCTCCATGGGTTCGGATTCTGCGACACCTTCATCAACATGATACAGGCTAACTTTGCAGCCCCGAGCACCAGAATCTTGGTTAATGGGGTAGCATCGGAACCTCTCTGGTTGGGGAGGGGAACGAGACAGGGCTTCCCCCTGTCCCCGCTCCTTTTTGCGCTCAGCATTGAACCTTTAGCTGCAACTATTAGAGAGTCACCGGAGATTAGAGGGGTGCCCTTTGGTTCCGACGAACATAAGATATCTCTGTTCCCCGACGACGTCTTGTTGACATTGTCGAACCCCCTGCGCTCCCTGACTTCATTACAAGAGGAGTTGACCCGTTTCGAGCATGTAGCAGGCCTCAAAATTAACCTCCCTAAATCATTCATTCTAAATCTAACGCTGCCAGAAGCTGAAATGAGAAATCTGGAGGCATCTACACCATTTCAACGGGCCAAGAAGGATCTGACCAATCTAGGGATTAAATTAGCCCCCAAAATATACTACTTGTTTGCTGCCAATTATCCTCCACTTCTCACCCAACTACAAGCCGACCTCAAGCGCTGGTCGCCTCTTTATCTGTCCTGGATCAGCAGACTACATGCTATTAAGATGGTGGTACTGCCGAAATTTCTGCACTTATTTTAGAGTCTTCCCATCAGCCTAGAGAAACACTTCTTGCACAGAGCACATATACTGCTTAAAAAATTCGTTTGGCAGAAGAAGAGACTGAGGCTACCATTCCATCTTCTAAGAAAACCCACAGACGAAGGAGGCCAAGCGATGCCTGACCTGACACTCTATTATAAAGCAGCACAACTCCGTGTTATAGTTGAATGGTCCCACAGAGAGTTGGACAAACACTGGCTACACATGGACTGGGCGATAGCGGGTCGGGTGATCTGGGACCTCCTCTGGAAGCCGAAAACAGTACGACCAGCAAATGCGTACATTAGCACTCCTACCAAAACGACTCTCCACACATGGGACGACATGCTGAGACAGACTCACTGGACGACGTTCCCATCCCCATTCACTCTCATACACCACAACCCAGCATTCCCCCCGCACTAGAGCCGGGCCCTTTTGACACATGGAGGGAGGGGGGATGCCTCACTCTTGCACATCTATTCCACAATTGGGATATCCTAACATTTGAAAACTGTCAGCGAGATTTCAATCTGCCCAAGTCAGAATACTTTCACTATCTCCAATTACGCCACTGGGCTCTGCAACCCGAGATCAGAGAAGGGAACTTACACCACTAGACCGCTATCTAATGGGAGCGGGCACAATGAAAGGGGCTATCTCCTTCCTCTACGCACTATTATTACACACCTTACCATCCCCTCATCTCCGCTACCTTGACTTTTGGGAAAGAACACTGGGTCAAGACATCACGGACGTTCAATGGAAAGCTTTATGGAGGGACATACGGTGTCACAATCACTCACTGACACAACGAGAGGCCCATTATAAGGTACTCTATGACTGGTACCTATACCCCACCAAACTCAAGAAGATTTTCCCCAACACAACAGATTTATGTTGGAGGGGTTGCGGCCTCCTCAGCGATTTTCGTCACATATGGTGGGACTGCCCGGTCATTAGCCCTTTTTGGAATGAAATTCTCGCCCATATCAAAGACATATTAGGGTACCCCATACCGGTCTCTCCTGAATTTGTGCTTCTGGGGCTTAGGGACCTGGGTTTGAAATATCAAACTACAGCGGATCAAGCTATCATATGGCTCTGTCTGAGACAGCCAAAACGGCTTTGGCCGCAGCCTGAAAGAGGAGGGAAGCTCCGGCCATGATGCAATGGCAGGCACGCCTCTGGAGAGCACTAACCATGGAACGCATGAGTGACATTTACAGGGATGCCTTTAAAAACTTCGAATACGCTTGGGGTCCCTTGGTTAATTACTTGTCCACTGGCCTTCCGATGACTACATGCTCCCCGAGGGTTAGAGCACTACACCTGTTCCAATTCTAAACAGAGTATCGTCACACACCAGAGCACATCACAGACTTCGTTCCACATTATCTAGTCACCCAGGGTCCCATTTAGACTGGGTTACACGAGCCCAGCTTGTTGTTCCTTTTATTTATTTTCTTTTTCTTTTTGTGTTTTGTTCTCACACAGTTAGGGGTTCATTTTCAGGCTTCCCTATCCGTTCCCTGTAAGCGGTAGTAGGAGTGACTCCTTGGCAAAGGTTTTGGGGAGGGGGGGTTAGGGGTACATGGGAGGGGTTAGTCTAAGAAGAATCTGTTGTCCGTAATGTACTGGTAATCCATATATGACTCCTTGAGAAAACTATGACCCGTAACAACCGCAATACTCTGTACAAGGAAATAGCGTTATGACAGCTGTATACGGGAGGAACAATTATAGTATTGCCATATGCTATGATACTTATTGTGTAAAACTCAATAAAAACAAGTTTGAGAAAAAAATGTGAATGCACAAAGGTCAAACCTGGAAAGTATTGTTACTAAACACAGCGCAGTGTTAGAGAACAAGGTGGGACAAGTAAAAGGTTTTACCCATAAGATCAAACTCAAGAAGGGTGCTATACCGGTGCAGCGTAAAGTATGTATGGTACCTTTACGGATGCGACAAAATTTGAAGTCTCATTTGGATGCTTTGTGTGCTGATGGCATCATTGAGACGACGGACAGCTCGGAGTGGGTTTCGGCTATTGTAATCACTCTTAAGAAGAATAAAGAGTTAAGATTATGTGTGGACTTGAGGTCTTTGAACAAGAATATTGTCATTGATACGTATCCTTTACCAAAGATACAGGAGTTATTAGCAGTGGTTAATGGAGTGGATCAGTGATTGATCTCAAGTCAGCATATCACCAGGTGGTACATGATGAGGCTTCTAAGGATCTTACAGCTCTCATTACTCCATTTGGGGTTTATAGGTTCTTGAGGATGCCGTTTGGGCTGGCCTCAGTAGCCAGCGTTTTTCAGAAATTGATTGAGGCTTTATTTCATGGGTTGAAAGGCATTCAGGCCTTTCAAGATGGCATTCTGATTTTTGCAAAAACTTGTGAGGAACATGACAATTTATTGGATGCAGTGTTGAGTGTGTTGAAAACCAGAGGTATGATGGTGAGCAAGGACAAGTGTAGATTGATGGTAAAAGAGACTGATTATTTAGGTCACTGAATAACTAGTGATGTGATTTTTCCTAAAGCTGATTTGATTAGTGTGTTAGACAAGGCAAGTAAGCCTATGACAAGGATTCTCTTCAGTCATTTTGAGGTCTTGGAGAGTATTATGCAAGATTTGTGAGAGGGTATGCCCTAGTGGTGGAACTTTTGAGGCAGCTTTTAAGAAAAGGTATATCTTTTGTGTGGACCTTGAAGCATGATGAGGTCTTTGATCAAGTGAAGAAACCTATTGCTCAAGCTCCGGGTCTTAATACTTTTGATCCTAATGGAAAATCGTTTGTGACAGTGGATGCCAGTGCCATTGGTTTAGGGGCAGTATTCACTAAGGGGCCGATTCCGATTCGGGCCGGAAATCTCTCCGACCGAGCCGGACCCAGAGAGATTTCCGACCGAATCGGACCCTAGCAGTCCGACCGAACGAGTACGATGCGCACGTATGCAATCAGACTCGATTCGGTCGGACTCCCATTGAAGTCAATGGGAGCCGGTCGTACAACGCGTACGCGGGCTCCCATTGACTCAATGGGTGCGAGGCGGACAAGGGCGCCCCCTACAGCGTGTACGCGGCAAAGCGACTCGCGCCGTACACGCACAGGTAGGGGGGACCCATGGGTCCCCCCTGTGTGCGACTCGCGCGGTTACGCATACAGGGGGGTCCGACACGGACCCCTGAAGTACGGCTCCGACTGCTCTTTCGAGCTGGAGTGCGCGGCTCGGTCAGACTGCTCGCGGCGCGCATCGTACTTACCCGGCCGGGGAACGTCTCCATTGCGCGGTGCGAGTCGAGTCCGAGCGAGTCGGTCGGTGCGGTTAGACCCGGGAACGAGTCGGTCGGAGCGGTCGGGACGCCCGGACGAGTCGGTCGGCGATTTTGCATCGTACTCGCTCGCCCGGACGCGCGTACGAATCGGTCGGGAAATAGGGCTCCGAATCGGATCCGGATAATCCGAATCCGATTCGGAGCCCTACCGGCCGAGATCGGAATCGGCCCCTCAGTTGTTTGAGGGACAGGAAAGGGTGATTTTGTTTATTTTCAGAGCTATCAGAGGAGCTGAACAGCATTATAGTACAATCGAAAAGGAGGCATTGGCTTGTGTATGGGCAGTAGAAACGTTTAAGCACTTTTTGTGGGGAAGACTGTTTGTTCTGGTTACTGACCACAAACCTCTAGTGTATATGATGGATGGAGTAAGATCTGGTAATGCATCATCGAGATTAGTGAGATTTATTGCAAGATTAGAGGAATTCAATTTTGAGATTATGCATATTGCTGGGGGTAAGAACGTCACAGCTGATTGTTTATCTAGGTTGCCGCCCAAGGAGATGTTTGAAGGGGAGGTTGTTGACCAGCAAGAGTGTGTGGTCCCCATGGTGGACATTTTAAATATATGTTCAATGCTATTATTTCGGAGGGTGAAAGGAGTGATATGGCGCAGAAATGATGAGTTGTTGGTCAAAGTCAAACAATATGTTGTGAGTGGGTGGCCACCTAGTAGGAATCTTGATCCATGTCAGCAGAGTTAAGCACAAGTTTCCAGTGAGTTGAGTATTGAAAATTTTGTTTTGATGACACAGGATTTGTTTGTTCCTCTTGTGGGCATAAGGAGGAAACTTATTGATTTGGCTCATTTAGGACATCCAGGGTTGTCTGGTACTAAGAAGCTTCTTAAGCAACATTATTAGTGGCCAGGTATGGATGCAGGGGTTGATTTGTATGTGGATAGGTGTAAAGTATGCATTTGTTCTGACAAACACTGGAGGGTTTCAACTGAGCCGTTAGGGGTTCAAGATGGTCCACAAGAACCTTGGGAGAAAATATCTATTGATTTTTCGGGACCTTATAATTGGGTAGAGAAAACAGATTTTTAATTGTTGCAATTGACAATTTTTCAAAGTGGATATATTATACCTTTGTTGAACATCCTAATACTGAAGAGGTAATCACATTTTTGGAGGGGAGTTTCCAAGTGGAAGGGGTTCCCAGAGTACTTATGTCAGACAATGGGTTGCAATTTGTTTCTTCTAAAATGTTGGGGTTTCTCAAAAGATTTGGCATTCATTCTGAAAAGGCTCCTTTATGTGTTCCAAAGGCCAATGGTCAAGTGGAAAGGGCTAACAGGTTATTAAGGAGGGGATTCAGTCAGCCCTGGAAAATAGTTTGGATGTGTTCAATTCTTTGAAAGAGTAGTTGTGGAATTATGATGTTACTCCACATTCAGTTACTGATGTGTCTCCTTATTTTTTGATGAGGGGAAGTCAGTGCATGACGAATGTGACACCTATTTTTGGGAGAGGTTTGAGAGGAGATACTCTTGAGTGTGGTATAGATATGGCAAGAGACAATTTGAGTAAAGCTCCGGTTAAACGGAAGTCACATCACGATGCATGCCATAGAGCCAAACCCAAGATCATTGAAGCAGGTGATTGGGTACATGTCATCAAACCAGTGTTACATGGTAAAGGGGTATCTACATTTTCCTTGAGGGTTCAGGTGGAACGAGTAACTGGCTCAGCTGTTTTATTGAAGAACAAAGATTGGTGGAACAAGAGCTCAGTTGTGGTACTTGAACCAGGGCAGGAGAAAATGTTTGAGCAAGAAATGGATGAAGGTGACGGTATGCTGTTATGTAGTGGCACTGAGAGACTGGATCAGGTACAGGAACATCATAGTATAACTCTAAGGGACACTGAGAGAGTAGAACAAGTAGCGGATCAACAGAGTGAAACAGCTGATGAGGAGGATTCTGGTGGGGTGAATACCTCTGTACAAAGAAGGGTGGTGAGGATGCCTAAGAAGTTGGAGGATTATATTTTGGAATCGTTTTTTTTTCTTCTTTCTTTATTTTCCCCCAGCTTTTTCTTTTGTTTTTCTCTTTGTTTATGGTCTGTAGTCTTCCTTTATTTGTTTGTGTTTTCTGTCATAAAAAAAGGGACATGTGGTATGGGTACTTGTTGCCTTATGTTCTTTTAGGTAGGTATTCAATACGTCATTATTGGAATGGTATTGTAATGGAGTTATTGCCATGTCATTTGCGATATCATGTAGAATGCAGGCGGTGAAGCGGGTGGATCTGGTGGTGGCTGGACGTGTTTCTCCTCCTCAACAGTGGGCCCAGAAATTGGCAAAAAAATAAACTTTGTTTATTTTATACTTATTGACTCCATCGCATCATCACAATAGGGTCTGCTGAAATTGGTTTCACTAGTCGGGGTCCCCGCAGTAGACATCCCGTGGAGTCTTCGGGGAGTTCCTCCCTGACATGAAACAGACTTTCCATGACACGTTGAGCCTCCACGGTCAATACTTTCCACTCCTCTCTCGCCCGATTCCAGTTGTTTTGCCTCAGGGCCATCTTGGCGCGTGGTAGGCATTCGTCCTTGCTCGTCTCCTCCCGTAAGTCTTCCATGGAGAGTGGGATTGGGCATGACCGGGCTGTGATGCACCGAACATATTCCTCCGTATCAGCGGCATCCTCCTTCTCCCGGTCCGTGGCTGCCCTGGGATGGCACGACAGGTAGTCCGCCGGGTTTTTTGATCCTGGTTGATACTCCACCCGGCAGTTATAGTCCTGTAACTGCAGCATCCACTTCTCAATCCGCGGGGGCGGCTTGGTGGATGTCCCAGAGAATAACGCTACCAGGGGTTTATGGTCCGTCGCCACAACAAAGGGTTTGCCATAGACGTAAAGGTGAAAATGACGGCACCCCCAGTGAATGGCAATGGCCTCCTTCTCTATCTGGGAATACCGTTGCTCCGTATCCGTGAGGGAGCGGCTGGCGAAAGCTACCGGAGCCCAGTCTTCCTCGGCGTGTCGTCGCTGGAGCAGCACGGCTCCTAGCCCAGCCGGGCCAGCATCCACTGCAATCAGGGTGATCCGTCTGGGATCAAAGAACGCAAGGGTGGTTGCTTCTGATAGCGCCTCTTTGATGTCCTGAAAAGCCTTGACCTGCCCCGCACCCCAGGTCCAGGGGACGGAGTCCTTCGTGAGTTCCCTCAGTGGTTGAGTGAGCGTCGTGAGGTCTCGAATGAACCGCCCACAATAGTTCACCATACCAAGGAAGCTGCGGACCTCCGTAACATTAGTGGGAGCAGCTGCATTCTTGATGTCGCAGACTTTGTCTGGATCAGGATTGACTCCTTCCTCCGAAAAGGTGTATCCAAAGAATTGTATTTTCCTTTTGAGGAATTCGCACTTTTCTCTATGGAGGATGAGTCCGGCGTCCTGTAACCTCCGCAGTACCTGAGCCAGGCGGGCGTTGTGTTCAGTGATGGTTTTGGCGTGGACCATGATGTCATCACTGACATTTATGACCCCGGGAATGTCCGTAATTAGCTCCTGGATCACGTTTTGGAAAACCTCCGCCGCACTGGATACTCCGAAACTTAGGCGAGTGTACCTGCGAAGTCCCACATGAGTGGAGAAGGTGGTTATATTGCGGGAGGCCTCATCTAGTACGAGCTGGTGGTACCCGGATCTAAGGTCTAATTTCGAGAACCAGCACGCTCCTGCCATCTCCCCGATTAGATCGTCTATAGTGGGCGTGATGTGGCGTTCTCGTTTGATGGCAGCGTTCGGCAGCCGCATATCCACGCAGATTCTGACTGCGCCTGGTTGTTTCGGCTTCCTGGTGACGACGATTGGGGAGACCCACGGGGTAGGCCCCGTTACCTTCTCGATGATGCCCGCCGCCTCTAGTTTCTTCAGCTCCTCTTCCACTTGGGGGCGCAAGTGGAACGCCACCCGCCGGTATCGTAGGGCAACCAGTCGCACTGTGGGGTCAATGTGGAGGTGCACTTCCTTGCCTTTGAACCTTCCTATTCCCTCGAATGTGGTTGCAAACTCCTCCAATATGTGGTGGACTGATTCCTGGTGCACGCCGAAAGCAAATGTCACCACCCCTAGATCCTCGGCAGCGCGGCACCCTAATAGCATGCCTTGTCCATCCTCCGTGACATACACATTAGCGGTGATGGAGCTGGTGCCATGGGAGACAAGAGTCTTGAACCTCCCTCTTATCTTTAGTGGGGTGTCCTGGCCGTATGCAAAAACTGTTATTGCTGTGGGGTGTAGCACGGGAGCAGGGTCCATGGTTTCGTACAGGGCGGCGGCCATGATGTTGATCGTGGCGCCAGTGTCCACTACAGCAGTGACGTCCTGTTGGTCTACCTGTATTTGGCACTGGGGGAGTCGTCGGGCTTTCCGAGTGGTAGTTCCGATCATGTGTACCTTTTGGATTACCCTTTCTTCTTCGTCGTCATCGTCCATGTCGCTGGGTTCTCCACTGCCTTCCGGAACAGCGTTGACCACCTGTCTGGTTTTTCGGTGTTTCTTGGACCTGCAAACCTTCTCGAAGTGATTGTACCGTCCACATCCTGAGCACCGTTTGCCTTTTGCTGGACACTCAGCTGCTGTGTGGGGTGGTCCACCACAGTACCCACAGGTCCTCGTCTGTCCCGTGGTTGCAGTCCCTGTACCTCTCTTGTTCCACCGCGGTGGTGGCCTTGTCGCGACGGCATTCACCGGTTCGATCTTGACCGGTGATTGGAGGGCGGCCTCCATGTGGGCCGCTCGGGCCTTTGAGAGTTCTTTGGTGCGCCCAAGTGTTAGTATGTCCGTGAGTGGTTTCCCGGATTCCTCAAGGATCCTTTCGCGAAGTTTCGCTGATGCGCAACCTTGAATTATCTGTCCCCTTATCTCCTCTGTTTCGTCTCTGAATCCGCACGTGGCCGCTAGATTCTTGAGCCGGGCGTGAAAGGTGTCAAGGGACTCTTCGGGGAGCTGACGCGCTTGTCGGAATATGAAACGTTCGTAATCCTGGTTAGCCATCGGTTCGAAGTACCCGTTGAGGGCATTGATCAGCGTGTGGTGCGTTCTGGGCGTGGCTTCGGCAAGTGTCTTGGTTATACTATGAATGTCCTTCCCCCCTAGGTGCAGTAGCATGGCCCTCTTCTGGTCCTTATGGACCTTCGTAGCCTCAAAGAAAATGATCAACCTTTCAACCCAGTCCTTCCACTTGGGCGCAAGTGCTGATCTGGACCCCTCTACCACGAAGGGCTCAATGGGCGGAATGGCGGACATGTTGATTCCTTGGCACCACTTGCCGGCGGGTCGTCTTCGCTGCCACGCCTGTCGCCGGGCGCGGGGATGAGTCCTCCTTGTGGACTGAGCCGGGCAGTATTGCTGTTACTTGCTCAGCCGCCTTCGTGCTGCACTGGGTCGTGGGGCCTTGTGGGTCTTATATGTGTCTCCCTCGTGGTGGCTGTGGACGTGTTGGTGCACCCCAGGGTCTTCCTTTCCCCACCTAAGCCAGAGCACGCTGGAGCAGCAGGGGGAATGACGCTGCTGCCAGGGACAGGGTAATTGGCACGCCGGAGTCAGCACTGCACTGACGCGGTCCCTGAGCAGTGTGCGCGTCTGCAGCCTAGTGCCCACGTGGCCGAGGACACGCTGCAGCGGCAGGGCCGCCACTCACCGGTGGGCGCCGACGTGTAGAGTGCCGCTGCACAGGCGGGGGTCACCTCGTCCTTCTTGCGGGCTTGCGGTGTTTCGGGGCCTCCCACGCGCCGGGCATGAGCACCGCGAGGTACCGATCGCACCTCCGGGGCCGCCACGCAGCGCGGAGGCAGGGCACACGGGGCACGCCCACCCTCGTCGCCAGTTGTTATGTCGGCGGGGTCGCGGGTGACAGCGACCTCACCAGTCTCAGGGTGTATGGGGTTACGTGCACTGGCCAGCCCTATGAATAATTCCAGCTCACACACGGGGTTTGGTGTCGTGGCTTCCGCGGTCGTGCGCCCTACTGGCCTCACGCGCGCGCCACCGTTTATTTTATTCCTTCGGGTCACATGACCCAACGTGGCGTGCCCGTTACGTCACGGGCACGACATAACACCCCTGTAAAGAATGTATTTGCCCCAGCTGCGCCTGGACTCCGGTTATTCCGGCTCCCCACCGGATGTCTCACAGCCCTGTAGGGGCTGAGACAACTCAGATACAGTTAAGGGCAGCCCTGCTTAACACAAGATCGCTTCAGAAACACAAAGTCCTTATATTTGACTTACTCAGGGATGAGGACCTGGACGTACTCTTCCTTACAGAGACATGGCTGTTAACACTATGAATGCGCACCTTTTGAGCTGACAGGCCTCCTTGAGATCGAAGCTTTGGGTTTCTGCCACTCCCTCTCGCTGAATCAGTTGCTGGCAGGGGTCCTGGTGTACTGACTGCCCAGCCAGTAAGTGCCTGCACTCATTGGAAGGTGCATTGGCGCCATGGGCAATGAGATATTCAAACCTTACGGTACTCAGTGATTTTAATATTCACATAGACAACACTACAGGGCCAGAATCCATCGCCCTACATGAAATTATGACCCCTCTGATGCTCAAACAAGAGATCTTTGGGCCCACCCACCTAGCTGGACATACCCTCGACCAGGTTTTCTCTAACTTGAACCTAGCAACTACACAGTCTACTCCTCTCCCTTGGACAGATCACTATCTCATCTCCTTTACTTGGTCTCAGGCTTGCAGTAAGCCGCCCACGAAAGATAGTGCTTCATCCACCTATCGGGCCTATCACAAGCTACAGCCAGAGGCCATCAACCAGGCCCTGACTTCCACCTCCCCTGTCCTGACAGGTAATGTAGAAAGTGACACCGCCCACCTTGATAGCTGGATTAGCAAGACGGTTAATGCACTCGCACCTATTAAAAAGATCTCTCAGGCGAGATCTTGCCCGACGGCCCCATGGTTTACGGCTGAGCTCAGCTCTTGTAAAGGCCAATGCAAGAAGCTTGAGAGAATATGGAGACGAAAGTACCTTACAGATGACAAAGATGCGTACAAAGCTGCACTAAAGGTATAACTGGGGAAGTTGCACCTCGCCAAAAAAAGCTTTTTTGACACTAAAATTATGGAAGCAGACAACAAAGCAAAGGAAATCTTTAAAATTGTTGATTCCTTCCTGCGTCCCGTGGTCACTTCAAGAGCCTGCACCCCAACTGCAGAGTGGTGGAAGGAACTCGACCAATTTTACTATGAATAAATTATGTCTATTCAAAAAAGCTTCCTGAAGCCAGCACCCTCTCTGCAGAGTCAAGGGCCGAGGCTAGCTCCTTCCTCTCCCACATATACCACCTTAGACATTTTCACTCCCATCTCCCTCGCTCAGTCTCTAGCTGCACTAAAAAGTCTCAAATCCAGTTCCCCCCTCGATCCCTGCCCCACCATGGTGATAAATATGGTGGCACCGGCGATCAACCCCTCTGTAAACCATATTTTTAACACCTCACTGGTGACAGGGTAGGTCCCTTTCACATGGAAGAAGGCCAAAGTCCTCCCACTGCTGAAGAAACCTACAGCAGACCCTAAGCAAGCAGTAAACTACAGGCCCATCTCCCTCCTCCCCGCCTTCGCCAAAATTCTAGAGAAAGAATTTAATCGACAACTTTCCACGTATCTGGAAGCCAATGGTATTCTCCATCCTACGCAATCTGGCTTTCGTCCTCAATTCAGCACCGAGACCGGGCTCCTGGAAGTCACTGAGCACATCCGAAATGTCCTTGACGGGGGAGGCAAAGCAATGCTGATACTTCTTGACCTCACAGCGGCATTTGATACGGTACTCCATCTCAAGCTGCTGGAGCGTCTACACAAGATAGGGATCAGACACCAGCCTTTAGTTGGCTAGCATCATTCCTGGACAGACGGACTCAGGAAGTCTGGCTGCCACCGTACACAGCTCAGGCCAGGCCCCTGTCGGTGGGAGTTCCACGGGGCAGTCCTCAGTCCTACACTGTTCAACTATTATCTGATACCACTTGCCACTCTTTCAGAGTCGTTTGGCGCTAAGGTCATCTCGTACCCAGTCCTACCATGACGTACATCTGACATAGGGGATTACGGCGAGGAGGAGGAGGACAACCGGAGACGCTGCGATAAAGGTAAGTGGGCTTTTATTTTACTTTAATTGTAATTTTTATTTAAAAATATTTATTGCGGGGTGGGGGGCGGGAGGGTCCGGGGCTGAACTCCGCTCCGGAGTCGTACGTTTTTGCACACTTCGCGTTCTCCGCGGAACGCCGAGTATGCAAAAATCCACAAACTCCGCCAGCGGAGCGGAGTTCATGGCTCAGGGTTACAAAGCAGTTAAATATAATGGGGTAACCCAGTATCCCTCAGAACCTGGGCAATTATGATAAGTACTACAATGTGTTCTGTCAGGTCAAACAATTGCTTAGTGTCAAGGATTGTAAATTCTCCGGATAAGTCAGGAAACACCAGACAAGAGAACTTATTTAGTATGTTAGAATTTATATATCTATTAATTCATGGAATATATGCCTGTTGTACAGTTACATCATAGGACAAAGATAAAAACAGAAAAATACAACATATAATGTGGTGGTATAACATATATATTTACAACAAATAACTGATGCACGAATCAGGACAACAACAGAAAATGATTTGGACAAGCCATCCGATTATTACATATGTAGTTCGATCTACATCCTATGTTATGCTTGACAATGATGTGTAGTGACTCAGGACGTGATGTTACTAAGCGTCTACGTTTTGACCCAGGATGTATGTGTCAATTGGAAAACATCACAGGGGATCTTCTTCAGGACTATTGGGTGTCCTGACAACAGCCTATATGGGTAGAAAAATTATTACGTCAGTGTGGTGTGTCGATTAGTGGGGGTATAAATAGCACCTATTCAGGCAGCCAATTGAGGCGACTCACTGGAACAGAAATAGAAAACATTATTGACTCTTTATGGTTCCGAGGAAATCATAGGAGGCATGCGTTATGCATTCATGTCCTAGACTCGAATGGCAAGATTGACGTGTCCAATTACTTAAAATCTACAAAATGAAATAAATGAAGTCCCATTAAAGAGGACATAGAATTGCATGAGTACACCCTTAGTGGGTCAAGGTTCATCTAATCAGCCCCTGCACAAATACATTGAGAGTGGAGCAAGATTAGAATTAAGCAGGTGCTCAAATATTGCAAAAATTTGGTGGAGGGGTTTGGTTGACTCACCCTTTAGCAATGTAGGCAACGGTACCATTGCGTTGCAGTGGATGGATAATTTGGTCATTTATTAATTAATCCATCGGTCCAATATTGGTCCTTACTAGTCAAGTTCTGTGGTAACATAATGAAAGTGAAATTATGGACACAGACCTAACTTAATAGGTGGGGTCGTAAAACTGGTAACGTGACTCACCCTTAGCTGAGTTAGCAGTTTGTGGAGGGTCCTGGCTCATTTAATCAGCTTCTGAGTGACCTGTTCAATCGCCAACTGCTCAGCGAGCGTCCACACTGTGAGCCTCTTTTCGTTTCAAGAACAGAATTTGTGTTCCAGAATCAGTGCTCTCTCCTTGGCTGTTAGCACCCACATTGATTGGGGTCCCTAAGCAAAGCGGCACAGACCAATTGTTTTTGCTTGACCAGAAAGTCAATGCATGAATTAAATTTCCCAATGACAGACTTTTCATAGTGCGAAGGGTCTATATTATCAACAAAAGCAAAGTCCTGAGGATGGTCTAACGGACAAAGACAACATTAGACCGAAACGTCGACTTTTACACCTATTTCGTACTTTATTGAATTATAGGCAATTTTGGCATTGTGTTAAACTCTTCAGATTGCCTACAAATACTTTGTGAAAAGGTGGTCACAATTGTAACTATGAAGATCATTTAACCTCATGTTTTGTTTTACTTCTGGCTACATTGTGTTGATTTCTTGATTTTTTTACCCTTTATAACTAATTTTTAATATAAAATTCAGTTGAAGAATACCTACACCCGTGTTGTTCTTATCTCTGTATTTCTACAAGAATGTTTAATTCATTGAGAAAATTAACAGAATTATTTTTGAGTAATCTAATTGGAAGCGACTTTAACAGAGCTTACCTGATTACAATTTCTTAATTTCTATAAATATATGTGAATTAATCCCTTGTAGGCATATCTACCTGCTCATTTAATTGCCCAAGCCTCCAAGGGTTTATTGGGTTTCCCATTTTTTGAGATACTGTTCAAATTAGGGCAGAGATTAAAGTAACTCTATAGCCCTTCAAAACTGAATCTAAAGAAGTGAAAGGAGTCTGGAAGTGAATCACCTTTCCAACGTACAGTACAGAATGTAGGGCACTGGAAATGTGGGCTGCACGCAGTCAGCAGGCTGCTCATTAAGAGCGGTGAGGACGGCCGCTGCGTCAGCGTGCACATCCGGGAAGTATGTGCGGAATGCATGACTCATACTGTAATGTAATGTGGCATGGCTTGTGAAGCTACGAGCAAGACATATCATCGCATATCGGAACACCAATAGGTGAGATGGATTCCAAGGTTTGGAAATTGTTTGTGCGGCATGCGCCTCCTGTGAGGAATCGAAGGACACAATGTTGTCAAGGGAAAACGCGGAGGGTTATAATACCTTGTGTCTTAGCTGGCACTATCCGGTGGATGAGTCATGTCTAGTACTTTATAGTGTGTCTATCATGTGGCAAGGAAGACACACAGTATCTCTATACCGGATGGAAGGTGCCTTGTTTGGATTTGTAAACAGTAGATCGGAGGTGCATAAATCCATTATGTAAATAGTACACTTAGCTTGAATAGTGCTAAATCAATATATTATATGGAGTGGTGAAAAGCCGGTTCCTGGTGGCAAGAGTCAATACGATGGATTCTATTGTGGGGAGAACATAGTGTATTACACTGCTGAGGCAATGGAGAGGTACTGATAACGACATTATGTACCAATTTGTACAGAAGGTATATAATAAAACATTATTGGCATATGTAGTATCAAACCAACGTTTCAAGGTGACGAGTACATAAATCCATTTTTCATTGTAATACCCACATAGGGGATACTCAATATCACACGGTGTATCTAAAATAGTATACTAAATAGCTAAAACGATTCAAAAGTGCTTAAACCACAATTGTTCATGTATACAGAAATCAATTTTGTATTTGATTCACTGGAGATACAATAATACGTTGGTATCTATGACCTACTTTGTCAAAAGTGACTTGTGTGACAACATTGGTATAATTATATTACTTAATCAAAAAGGTGACTTACGTGACATCCTATTTAAAGAATTCGATTGTACTTCGAAAACTACATAATGACACCCAATCATACGTAGGTGTCTATGCCTTGTTCGGTCAAACGTGACTTGTGTGACATCATTGGTATAATTACTTAATCAAAAATCGACTTCAGTGACATCCTACTTGAAGATTTCAGAAAACTACATATCGGTATAGGTACCAATAGATGATTGCAGGGGCACCCTATCCAAATTGAAACAGTAATAAGCGCCCTAGAAGAGCAATTTGTCTATTGATCTCTTCAAACTCGTTCAGACCTTGTGCAACTGTGTCTAGAGTGTGTATCCATCTGCACTCACTTGTGTTTAGTCTTAGTTGCATGCCCCCGCTCCTTGAGCTCTGGCCAATTTTCTCCAAAATCCACCATTTTATGTCTTCCACCTGATGACCTTTGGTCTTGAAGTGTTCCACTAAGGGGGGCCCTATTGCCTTACACCAGATCCTGCTGCAGTGCTGTAGGATCCTTGCTTTGGCCTTTTGTGTGGTTTGGCCCACATACATCTTTTTACAAGGGCATGTAATGGCATATATCACTCCCGATGTGTTGCAGTTGGTATGGTGTCTTAATGTGTAGGTGCGATTGTTGTGCAGGAATTCTTTTCTTTCCACTGTAAGATCACAGGCTTTGCAGCGACCACATTTAAAGTGGCCCAAAAGTGGTGGAAGATTCCATTGATATCTGATGTCTGGAGTGGGGGTACTTTCCAACAAGGAGCTCACCACAGAGTCTCTAATGTTTCTACCTCTCTTAAAGGCAAACATTGTTTTTTTTGGCATATTGATGTCTGTCACAACAAGATTCCAATATTTAATTACCTTCTTGATATCATTGCTCCTGGTATTGAATGTGGTGACACACGCTAACCTGTCAGTTACACCATCTCTTGGTTTAACCTCTAGCAGAGTGTCACGAGGGCAATACCATGCTCTCTTTCTGACGCTCTTAGTGCAACCCTTGGGATATCCCCTATCTTGAACTGGTCAACAGTATGTCTGTTTCTTGAAAAAAATCAGCTCTGTGAGTGCAATTCCATCTCAGCCTTAAAAATTGGCCATATGGAAGGTTGTCACGGAGGTTCCTCGGGTGATGTGAATTATAAAGAAGAAGTGTGTTTCTTTCTGTGGGTTTTCTGTAAAGAGTGGTAAATATCTTTGCATCATCTATTTTGAGCAATAGATCCAAAAAGCTTATGGTCTCTCTGTCATATGTCATGGTGAATTTTATATCTGGAGATCTACCATTAAGCCAAAAGGAGAAATCCAGCAGACTAATCACATCCTCAGTCCAAATCATTAACACATCATCAATGTAGTGTTTCCACACAGAGATGTTGTCCAAAAATGTGGTTCCGATATTGTAAATATATTCATCCTCATATTTGTCCATAAGCAGATTAGCTAGGTTGGGTGCGAAGCCGGCTCCTATCGCTACTCCTTTTTGATAGAAAAATAACTCCTTTTGAAAAATGAAATAGTTCTCACTCATGGCTATTTCTAGTAATTGAACTATGAATTCGGTAGGTATCTGGCATGGTTTTTCCCTTTTATTGAGAACCTCACGAACTACCTCCAAGGCCTGTTCCTGAAGTATGCTGGCATACAGTGAAGCAACTTCAAATGTTGCTTAGAATTGCTTATTTTTGTCAAATGGTTGGTTTTCTACCAACTGTATAACTTCCATGGTGTCTCTAAGATAGGATATAGTTTTTTCCACCCACGGTTTTAAGAACAAATCAATGTATTTGTTGAGCGGTTCTAAAATGGAACCGCATCCGGAAACAATTGGACTCCCTGGTGGATGTTCGAGAATTTTATGCACTTTAGGGAGAGTATATATTGTTGGCATGCGAGGATGCGTCTTGTTAAGGAATTGGAATTCCGGTTCACTAAGGAAGCCTTCTTCCAGCCCTTTCTGAGTTAATCTACAAATCAATTTGGCAATATCTTGAGTGGGATCCTTGTTAATCCTAAAGTAACCTTCCTGAACGCCTAGTTGTCTGTTTATTTTAGTAACATAGTCCGAGGTATTTTGTATAACCACAGCTCTACACTTATCGGCAGTTTTGATGACAATCTCCCGGTTATTCTGGAGTGATAGAAGACTATCTTTCTCCCTTTTGGTAATGTTGTAATTAATATATTTTCTGTTGTTAAGTAGGTCCTTGACTTCTTTTAATACTATTTGCTCAAATGCCAGAATTTTTGTGTGACGAGATACGCTGCTTGTGTGAAGGTAGATGGAGGTCTCAGATTAGTGGCTGCCATTTGGGATGCTGGTGAGGCATTTTTTGTAAATATTTCGGCCGTATTTTTCTAAAGAATTGCTGTAATTCAATTTTCGTATTGAAGGTATTGGGTGGTGCTATCAGGATAAACAAAAGACCCTTTGCTAAAATACTTTTTTCTGATTCTGTGAGTGTGTACTTGGACAGATTTATGATAGGATCTGCTTGTCCCTGAAATGCTGTGTCTAAACCAGGGGCCAATATGTTTAATTCTGGTCGTGGAATAGAATCCTGTTCTGTACCTATTTGTGTGTGAAATGGTCTTCTAGCTACCACCTGTAAGTTTACCTCCGGGTTTTGATCTCCCCGTGATTCTCCTGTGGGTAGAAACGGATTCTTGTATTCCCTCTCTGCGTGTTTTGTCCTCTGTTCTAACCCCTGGAATTGCCCCAGTTCTGTTCTTGGCCCCGTCCCCTGTTGGTCATCCATGGATTGTTCCCTAAAAAAGTGGACCCACTGTTTTGGTAGGAGACGCCCAGATTTTATGTGCAACTGCTATTACTGGTGCCTGGCCTTTCTATGTCACTGTCTGAACCGCTTCCAATAGAGGAGTCGGAAAAAGTGGTGAGCCTTCTTGGTCCCTGTCTGCTTCTGTTGGTGAAGAAGCCCTGGCTATCTTGTTGATAAAATTCTTCTGATAGATAGGGATACGTAACTTTTTTAATCATAGGCTCTAATGTCTTTAGCTAGTTTGTCCAATTTTTTATTCAATGTGGTGGTGTTAAATTCAGCAACAGATTTCGCTAGACGTTCAAGTGCTTGTTTGCATTAATTAATAGCTGACTTGACACACAAATTGCCTGGTGAATCATGAAAGAACTAGCCAGCTAGGAAGTCCACTGATTTGACAGTCAATAAGCGTCACAAAATAATGTAGATCAAAGTGCACAACAGAAAGTTCAGCAGACAGATAGGTATACAAATCAGTGAACGGAACATTGATGACGGAACGAAGATTAAGCAGAATAATCTTCCCCCTTCGACAAATCATCCAGTGTATATAAATTGTCTGAGGAAACGTCAGTCAATGTACTCCCACCAAATGATGTCAAACATAATTCTGCAAACATTTTGACTTTTGAAGTAAATCAATTGCAAGTATATCTCTCAATCCCAAAATTCTTTAACAATCTATTGATCCATTAGCGACTCGAAGTGACAGACACTGCAAACCTGAATCAGTTTCTGATGCCATAAGAAATTTCACTGCCCATTATATGAACTCCAAATTACAGACATAATCCTGAACTCCACCCGATTCTGGGATAGGTGACAACTGGCCCTCAAACATGTCAGTCGACCACCCCATCAGGCTCTGGGTGTCGATGCACTTTCTTCAAGTGAGACTAGTGGCTCCAACCTCGCATGATGGAGCAATTGCAAGCCAGATTGACAGACTAGATAATGCTTCAGTAATGGACTCTTCAGCAGCACAAAGTCTAGAGTACCCGAGGCAGGTGAACATAAGCAAAGATCCAATGCCCACTGAAAGGGACACCATAGACAGTGGCAAACAGGCTGTTTTCATCCAAACCAGGCAGGTCAAAACGTGAGGGACCAATGATATTCCAATTCTCTCAAAACCTGGATGCTGAATATCTGCAGCATCCTGTCACGACACAATTGAAGCACCTGTTCCTCAAGCTGGAACATAGATGATGACTCCATTGTTGAACAGTAGAAATATGAACAGACCTCCCTTATTTAGTAACAGCCACAATGTGGAGGGACCAAACACACAGTCAGCTCTCAAATTAATGAAACTCTGAACCAACACAAACACAGTACATAAGTATCAGTCATAGCCCGAACAGATAACATATGTCTAATAAGCAGATTCCTTAGGTCTATGAAATATGACAACTGAGGTTACATATCTACAGACTGCACAAAGGACGACTGTGTGCAACAATGACTGTGTTTCACTATACATTCATAACACCTGCCTTATGAAGGTCTAGCAACCAGATGTGAGAGCAACATCTTGTTTACGTAATCTGGCACTCAGGCCTCATAGCTGAGTGGAAAAGTCCCTTCAAAGTAGGAATGGAAGGTCACGATAAACTCAATATCCCCCCGTGTGAAGGATGCAATGAGATAATGTTTGAATATCATACGAGCCGGGTCAGCATCCAGACCGAGGACATTCCCAATCGCATACCAAACATATTTGTGGAATACAAAGCAGTCCGACCTCAGCCATTGGAAGAGCATAAGACAGATGATAAAGGAGCGTAGTGCTGCAACTTTTGATCATTAAATGAGAAACAAGGTCAACAACAATTGGTAGCCTGTGAACTCCGGACATATCAACAAACAGATGACAGGTGCACAATCAATATACAAATACAACAGTGTTCAAAAAATACTTTAGTTAATTCTTTACATTACAGGTAGGACAAAGGTGGAAATACTGTGTTAGACATCCTAGGATCAACACAAGGATACAGAGACACTGGTCCATGTGTCATGCATAATTGAAAAAAGAAATAACCTGATCATGTCTTGCAAAAGATACCGTGTGGCAACTACACAGCAACTGATTGGCCGCTAGTTGCACTTCAAAGTGCCCCACCTGTCACAATGCGGAGCATGTGAAATGTATATGTTACATGCCAATGAATGGGATGATGTATGTCATTATGAATAACATTACTGTAGATATCAGTCTGTCAGTAACCTCTTGTAACTTCACACATCAAAGTTGTAAGTTATAATATGCCCACCCTCAGATAACAATTCCATTTCAAAATAACAGTTGTGTTTTCTTTCCCAGATGAGCCTACCCCTGATGCACGTCAGAGTCAGGTCAGTGAGCAGAGTCAAACCACTGAACCTGCAGATACCCAAGAAGCCCTCAGTGTTGACACTGACTTTGTAGACGATGACAACACACTTGGCACTTCTGGGCAGTTCAGTCAGACAGACTCAGTTGGTCTCATTGAACAGACACCTCCAACCACCACAGCTGGTACAATAACATCCACAACCTGTGCCCCTAGCACAGGCGGACCCATCCATAGCTTGCCAGTACCGCCTGCTCAGGTGACATCAACACAGACACTGAGGAGGCAGGACCGAGTGGCAGCAGCCAGTCCTGTGCAAGGTCAATGGCCAGTGTAGCCAGACACGCTGTAAGGAGAATTGAGCCCAACCCATTTGAGGACACTGAGGAGACTTGACACCCAGCCTGTGGAGCAGATTGATCAGTTGGTGTCACTGGGCTCACACCTCCAACCACCACAGCTGTTGCATCACGAACCACAACCAGTGCCCCTCATACAGCTGGGCCAATACCTTGCCGACCTGTACCACAGGCTCAAGTGGTGAACACCATCACAGACACAGAGGAGGCTGGACCGAGTGGCAGAAGGCAGTCTCATGCTAGGGGAACTGACTTTGATCCCAGACGTGTGGGCAGGAGACATGTGTTGCGCCTAGCTGAGCCCACTGAGGATCTGAATGTGGAGGCTGCCCTTGCCCAAGTAATGGGTTTTTACCAAGACTGCCATGGTGCGTTGGGGCAGGTAGTGTCTGTCCTGAAGGAAATGACAGAGCTGCACCGATCCAGTGACCAGAGGCTAGAGACCATTCAGAAAGATCTCTCTGGTTTGCGCACAGAGTTGGCCTCTCTGGTCAGAGTCCTGCGGGACATCAATGACAACCTCAGGTGGCCTTTCACACCCTCATCAACCACACCCTCTGGTCCAAGCACAGCACAGCCATCAACATCAGCAGCAGCCAGAGGATGTGATGTTCCATCTGATAAGGACAGTCGTGCAGACACACAAGATTCTGCAGCTCCAGATCCCACCCAAGTCAGGAAGAGGGGACAGCCACCTAAAACAGAGGAGGGAAGATTTCCAAAACCTCAATGCTCGCCAGTGGTCCACCTTGACCATGATGTCTGTCTGTGTGCTAACAACACCTCCACTTTGTTGACTTTTCCCGTACACCACTCCTGGCACTGATGTGAGGAGTAAGTAAGACTTTGCTAATGGAAACTGGACTGCACTCCAAACATTACATTCATCCAGAAAGTTTTCTTTTGCCCTTTTCCGTTGCTTCACATGTAACAGGATTTACTATGGGACACTGTTTACGAAACCTATTCCACTGTTTCCTGCACAAAACAAATATCCATCACCTAAACATGTTGTCAATACTAATTTCACAACAGCTCAAGTGGGTGTGGTATGATGTGTACATACCCCAATTTGCATACAATTTCATCCGAAACATGCCAAGATAATCTAGATAAAGGGTTGCATGTTGCAAAATAAACTATGCCAAGTGATGATATACACTAAGGTGACTGGCGTTGTACAAATGTAAGAACAACAGTGAATTCAGACTCATAGATGGTGTGAGAAGTAGTAAGAAAAAGTAATCTTTACTCATTCAGGCAGTGTTGCAGAAACAGAGCTTGATGTCGCTTGGAAACAGATGTTGGAAATCGACACATCTACATCCTACTCTCCACAGGCTCAAATCAACCCAAAGTGTCCAGCATTAGGTGTAGGTTGCCAAAGCCAGTTCTGTGGCATCACACAATCAGCCCTAATACCATATCTCAACACGGCAGTCACTACATACAGGCACCAAAGACTGTGGTGGCACACATCAGAGTAGCAGAACACCTTCCTTTGGTCACAATCCCCACAATGGTGATGTCACATATCATACCCATTAGCTTGTGCAACCAACGCATAATAAACAAATGTACCTTAGAAGTCTGGAACAAAACATCCATTGCTTGTGCAAAGTGCCTTCCATGTAGGTCTGTCCAGGCCACCCCCAATACGAAGTTCGAACAGGAATCTCCAATCTACACTTTTTACCTTAGAACTGCAGGGTCTGCACACTAAAGTCACGACTCAAAAATGACCTAGTGAAGAAGACATTGTGTCGACACCTGTGACACAACAACACAGATGCTATTAAACCTACAGACAGATTTTTACAAAACATCAATTAACACTTCATGGTTGCACATTGGTCACTGCAGGAGTGTCACACACATGTGGCAGAATCAATCATCCTATTCCGCCCATATCATCTGTCCCAGGCCACACATTTTCGCAATCATTGGACACTTGACGTTAACATTCCTCTCTGAACCCCACTGCTACAATCTCTGCATACACACTTTTGGACACATTCCTGCTATTGTGAAATGTAGTTTCGTATAAGGTGCTGTCTAACATTTTCTCCTACATCTTCCCCACTGTCATCGTCTTCACTAGGCATTTCGCGTGCCTCACCCGGTGGGTTCCCGTGTCCTGCTCCATCATCATCATCAATGAGAGGTACTTCACGTCGTATGGCAATGTTGTGTAGGATGCAACATGCCACAGTGATCTGACACACCTTCCCGGGTGAGTAGGAGAGGGCCCCACCACTCTTATTGAGGCATCTGAATCTGGATTTCAGTAGCCCAAAAGCCCGCTCCACTGGCTGACGTGTCCTGCCATGGGCCTCTTGGTAGCGGACTTCCCCTGGCGTTGTGGGATTCCTCAGCGGCATCAATAGCCATGGCATGTTTGGATTTGCTTAATCACCTACAGGTGACAAGGACAGTAGTGCACAATGTGTCAACAGGATAATTTAACACAGTACAAGAGATGTCACAATTATAAGTAAACATTCATTACACCTACCCACAAGCCAGGCCCTCTCCGGTAGAATCGTGACATCAGCTGTAGAATGCTGCTGTTCCATAGTATGAAGGCATTGTGTGCAGATCCTGGGAACTAGGCACAGATGTGGGTGATTTACTAATCGGCAAGGCAAACCACTTGCACATTGATAGAGTGATAGTGTTTCCTGTTCCTATACACCTGCTCACAGTCGTGTGGTGGAACCAAGCCGATATGTGTGCCATCTATGGCGCCGATCACATTGGGGATGTGAACAAGCGCAAAGAATTCTCCCTTCACATGTCCAAATCGTCGTGGTGGAAACTATGTATGTCCCAACGTGCTTCAATAGAGCGTGAAGGACTTTTGTAAGCACCATACTGAACTTGGGTTGTGACATCCCACCTGATGTGGCAATTGTGAATTGGAATGCACGTGTGGTAAAGAAATGTAACGCCGCCAACACCTTGACAAGTGGCATGATATTGTGAGGATTATTCAGTTCTGCTGAAATGTCTGGCTTCAGGTGCTCTGTAAGATCCATAATGGTCTGATGATCTAAACGGTACTTCTGGATCGTATGTCAATCTTGCATGGTGAAAAGATCAGGAAATGGTCTATAGTCTGGAGGCAAGCGTCTCCTCCTCCTCGTATACCTAGGTGAGAGACAGAAGCCACATGTGCAAATGAGGCATGGAAATGACACAAAAATGTGTCACATGGATGATGTTTTCTAACAAAAAAAATTAAACAACATTGATTGAAACAACATAGGCTTCATGCCATTCCCACATTTTCTAACAAGGAATATCAGACAATGTCTGACAGTGGTTAACATCAAAACTGTACACTGCATCCTGCTAGCGATGGCAAACATTTGTGAGCAATGATTGCACAACTCATAGGTGCATGGTCCCAAGGTATAGCAGTGGTCCAGGTAGTCAATTTGCCAGATGAAGTCACTGATTACAATATAACTACGAAAGGTTTGATAATGACATGTCTGCAAGGATGGTGCATGCCCTACATAGCGCGATTGTCTCTGGGAGGCCCCTAACATCGGCGGTCGCGAGTGTGACGCAATCTCCAGCGGTGGTCTCGCCCACAGGCTAACATTGGGGAATCTGACCACGGAACACCAATCAATGTGTGAGTATACACGCTTGACCACGTATATTGCGTACAGTTACACCTAGTTGACAAAACATGCACTATTGCCTGCAGAGACTGCAGCCATACACAACTCATCTACATCAGCTGCTGTGTATCCCCGCTGCAAGGAATACTGCCAGGCTAGAGAGGTGTGAGGGCCCCTGCCTTCACTATGGAGGAACTCGGAATCGTTGTGGACGAGGTGCTTCCCTTGTATGCCAAACTTTATGGCTCTTCAGAGGAGCAGGTGAGATTTGATAGATGTTGGATGCTCAATAATCTTGCAGACTATACATGTTTGGTGATATGTAAGTGTCACGTAGTGTGCTATGGCCAACACATATCCACATTTCATATCTTGCCATCTCTGGCGAGGTGAGGTAAGTGATGGCTGAGGATTGACTGTGCTGCTTCGATTCACTTCAGACTACAATGTGTCTGACTTCCAAAAAATCAGTCAGGAGCATGTATGATCTTCATGATGCTTTTGTCACAGTGCTCAAAGTTGTCACACATGATGCTAACTAGTGGCACAACGTCCAGTTAACAGTACTTTTGTTGTGGCAATGTCAAAAGTCAACTCTATGTGTCTGTGTATGGACCTAAACAATAGCATGTGATGTCATTATTTACAACAGTTTCTCAGCTACAGGTCCGAACACTGCCTACACATGTATGAGACATTTTCAGATGAAGTCATGGCAGACCACTAATTGTCTCCCTCTGTTTTATCAACGCAGCTCAACGCCCATTCCAAGCGATGCCACTGGAAAGCCATTGCCCAGAAAGTGCTCTCCTTGGGAGTCCATCCCCATCGCAGCATCCATTGTAGGAAAAGGTGGAAGGACCAACGACGGAGTTGATACAACATTGCCCAGTCCCAGCTTGGACGGTCCTCCCCACATTGTAGGGCCGTGTGCGTGACCATGACTTCCATGATGTACCGTATCTGGCGGTGGCCCATCCGGAGCTGCAGGGCCTGTTGAGAGCTCAACAGCATCAAGGAGAGGTTGAGTAATTTACTTCAAAGACAACAAACAAGATGACACCGTAGTTACGTTACAAGGGATGTAATGCACAAGCAGCATAAGTGTTGATGCTTAGCAAGGGTTTGTCTGCTTGGATAATGAGACAACTAAATATATGTCTGTCAGCATGGTCACAAGTGTCTCTGACCATTTTTATGTTTGTATCTTCAGCTCATTTTACTGTTCAGATTCATTGAAGTGGAGGGCAATGTGTAAAGCACAAGGGTGTATAATGTGGAGTAACATGGTAGGCCACATCCAATGTCAGAGCTTAGTCTACAGTAGAGTTTTACAAACACAAAGGAAGACACTGTATTGAATGAAAAACAATTATTGATGATGTTGAGCAGGACGTACACATGGTCAGAGGTATGACAGTACATTCTCAAATGTAACGACCCATGAAGGTCATATGCCATGACCCATGTATGAGATATGTGAAAGACATTACATTTGAGCAGTGTAGAAATAACACCTGAAACCCTCTTATGAACCTTGGGTCCATGTTGCATCAATTATATGTACACATGTCAAGGAGTACACAAACATTGTACTGGGGTGTCATTTAATCCATGTCATGAGGTGTCCATTTTATTTATTTATCCATTTGTAGAGTGCATGGTTACACCACCGGTGTGTCCCCGTGCTAGTAGCAGACTGTCAGATGGTTGAAAGTAAAGTATTTAACACTCAGCCCCTGGGCATGTATCCGGAGGACTCGGAGTCTATTCTAATTTTCCAGTGCGAAAAAGCCATGTCTTCAGCTTTTTACGGAAGGTAGCTTCACAGGGCTCTGTTCTTATGTCAACTGGTAATGAGTTCCAGTGCTTAGCTGCCAGGTATCTAAAAGACCGACCACCCATCCTAGCCTTACTTATTCTTGGTACACTTACTAGTGCCTTTCCTTCGGATCTCAGGTTCCTGCTGGTTGTGTAGGCTATTATCATTGTTTGAAGGTACCGTGGACCTTTTTTTGCTAAGATTCGGTGGCAGTAGCACATTGTCTTGAACAATATTCTTTTCTCCACAGGTAGCCAGTGCAGGTTGGCTAGGGCTTTTGTTATAGATGCTTTTTTCGGGAGATTCAGCACTAGGCGTGCTGCTGCGTTTTGTATCGATTGCAGCTTCATTAGCCTTTTTTTCGATGCGCCTAGGTATAAGACATTTCCGTAGTCGATCTGAGAGGTGACCACGGCATGTACTATAGTTTTCCTGGCATTGACCAGTAATAGGTCAAGGACCTTCCTCAAGACTTTCAATGTCCCGAAGCATTTACCTGTAACATTCCAGATTTGACTCTCAAAAGTCAGTTTGTAGTCCAGCCACACTTAAAGGTTTTTGACTTCTGTTTTAGGTGTTGGGAGTTGGGAGTTGGCCAAGCGTCTCAGGCCACCATGCAGATGTCCAGACAGATGGAGGCCTTCCCACTTTCAACACCTCTGTTTTGCTGCCATTGAGTTTCAGGCAATGATTGGACATCCATGCTGTTACCTCCTCCAAACATTGGGAAAATTGATGGGCAGTGCGTTCCGGGTTTTGAGACAGTGTGACAATTAGCTGAGTATTGTCAGCGTATGATACAATGGACACCTTGTGACCTTCCACTATATCGGCAAGTGGCCCCATGTATAAATTGAACAACGTGGGGCTCAGAATTGAGCCCTGAGGGACTCCTTGTAATAGGGGCAAACTTTTAGATGTATGTGCGTCTTGCGTAACCTGGAAGCCCCGTGACGACAAGAAAGATACCATCCAGAGTAGGGCTAACCCCACACGTCTCTAATCTTTGGAGAAGGAGGCCGTGGGAGATGGTGTCAAAAGCTGCACTGAGATCCAACAGGATCAGTGCAGCTGAATGTCCTTCGTCCGCGTGTTGTCTTAGGGTTTCTGTGGCCAGGAGCAGAGCTGTCTCAGTAGAATGTGCAGCTCTGAAACCTGATTGCGAGGGGTGCAATAGGGCATTTCTGTCGATATGATTGGTAAGCTGTATGTTTACTACTTTTCTGCGATTTTTGCAAAAAAGGGGAGAAGCGAGATGGGGCGTAGGTTCTCTAGCACAGAATGGTCTATTTGCGACTCTTTCCTTAGCGGGCGGACCATGGCTTGCTTCCATTCATAGGGGACTTCTCCCAATTGGCAGGAGTGGGTGATTAGCTCCGAGATGAATGGCATAATGCGATTATCTCCCTGCATCAGGATTTCTGGGCATGCTGGGTCCTTCGGGGATCCAGATTTAATTCCCTTAGCTAGCTTCCTCATCTCATCTGGCTTTGGCACCTTAAATTCATCTAGGGTTTCTCCCTTAAGTACTGTATCCAAAGGTCATTCAGAGCTTATGCCCTGACGTGCTTCCGTGGGGAAGGTGTCATAAATCTTTGTCACTTTCCCTGCAAGGAAGTCAACGATTCTATTGCAGGACACCAGCGAGGTAGTAGGTGGCTCCGTTAATTTTTCAGTTGACTGTAGGGATTTTAATATGGCAAACATTTCTTTTGAAGAGTTTTTTGCCCTTTCAATCTCTCCAGTATAGAAATCACAGCGGTTTTTTTTATCAATGTGTGGTATATTTTTAGTTTTCTTTTATACTCCTCCTTAATTATGACACAGTAGTTCTTAGGCCATCTGCGTACCAGCTGTTTACACTTTTGTTTGGATCAATCTGCACAATATTGTGTATCACTACATATGTCTCAACCTTTCTGAAAAATCCTGGTTACTAATTGCCTACACTCACAATATTGTATCCCAACCCATAGAGGCTCTTAAAACTCCTAAAATCCTTACGTGGCGTATACCGCTCAATGCGGAAAGGAAGCAATTCCTTTTTGTTATTTAACCCTCACACACCCTATTGGTGTCATGCTTCATCATCGGGTTCACCCTGACCCCTAAAAGTTAGGGTGGGCTCGACCGTATTTCAGGGAGCTCTTAAGAGATGTAGGCCAGGGGGACTTAAAGATAAAAATCCTACTACAATCCCCAGGTATCCCTTTTATTCGCGGGGCTGTAGTGGACATTAAAAAAAGATTATAAAAAGGGTCTTTTGGAGGTTATGGTCCTATGACCCTAATAAACTGCCAACATGTTTCAGCCCGAAGTTCTGTGGCCAAAAATGGTCCTGGGCTTTCGTCAGGGCACTGTAATTATTCCCTCCCTGGTGTTGACCAAAATTGGACCTATATATTAGTGTTGAAGGTACAGAAAGCTGTGACCTTCGTGACAATAATGACAATAAATTAATAACAATGGGGGGAATACTTACCTCCCTTCTTTTGAAAACGAAAAAATTCCACCTGTAAGGAGAACAAAAGAGTAGAGGACAAACAATTATGCATTACAATAATCCCAGTCCCGATGTACGATTGCACCCATCATGCGTAGGTGCTCACATTCCTTTGTTTCCATGACCCTAATTGGGTAAGGGCTTGACTAAGTACTTGAACATTAATGTTGGCAGTATCGATACACAGAGAGGCACCTACACCATGCGTGTCGTATTATTTTGACGTATGACCACTGCTGATCTGTATGTGTACTTCTTTCACGGGTTGTTTGAGAGTGTGTATGCTGTACTTGGAATAGGCAATCTATACTTGAAAGCACTATTTTCGCTATGAGATTACGCACACTACCAAAAGGGCAGACGGGGATCAATGGATCCACCTTGGCTCTGCCTTTCAATCACTAAGTCACTGATCATGGAAACAAAGGAATGTGAGCACCTATGCATGATGGGTGCAATCGTACATCGGGACTGGGATTATTGTAATGCATAATTGTTTGTCCTCTACTCTTTTGTTCTCCTTACAGGTGGACTTTTAGGGGTCAAGGTGAACCTGATGATGAAGCATGACACCAATAGGGTGTGTGAGGGTTAAATAACAAAAAGGAATTGCTTCCTTTCCGCATTGAGCGGTATACGCCACGTAAGGATTTTAGGAGTTTTAAGAGCCTCTATGGGTCTGGATACAATATTGTGAGTATAGTTTAAGTCGGGAGGAGGTATCCACACCCTCACCTCTCTTACCCCTTCTCTTGGACAGTGGAGGGCTCTCCATTGCCATTTGTGGGTTATACTAATTGCCTACAACATTACACATGATGCACTAGATACATGTACCTCATGTGTGGAATCATGTGTAGGTCTTGTGGCTGAAAGACTCTCTGTTGTAAGTATATTATTAGGTGAATATTGTAGTTGATATTTAGAACAAAGTAAACAGGTATGCGAGAAAAGTGAGTGAAATGACATATGTGTAATTTTAACTTTGGATGATGGAGCTCAGCTTAAAAACATGGAGTACGTACATATTTGACAAATGACTCACCAAGACATTACAGCATTACTGGATGTCGCTGACATTGACATATAACATTGATTAACAAGTTATGTCCTCAAGTCTGATCATAAATTGAACCAAAGGATGCAAATCGAACTTTGATTTGTTGGCATGTAATGATGCACATTGTTAACATATGTCCTACTCATACTCTTGGGATGTGGAAATACCATGTACATGTAAGGCTTCATGACTTTTTAACATGCTTGCAGTCTCGTGCTGTGTCTACAATTTTGGAACACATGGTTGTCATGCTGTCTTCCTAACACCTAGTTAACTTGTTATTTCAGCAAACAACCAATCAAGCGAAGGAGACAGGACCCAGGATCTTGGTGATGCAGCTGCCACAAGGTCGTCTAATCTGGATTCAGACACTGATGGCCAGGAGGGTGAGGGGAGTGCCACGGAGGACACAGACACTACTACATCTGTTGAGTTTGACTCCAGTGGCCAATCCTCGGTGGTGGTGGCTACTATGCACACTGATGCCGATACACCTTTGTCCACCACTCCCCGTTCCAACTCTGCCCTCCCTGCTGCTCCACAACCAGTTTCCCAGGGCCTCTCCTTTAAGAGGGGACCCGTCTCCACAACTCCAGGCACCTCTACCCTTGGTGAGGAGGCCATTGGCTTCCTGAAACAGATCTCTGTCGGCAGACTGCACTGATGAATACCATCCAGGTACTGGGTAGCCAACATGCTCAGATGGCTGACTACCTGGGTGGCATTCATAGTGGTATGTGTGCCCTATAGGAATCTTTTCAGGCTCTGGCTTCCACAACAACGGCAGCATTTACCCCATTCCAGCCTTCACACCCACATCATTCATCTTCTACATCCACAGTCCACATCCCCCTTCCTGTACCTGTCCATACTCTCATTACACACACCCATGCATGAACCGAGACAGACAGATGTAGCACACAACAGCCATCCCTACCCACAGTCAGCCAACTCACCACACCTACACACAGCCAGCAATCCCCACCCACAGTCAACCAACCCACTACACCTACACACAGCCAGCCATCCCCACTCACAGTCAGCCACCCCACCACACTTACACACAGCCAGCCATTCCCACCCACAGTCAGCCAACCCGCCACACCTACAAACAGCCAGCCATCCCCACCCACAGTCAGCCAAGCCACCACACCTACACACAGCCAGCCATCCCCACCCACAGTCAGCCCACGCAGCACACCTATACACCAACACATGACAACACTACAGTTCAGTCTACTCCCTCTACCTCCCAACCTGATCCAAAATATGTTTCATCTGGACCCTCTGCCCAAGCCCAGTTCCTCAAGTGTTTTGGACTTTGCCCTGTACTAAACCTCCCATCCATTCCGCAACCCAAGTCCGCTGTTACCATCCCCATTCCGTATGCCACCATGGCCAGACCCAGAAGTAGCAAAGTTGGCCACCAAAAAAGGAGGAGGAGGAGAAGGAAGGCTTCAGCTCAAAAAAGGAAACCACCGTCAAGGGCTAAGTCCAACCCCCCACCTCCAACACCTCAGCGCCCCTCTTCTGCAGAGTAGTATGTCCCTTCCATGGGTGTTCCCTGAGGTGCCTGGGTTGGTCATATGTTGCCCCTCCCGAGGTGGAGTTTTATGTTGCAGTTAACTGTAGGCAATGGTGTAGGCACAGATGCCAAACATACATGTGTTGATGCAAATTGATATGACGTCATGCATTTGTTCATTGCACATAGTTGTTTACTCCTGTTATTAAAGCCACATTTGCATATGTACACTTGAGTCCCACCAATTCTTCATATCTAATTACTTTCTTGGATGAAATATTTAGCTATTTATCTGTGCACATGTGATGACATCATATATTGATCCTTGGGGACTAATCTGAAAAGAAATGATGGTTTTGTGATCAACAGATGTAGGTAAAATCTGCAGGGGCATGTGAAGTTTGCTAGGTATGGTACATGAGATGTTCAGACAACTACATACTGTGAAAATAATATGTATGTCTGTGATGGCATTGTTGGAGATAGAAGAAGCCATCAACCAACTTTACATGACACTTTTTGTAATGTTTGCTGGCCTGACGGTCACAGACAACACATGTGATGCTGTACATTGATGTATGATGTAAGTTTGCCAGAGCTAACATCTATATCTACATAGTAATTTCCTGATATGTTTGCAAAACATGTGGGCATGTCTACAATTATTGTTGTTTGCCTGTCAGAAAACTCAGTATTGATGTGTCCCATCTGTGTACTGTATGACAACACTGCTTGGGCACTTAGTGCATGGAGGTCAAATTGTGTGCACACAGTGCGATCTTCACTCAAAGCCATTGAGAGTACATATGCTTCAGTGACTTACATGACTAATTAGTTTGCTAGACCATAGGTGCCATGGTATGTCTCAATGCACATATACAGGATGATACAATCAGAATATGACACTGCAGAGGTCTACTACTGTCTATACAGTAATATGTGCATTTACGAAGAAAGCATTTCATACATCCTGTGATGGCTGCAAGACCATGTAGTGATCACACGAGCAATCTATCCATTTTGTACAGCAGCAGAGTCAATATGCTAAAGTACAATAAAATTAGTGAAGAATGTCACCATTGCAGTGGCTGTCTTGCCTATTCGAACTCCTCCTAAGTGCACCTCAGCATGTTCCATGTTAGTGAGCTGCATATTCATTGAAGGGTACACATTGAACACATAAGTAGCTTAGCAGGAAATAACTGCCATTAACAAGGTGATACTGATTTCTGTGGAGTTGATGTGGACATAGGAGGCAGAAGAGGGGAGATCAGCCTGTGGCTGAACATTTTCAAATGTAAATTCATGGGCATGAGTGCTCTTTTTTATACAATACCTGTGGTCAGTCAGTTTGTATGGTTGTTTTGCTACACACTCTGGTGACGACCGTTGAGTGGGTGCATGTGTCGGTTCGCACATCGTTCCTTTCAAATTTTGAATGTTGCAAGCGTCTGCTCAACGCGCGGTAGGCAGTGTTGACCGCAGATTGAACTTCCTTTGACCGTCATTGTATGTTTTGAAAAATCGCACACCAATGGCAGTGTGCATGCACGACATACTTTGGGTATGTGGTGTATATATAGGTGGCAGTGACATGACCTATTCACTTGCCAACTGACACTGGTGCGAGGCCAACCTCATCAACATTAGCTGCTGTTTTGCTTCTCTACTGGCCCTGATGGCACATCCCAGAGGCTTGAGGGTCCTGTGAAGAAGTACAGCAGTCTCTTAGATGTACAAACACTTCTTTATTGACAAGCTTTTCATATACAGAAACGTCCTATCCACAGGACACCCCAACAGCAACTGGCTATTGGAGTTCTAAACAACACAGTCTATACGATGAACACTCCAGAACACTTAAGAGTTCTACATTGAGTGAAGACAAGCTGAGGGCCTGTTGGGAACAGGCTAGGTTACAGTTACCACAGGCCCCTGCCTTCTATCCAGAAGCTGGTCGAAGAGGTTCTCCCCATGTATGGACAACTTGTTGGCTCAGCAGAGGAGCAGGTGTGTGCTACTACTCTACCATATTCACTTGCCAAGATGCAAAACTTTCAGTATCTCGTAAAGGACAGATGTGTACTCTATGTAAGGTACTTCAAGTGAACGTGTGACAGTATTTTCTCTATTCAAAAACATTTTCTGTACATGGATTTTTGGGAAATAATTCTGGAACAGAGTCCAACGTAACATGTTTGCGGTCTACACAGTTTTGCAGGGTTAATGGTAATTATGGGTATGATTCTTGACAGATGTGAAGTGTTAGCTTGGCTGAACAGGTACCTGTGCACTTACTTAAAGAGGTCTTCCTGCATGTCTTGGCGATGTCATTGAATGTATCGAAAATTTTGCATTTGGGAAGTATTTTTGTTGCTTTTGAGAGCAGTGATCATTACTACATGTACATGTACACATACATGTCACTGCTTGCATCAGTGGAATTCACTGAGCAATAGCAGCCATTAGTGGGTTGTTTGGCCATGTCAGCAGCCTGTGTACATACTACTTAATGTTTGACTATGTGATGTGAATGGTAGACTGTGTGCTATCGAAAACGGATGCTGAGAGTGAACCCAGATCTTCTAAGTGAGCCGAGGCATGAACACTTGATGTTTAATTTCAGCCATGTGACTATTCAATATGGACCCTGTGTTAGGCTAATCATCTGACGTACCTCTAACAGACTCCGTCACCACAGTGATCTCCCCATTTTTTGCATTCATGTCAGGTATTTTGTATGTGGACAAGTGTCTGGCCCTAACCATGGATCTTTACATTTAGTACAACCTTCCAATACCTTCGACCAGGCCATGTCAGTCCGAACACATTTGTCATGCAGCTTCATACGTAATCATAATATGGCCATATTGGAGTATTTTGTGGGTCTTCTATGTGACGTAGATGGCATGTGGTATGTTCAGCTGTTTGCTATGCCTTGCCCTTACATCATATTACACATGTGTTAAAAATCTGTGATCCGTTGCAACATGTCCTTTGCTCACCACTTTGTCAGGTGACTATGTGACACAAGTAGACTTCCAGCTGTGGTTGTACCTTTTTGTTTGTGGAACATCATGTTGACAGTCATGCAGGATGTGGCATTAGCTGTGTGATGTTCTTCCAGATGGACACAGCATGGCAGGAAAACATGATCCATCATGTTTTGGTGATGTGGTTGTATGTGCCTCTGTTACACACAGCTGGCAACGCTGACTATGAACATGTATGTGTTCCAGGACTGTGTGTTCATGCATGTTTCTCAGAGGCTGTGGGACAATACCAGTGCATTTGTACCTTAACAGTAAGTCTGGCCGGTGAACTCCGCTCCGCTCGCGGAGTTTGCAGAGTTTTCTGCACTCCGCGTTACGCGGAGCTCGCGGAGTTCTGAAAAACTCCGCTCCGCGTAGAGGAGCAGAGTTTTTTCACTCGCTCGTGTTCATCAACGCCAAATTGACGAGCGTGAGCGAGGCAAATCCACCCCTCGGCGAGATTTTTCAACGCGGGCTGTCAGATATCTCAACTGCCCACTCGCGTTGAGAAAGCTGCCGCTCGATTAAAAATGTACTCGAGCGGCAGAAAGGAAGCAGCGCCCGCTTGCGCTGTGCATGATGCTTTTCGCAATGATTGCACAGTGCAGACAAGCACCTGGCAGTAAAAATCACCGCAAACTGCATTTATCTAAAGAAACTCCGCTGCTCACGGAGCTCTGCATAGTGAGGCAGAGGTTTTTGTGCACTTTGCGGAGTTCAGCGGAACTCCGCAAACTCCGCCCAGGCTTACTTAAAAGCTGGTCAAACAGATGTGAGGGCTCATAATTAAAATCTATGTACTAGTAAATTAAATATATATTTGTGCTATGTGTCGTCGATGAATCATTATGTGGCTTGCTTTGTTCATGTCAACTTACAGACTGACATTAACTAGGTTTTTATTGGATTTGTATACAGGTCAACGTCCATCAGAAGCAGGCATTCTGGGAAGGCATTGCCCGGAAAGTGCGGGCCCTAGGATATTATAAGCAGTGCAGAGTCCACTGTCGGAAGAGGTGGGAGGACTTCAGACATAGATGCCAGAACATCGCAGAGTGCCAGCTGGGAAGGTCCTCCCCTGGCGTAGGGGTGTGCGACAGCCCTTGACTCTCCTAAAGGCCCGTGCCCTGGCTGTGGCCTATCCTGACCTTGATGGACAGTTGAGGGCCCAACTGCAGCAAGGAGGGGGTGAGTGTTGCAGTGAGTCAACACAAAGTTCACAGGCATGTTAGTTGCTTTACAGAAAAGAGCTTTATACAGGAGGCAGGTGTGTCATTACATGGCTGGATGGGTAAAGTTGGACATATTCTACACGGTCACTCATATCTGCTGAAGATATTTATTCAAGAGGACATTGACATGCAGACAGTTCAAGGCGTCACATGATTTTATATGGTCCATATTGGAAATAATGTCTGATATTTGAATTGTCAAACAACCCATTTATGGCAGTTCACAAATATTAGTTCCTGTATTTGCTACAACAGATATGTGTGGCATGTCGTGTGTTAGTTCACAAATGTGGCACTTGGATGTGGGTCTATTATTCCTTACTTTTCCAAATGTGGGCTTGCTCTGATGAGGTTTGGTTTGTATGGTCTAGTCTGTATATGTGCTTTCGACACATGGATTGTTTGACACCAATGTGTATTGGACTGCACATATGTTATTGAGGAAATTGTGTAACCTGGTCCAGTTTTGGCAGGTATGTGTAGTACATTGTGTTATCATGGTGATTTTGTGTCCTATAGTCTACACACATACAGCGACTTGTGTTCTATGTCTGTATCTGACTGCATAGTCACAATTGTGCTCCACATTCTGCTCATCTCTTTGTGGGATGTGACATGTTTTGGCTAGGTGGCGTAATGTATTCCACTGTTGACGTAGAACGCACATGACACATAGGTAACTGACATAATTAGGACTGATTGAGTCTGGTAAGGTGTTGGTATGTGACCATACAATGTTGTGTTTGAATTGTTCTTTTGGCACTGGATATATATGAGTTGTTTCCCTTCATTGCTGGCAACAGGTGTGCCAGTTTCTCAGGTATGCCACAGTCTAGGGATTGGATATCTCTCTACGGTGTGTTAGGGCTGTACTGTTTTGAGGATGCTGCATACAAGACTGATGTGCTATGTGCAGGTCCACTGTAGTGGTCGTGTTCTTTTGCTTGAGATACTTTGTGTGGGCAAATCATGTGACATGAAACCATTAGTGGCCATGCAGGTGTTAGTGATCGGTGTTGATGCAGTACTGTATGCCACTGTGATTTCACTGTTGTGTAAATGTTTTGTGATGGTTATATACATATTCATCACACAAGTTTTCCCTGTTTTTTTCAGCAACTACAGAGCCAGTCAGAGTAAAGCATTCAGACGATGTGGTGGAGGCAGCTGGACAGAGTGGCTCCGGTCAGGAGACTGACGGCAGCGGAGTCACAGCATCGGAGGGTGAGGGGTGTGCCCTGGAGGGGACCGACTCGTCCTCGTCATCCTCAGCAGAGTCAGGCTCCGGTGGCAGCCCTGTAGTGGTTGTGGACCCCACAGAAACTGTGTCATATACACCCTTGTCGACCAGCACCCGTCCCATCACCACCCTCCCTGCTGTTGCCCACAAAGTTGTCTGCATTAGTTCCCGTAAGAGGCCTGATGTTTCCTTTGCCAGGCACCTCTTCCCCAGCCCCAGTGCCCACCGGTGTCCTGAGTGAGGAGGCTGTGTCACTGTTGAGACAGATCAAACTGCACTGCTGAATGTACTCCAGGGGCAGTCGAACATTATGACACAGACACTGGAGTTCCTGGAGGGCATTCACAGTAGCATGTCTGCTCTACAGATATCTTTTCAGGCAATGGCCTCCTCACTTATGGCAGCCTTTCCTCAAACCCATCCTTCCACCCCTCAACCAGACTCTTCCACCTCCCCGGTCCTGTTACCCATTCCTGCCCCATTTAAACGCAGACATTGACACACTCAGACACCATCATTCACAGGCACCACTTTGTCACCAAAATGCAGGAAAGTTGCCATGCATGCATCCACAGGGCAGACACAGACCTCCCACAGACTCCCCACTACACACATTGCCACGGACAACACACCATCAAACACAGACCTTACAGAAGCAGCTTCAGACTCACAGACACCAGCAACAGGCACACCGATATCACAGCCACAGACTACCTCTGCCTCCAAAAGCCCACCCCCTGTTATTCCCCATCCCCAAAGTCAAGATGATTGTCTGAGAGTCACAATGTGTTTCCCTTTGCCTCAGACACTACCCCTCCTTCCACTTTAGTTCCTGCTCTTACCACTCCCGACCCTACTTTCCCCTAATTTTAATTTCACGAGGTACCTGGAATGCCTAGCTGATGCCCCGATATGGGGAGGTTTCCTTGGCAGTGTGTTTTGGCAATTTGTGAGGTACTGCACAGTGATGTATCCCAATTCAGCATTGGACTTGCCTTTGACATTCATTTGATTGATGTTCTGTTTATCAATAAAGTTGACCATCGAATAACACCTTTTGGATTCATTGCTCATGAATGATAATGAATGATGTGATGTTTTCTTTCTTTTCATACTACTACAATGTTGCGGTTTGGAGATGGGAATAGAAGGTCCTTTCTCAGTGGTGACTAGGATCTTAACTTTGCAGCTGTTAGGGAAATGTTATGGAAGACGGGCCATGTACATGCACTCGAGGTTTTTCATGCATGATTGTGGATGTGTGCGGTGATGTTGAGGTCCAGGACTCATGACAGTCTATGTGTACCAGGAAGTGTGATATTTGTGATGTGTGTTCATGGGTGTGGCAATTGACTGGTGGTGTAGGTAATGTTGATGTCCTCTTACTGAAGACATCACGGACAACTTGCATTGTTAGGTGGCCTAGGCCTTTTGGTGCGTGGTGTGTAGTTACCATTTAGGGACTGGAAGGGTACACTTCGACTTGTATTGGGCATTGTAATTGTAGTACTATGACACGTAGTGGCCATGTGTACCAGAATGTGGTATTGTGAGTGCAATGTGGTGGTAGGGTGGGGCTGTTGTAAAAGAGTGCTTGGATATGGCTTGTGTCATGCTAAAAATGTAAAGGGATTCCTAGAGATGGCATGTTGGACAGTGGTAAGTGTGACGTATATGACAGTTAATTTGATGTGGAGCAGAGAGGCAAAGATTGGTTACATGGGGATTGATTGTGCTTTTTGTATGCTTTGATGCATGGAGTATGTTAAATTGTTAGCGTTTAGGTCTGTGTGTAATGCCACTGTCCTGCGTGTGAACGTATGCCTTCGCTTTCAACATTTAAAGGCACCTATGTCCATTTACTGCTCTCTGTGGATAGCTAGTGTCGGTGAACGGATAACATTCCCACCCCCAAGTCTCAAAGCACAGGCCTTTGTGAGATTGATACACTTGTCGGACACACCTCCCCTGTGCTTTCCTCAGCAACGCAGCATATTGTTGGTGCGACACAGTGTTTGTGTTATGGAGAGACTTACCGGAGTTGGCGCCCACATCGGTGTCTGCTTTTGAGATAGTTCAGGAGGTAAATCATAAGGACGACAGGTCCGATGGCCTCCATGACTGCAGAAGTCATGTGTCGACGAGTTGAAGAAAGTTTTTGCTTTATATCCCTCCCTTTCCGCCTCCTGTGCTGCGGCAGATAGACTGCGACACTTGCGCAGGGCTGAAAGGCAACTTGTAATTGGCTCGGCCGTCTTGAGCGGAAGAGGTTGCTTCACAGGCCATCATTGGTGTGTTGCGTCGAGCCGACGCAGATACGACACCGGCGGTGTTGACGGACCTGCGCCGGCGCACATTTGTGCTCATGCAACACGAAATACGGCGGACGGAGGACTACCGTAGAACTGCCAGCACTGGCACGGCAGCCCTCCATCCACCAAACTCATAATCAGGCCCTTAATGTATGTGATTTGGGAGATTTGCCATTGACAGTATGCCTGACTACAGATATGGAACTCTTTATTTTTCCTTTAGCCATAACAGGTAAAGGGAACAAGGGAAACCAAAGGGGCTCTTATGTGGTATTTCTCTTTTACTCTGTGACAAAAGTACTTTCCATGTTTGTGTGACTGAAATCGCAACACTTGCTGTCTAAGAGTTTTATTCTGGGACACAATTGCAATCTCATAAGTAACATGCTGCACCTCTGGCTTTATACTCTTTTCTCCAAAAATAATGAACCACCTCACCAAGTGGAGGATTTTTTTGTTGTTGCAGTTGAAGCATAGTATGTCTTGAAACACATGATTTAAGATACCTTCAAATTTTGCTGGATCCATCTTAAAATTGATACTTGCAATATTTAGGTAAGCTTGCCTGAGAAAATTGTGAAGATCATCTCAAGCATGCTCTGCACAGCTGAAAATGACAAACCAGGTAGGTGCACCTAAATTACGAAGTATGCACTTTAACTCAGCATGCCAATAGGACCATTACTCATTTGTACTACTTTAAAATGCCATGAGTTTCATGAGTTACACTCAAGAAGTTCATCAGTACTACAACCTTTCTCTAGAAATTCTCTAGCACTCATATTAAGGAATAGTGCTCCTTCTATGAAAATATATATGACAGCAAAGAACAGAACAACCATTTCACTTTCAGACAAAACCTGAAAAAGATATTAAAAGTTCTGTGGGAACTATGAATCTTCAGAAGATAGTCTAGTTGACCTATGCTCAGAAGCAGGGATAAGTACTAAATGATCATTATAACAACCTCCTTCTCCTGTAGTAAAGAGAAGTTGAGAACAGCAGGCTTTTAAACTCTTTCTCCAAAAACTAAAGCTGTCTTTTGCCTACGACACTTGATACAAATCCAACGCATCACTGATGATATCTCTAGAGTGCAGTGTGTGAATACTTTAGTGCTCATAGATGTCTTCTGCTTTAGTTGAATTCAGGCCTAGCAACATTTTTATTAAGCCAGAATAATCGGAGTAATTTTGGTAATTTTGCTTTTCTCTTGTGATGCAAAATTATTTAAAATTGCACAATTTCGCCAGTTGCTTAGTGTGGAGGAATTTGGGCCAGCAATGCTTACCCAAGAGCACAGGAACAGAACCTGAGCAGCTGCTGGCTGCTGCTGCTCCTGTTTTGTTACATTTAGCGCTACTTTCTTTGCACAAAATGTGCTATCAGGCTCATTGTGGACACAAGTGCTAAACAAAATGGTGCTGAATGCAAGGTTAGGCTACTTGCATAATTCTGCATCACCTTTTTTCTGTAATTTTGTGTAATTATGCTACAGCAAAGTGCACGATTACGCCCACCTCTAGTTGAATTTACTGTCTAAAACTGACCACACTCTCTAGACTTTGTGTGTTAAGTGAAGAAAAATATTGATCTATCTTTATATATTTGTAATACTTGTTTTCTGCTGTCAAGTACAGTAGACCTTTCTTCACCTTATCTAAGCTAAAAGGTTTTTGATAAATTGTTCTATCTTTTGTTGCCACACTATTCACTAAAACCCACTAGTGGTTCTTCAATTTTTCAGTCTACAGCAAGAGTTTCAATGTTCTCCATCAAGTTCTCTTTCAGGCATTTTAATAATTCAGTTGCAAGTTGCTTTGCTGTTTCTGGCTACAGAGGAAATATAGCTTGAAAAGGGTGCACAGTTTGGATAACAATACTCTCATAATCATTATAATCATTCAGCTGCTGCAGAGCAGCAGGAACTGGAGAGATTTCTAAGCTATTATAATGCACCTCGCAGATATTTTATTAACATCCAGTTTACTACCACAGGATTTGCGGAAAACTTGGTTGAAATATGGATCAAACGATTCCTCAGCCATTAAGTATAGAGAAAGATTAAACCACTGTATTAGCTTGTTGTCATCAGTTTTTGACATCAGTGTCATTTTGTGTGGGCCTTATAGTTTGTATGCTTGCTAAAAACACATACATTATTTAGAGTTTTTGCTGATGCCACTGTAAATTCAGTGATTTCTTTACTAAAACTGTCTAATACGTTCTCTCCAGTGATTATGTCATTGGCAATTTACACTACTGCTTCATTTTCTTCAATCTCTTTCTTTCCTTAAGTCATTTGAGTTTATTCTGAAATACTTGTTATATCAGAGTCTGTCCCATTTAACAGCACTCTATTCATGATTGCATGACAAAATATTGAGAACAACACATCAAATTTCAAGCACATTGTCTGAAAAATATGACGTGCTAAAATATTGAGTTTACATACTAGGGGGCAGATTTACAAGTTCTGGCGCATCCCGTCAAATCAGCAGGGATGCGCCAGAATAGATGCGACAAGCAATTCTCTCCTTGCGCCACCACGGATGCGCCGCATTTACAATGCGGCGCACCGTGGCGCAAGGATAGGCCGATGTGTGTCGCATCCTGTGGCGTAAGGGCGGCGCATTGCTGGAGTCGTGTTGCAAGCGCGACGCGGCTCCAGCAATGCACAGGGGCCGCCCATACCTAACATGGTGCGTCACTCCTTATGCCTGCTTCAAGCAGGCATAAGGGTTTGACGCAGCAGCGTCGTAAAAGTGACTCAGTGAAATCTTGTAGATTTCACTGCGTCACTTTTACAAGGCTTTCCTGCGACGGAACGCCCACCCTGCGACGGAACGCCCACATGAAACCTGACGCAGGTTTCATGTGGCACAGGGCTTTACAACGTGACGCATCTCCCTAGATGCATCACGTTGTAAATAAGGCGCAACGTGGCGCATGGTTTACGCCCCCGCTGCGTCACAGAAGTGACGCAATGGCGGCACAAATGTGTCGCAAGGGGCTTGTAAATCTGCCCCTTTTCATGTAATTCACCAAAATGCATTGGCAACAATATTTTGGAATAGATTATCGGCAAAATAAGGGTAAGAAATTAAAATACAGATTTATGACTATATAAAACATTACATTTTATTATTTAAAACGTTAAAGTACTAAATAATAATGTAAATAATAATAATAATAAATTATAAGTAATGTTAAAATCCGCATATATATAACATATATCACACTTAATTAAATAAATAAAATATTATTACAAAATTACACTTCAAATAAAAAAGTTCATTATTTTTATAAAATAATATATTCTTTTAACAAAAAAATAAAACTAGGAAAAATGATGGTCTTTGGAGGGGTTAGATTTACTTTTTCCACCCCACCATATAAAAAAGCAGTGAAAGAGTTGGACTTTTAAAGCATTAAACTTACTTTTCACACTGCAGTGTAAGCAAAATCCTGGAAAGAGTTGGACTTTGTAGAGGTTAGGTTTATATTCCCACTCCAACATAACCAACACTAGGGGAAGTGTTGCACTTTGGAGGGGTTAAATATACTATTCCAACTCCAATATAAACAACAGGTGGGCAAGTGCTCAACTTTGGAGGAGTAAGATTTACTATTCCCAGTCCAACATAAGCAAAATCAGAAAATGTGTTGAAATTTGAAGAGCTCATATTCACTATTCTCACTCCAATCTGTGCAACAGGTGGGAAAGTATTGGACTTTGGAGAGGTTAGATTTATTCTTGCTCCAACATAAGCTAAATCAGAAAAGGTGTTGAACTTTGGAGGCAGTCAGACTTAGGGCCTAATTATGACTTTGGCGGCATAAGCCGCCGGCCACCGCCCTTCTCCCACACTGCCAAAGTTGACCCCCGACTGCCCGCCAGATTAGGAGTTTTCTCCCAGTCTGGTGGGCAGTCCTTTGGTGGTCGCAGGCGATAAACATTAGAAAGGCACTGCTAAGGGAACACCAAGGCACGTTCCTGCACAGCAAGAACTGTAAGGTCCATGGCATCCAGGAACTGGGGGTGCATGCAGACAGGGGGCACACCATGCGCCCACCTATATGCATCCCTTGGCCCTGAGGCACCACCGGGCACTGTAGGGCACCCTTAGTTTCCTCACTGCCACACTTTTCATGGCGGGCTCACTGCCTTGAAAACTGTGGTGTTGAGGAAACTCGTAATATGCTTGGCAGTGCCGCAGTGGTACCACCAGCATATTGTGGGTCTCACACCGCCACGCCACTGCCGAGGGATCATGGATTCCTGGTGGCTGCAACGGTCCAATGGCGGTCCGACTGCCAAAGTCGCAATACAGCAGTTGGACCACTGGTGTGGCAGTTGCTGCACCACCACCGTGGGTTTGGCAGTCCTTCAGACTGACAAACTCTTAATCAGGCCCTTTGTATTAGCAGTGTGGAAAGTGTTGGACTTTAGAGGGGTTAGATCTACTACTCACTCCCCAACCTAAGTAAAATCAGGCAGAGTGTTAGGCTTTGAAGGGATCAGACTTACAATTCTCATTCCAATCTAAGCAACAGTAGGGAAAGTGTAGGACTTTGGAGAGGTTACTGTTACTATTCCTACTCCAACATAAGTGACTTAGAGTTACATACACAATTCTAACTCCTAAGTTTGCAAAACATTTAAATACATGACATTATATAAACATATTCAAAATAATAATATACCATATAGAGAAATACAAATATATGTAAATAGATTAAAAAAATAAAAACATTGTAAACAAGAAATACAATACATTTAAAAGAAATACACTTCCATCCCAACTAACCAAAAAAAACACAAACTCCCTAAAACACTTAAAATAATTTATAAATGAAATAATAATTCCATTAAAATATTAAGATAAGCAAAACAAAAGTAAAATGAATAATAAATATAAAATGCATGCCACAAAGTTTATTATTAAATATACTTATCAATAAATTACCAATTAATTAAAAAGTATCAACTAAATCACTTAACAAATAATCAGTTAAATAGTTTACATAATTAACTACCAAATGCATGCTTAAATAACATTAAAAAATTACCTTGCTAAAAAATATATAATTAGAATACCTTCCCAACCTATTTCCTACAAACCCAACATCCCACTACTAAAATCTAAATTATTATTTAAACTAAACAAAAACAAAATATACATACAACCCGCTACTACATTATGAATTACTAATGAAATGTAAAAAAATTTAATTGCACATTAAACTTTGCAAACTATACTGCAAAACATTTAAAACAATTATACTAATAATACCAACATTTGAATGAACAAGTACTAATATATACTAATTTCATTACAAAACGATATAGGTTACAGCAATTTTAAAGTAAGAAATATTATGTGCAACAATATTTTTCAAAACAATACAAAATTTAAAAAAAACATTTTTTACCTTCTATATTCTGTGCCACAATATTTTTGTAGAGATCATATTTTTTACACAATATTTAGGTAACACTATATTTTCAATTCGCTATTTGTGATAAAGACGCTAATCATTGCTTTTAGATGGTGCACTGGATATTTTAATGAACTTTCTAAATAGATAGCACATTTTATTTTCATGATCTCACAGCATCCGAATATGATGGAAAGTACTGGTCACACTCCTGTTTTGATGAGCAAGCTTAAGAATGCACTCGTAAATTTGAAAGTTTCCTAACTTTGCATGGATCAAGAACAGGAAAAAATCTACATTTCTGCTTTGCAGTTCCTCTGCTACACTTGTTTAAGAAAAATCTGAGTTTCTCAATTGGCTATTATCATCATATGCTGCAGATATTACTAGACTGCAAACCATATAATGCTCGAGAAAGCCTTTGCATGCAACACTTAATTGCTAACTATATCTTCTTCATTTCTTGGCACTATCTTCTTTGGCACTGCTGTACATTCTTTCTTTTTATATGCATGTGCATCTCTGTCTACAGCAAAAACTAATGTTTGCTTCTGAAAATAGCTTTCGTCATTACAAAAATATTCAGGGGCAGATTTACCAGCCCCTTGCGCCACTTTTGCATCACTTTTCCCATGTTAAAAGTGACGCAAAAGTGGCGCAAGGGGCTTGTAAATCTGCCCCTCAGTACTGAAGTATGTGTCCAGTCTTCCCTCAAACGTGGGACAAAAGTTCAACTTGTTTATATTCTGCTTTTTTAATGAATTCATTAACCTTTCATTCTGTTAAAAAAATTGAACCAAACAGCTTCCCTTTTGAAGATCTTCTCTACAAGAGAATTTACAAACTATTTCTGCTTGTATCTAGCCACTCTCATCTTTATGCTTCATTGACTTCATAATGTTGTTTACTATAATATTGTGAAAAAACCTTTCATGACGTTGTTTACATGTATTGCTTCTCACAGAAGTTTCTTCATTTCTACATTTGCATGCATACTTGCATTTTTCTAAACTACCTGGAACCATTCTTGATTTTGGTTCTCCCTGTGTCTCACTTCACCTTCATTCCTAAATTGTGTTTTTCCTACTAATTTTTAATAATTGCTCGACTCCTGTTACTTACATTCAGCCTCATTTGCACAGTTCTACCTGAGTGTTTATCTGCTCTAGATTAGCTACTTCCTTCGTGAGCTTCTTGGCATGTATTTCCTTTTCTTTTCTGTACTTTTATTACTTGTAAACCGACAGCAACAAAGACAAGATAATAAAAATATGTTATTGTTTGTATGTGTAAATAATGTGTAGTAAATATTAAATTTTATAAAAAGATGCATAAATATGTAAAAATGTATGTGTTTATAAGAAAACTAGCAAAATAATTGAAAAAAATGGATACCAAATGATAAGAAATTGTATATGGACTTATGGATTGCATTCTCCAGGTAGAAATGCAATATAGAATAGATGACAAACACCACATTAAAAACCAGCGGATACATAAAACATAAAGTACCGCATTTAATTACTGGCACAATTAGAATCTATATTTTCTAGATATACAAAGCATAGTAACCTAAACTTAAAGGTCCAACATTGTAAATTATATTAGAAGATTAGAATGTAAATAGGTCCATTAAAGACAATGGAACAGTACCACATTAAGAATGTTGATATAGGCTCACAATTTTCAACATTACAATGTACTAATCCAGAGCCTCTGCCTCGCTTTTCCCCTAACTCTCTAGGATATGTCGACTGGGCAAGGAACACTAAAAGCAAGATATACAAGAACATTCCATCTCCTTCCTCACATAGCTGACAATGTCACTGCTTCCTTGGAAAGAGGGAATGGTTTGACTCTGATTAGCTTTCATGTCTCATAGCGGTCTCCAAATTACAAAACAAGTTTCACAAATCTCAAGCAGTATGGCTCTCACTGTTACCCACTTTCAAAACTCTTGCAATGTATAGAAGTATTTCTTTCTGACAAAACAAAACAAAATAACACCCACTCAAGTCTTGGAGGAATGAGAGTGTGTGAACCCTCTGAAACTCCTAGAAGGTTATTACTTTAAATTAAGACTTTTCACCCTTAACAGGGATATATTCTAACAGCCTAGTGCACCACTGTTGCAGAATATACCTAACAGTAAAGGCAAACTCCTCTCTTTTTATAGACACTCACCTTCTACTTGGGCCAATAACTCTGTAACAGCCCATTTATGGTCAGTATAGACTGTGAGTTATAAGGCTATAATATGCAGTGTCTTTCTGCACCTTTTAAAAGGCCGACATGTTTAATAATTTTTTTCCTATAGTGCCTACTATCTTGTCACTATACTGTAACTTGGGTTCAATGATCTGTATGTCAATATTACACCACTATTGAATTTTCAGTATTGAAACCACTTTTTCACATCCTTAATATTCATCAGTGCTGTTGAAAATGGGTTCAGCCCATTTAGTCGATGGTAATTGGACTGAATATGTTTGCCACTAGTGTCCACCTTTTAAGATAAGGTCACTGTGATGCAGATAGGATAAGAGACACTGGGTCAGTTACACATGAACACTTGTGCACACGTATGTGCACACAGGTGCGGGCTGCGCATGAGAGACTACCATCATATGCAGCCTGGTAGCTGCACACTGGTAACATGTCTGTTGCATCCTAGGATCAGCCAGGGGTGCCCGGCATCTAGAACTTACCATCCACACTTATAAAGCCCTGTACGAGGGAGAGACAGTGAGCAAGACCCTGGACCTGGAAGGTTATGAAAAAGAATTCATGGGCAGCTGTAAAGAGAAGCCATGTGATGTCCTGCTAAGGATTCTGTCTGCAGCTAACCCTCAGGACTAGATGGGTCTCTCCAGGTCATGAGGCACTAGCTCCCTTATGCCCCCCGAGGACCAACTGGGAGAAGATCTGGACTACACCGCCACTCCAAGTGCCCTGCAAGACAGCCAGCAGGCTCAAGAGCCTGGGTGTGTGGGCAGGAAGATACTTTGCTACCTGGAGGCAGAGGAGCTGTGCAAGAGGTCCCCCAGCAGGAGAGGGGCACCAGGAGTCAGAAAAGGAGAAGACTGGTGCTGGGAGCTAGCAACACTAGCTCCACACAAAGTGTGCCCTTTATACGCTAGGAAGTCTTTAGTAATTGCTCCTGGTGGCTAGAGCTCCCCACCAGAAGCAAAACAAGCCAATGATTGACCCAACAGGGCCAGAGGTATGCTTCTTGGAATAATTGACAATGTTATCATGCCTGTAATAAGGATACACATGTGTGGTGCTCTGATGAACTCTAATGTTATACCACTGGGGTGGGCCAAGTCCTGGGGTCTACGCATTCAGGGTTAATTAATTGGTTTGGGGGAGCAGGTGTGGATGGGGCCCCTCTGCTGAATGCCTATTACCCATCGGGCCCCCATCTCCCAGGGTGCAGGTACAATAATGGATGATCCGCCTTGCGAGAGCCAGTACAAGAAATTTGGGGACCAGGGATCCCATCCCAGAGTTTCAGAGGCACAGAGAACCATGGGGGAGGTGCACCAGCTCTTCAACCCTCCCACCTGTACTCCATGTAGTGGAAGGAATGCTTGCCTCTGCCTCCACCTGCTAGGAACATAGCAGGCATGAGCCCTTGCAGGAGGCGGGCTCTTACCAAGCACAGAGAGACCGTGAAATCTTGAGGGCATTGTGGCTCCCCCCAAGGGGCCCAACACATTTTGGAGTTTGTGGGTCTCTCAAGTGGGAAAAGGGCACCCAAAACAAAAGTAAACAAACACACAACATGTGGCTGTGAACAGCAGACAGCAGGCAGAGCCGCTCATGAAACTTCCCCTTTCAAGGCTGGAGTGCACATAATGCCCTGCACACTCTTTGGTTTGCATTTCTTCTCCCTTGTGGTGTCATTGGAGGGGCAGAGGCACCACCAATGTTCATTCCAGGTTTTGTGGGGGAAGTAGGAGGTGCAGCATCAGTCCCAGGATTAATATAATTAATTAACCCTTTGTCTCCCAGGTCATAGCATGCATAACCTGGAAAGACTGTGCAGCTCTTTTCAAGTATTCCTTGAGTTGGTGCTTGGTGCTCTTCGGCTCGGCGTGCAAGGATCCCTAGTGGTTGGGTCTATGGATGCCTTATGTGGCCTAAAGGTGCAAGAGAAATACTCTGACAATGTTATTTTAATTGTCAATGCTTTATTTAAACTATCGTGTTTCTAATGATCATTCAATGTTGCAATGCTTATTTTATTTAGTAATGAATGCATGTATGCTTCCATTGATGGTATACACATGTGCTTACTGTGATATCATGACCCCTTGACAAAGCCAATAGGCATGCTATGTATATTAATAGGTTGACCATGTGACAAAGTAAAAATCAGGAGAGGGAGGGAAGAGGGAAACGGAGGTCGTGACTCACCCTCCTTCTATACAGTGTCACAATCAAGAGAGTCAACCTCAAGTCATTCAGGGTGGGCCACTTGATATAGGGGAAATAACTTTTTTTTAAGGAACTCTTACTCCTGTTAATCCATGAATGTTATCCAGTGACGTGCTTCATCATTGAGTTCTTCCCAACCCTCTGAGGGTCGAGGCATGCTGGGACCTCTTTTCTTATTCAGTATTTATTCACAGGTCCATTTGGCAAGGGTAAAAACCACGGAAAATGAGCTAGTTGCAGTTACTATCACTCCTTAGCCCTTAGGTCTGATCAATTAGTTTCTGCCATGTTCCCCAATTCAGTGGATTTCATAAGGATCAGTATGTCCCTGTAATCACCCTTTTGGGAAAGGGTGACTGACTATTTATTTAATCATTCACACCATGCCACACACATACACAGTACGCTACCGTAATAACTTTTCTTGGATGTAGGCCCACCTTGAGGATAAGAAACATATTTAGTCAATGCAGGGGACTATGAGTATGGTGCAAAACATGGTTATGGTACGACATGTGAAAGTGGAAAAAACAGAAAGATACTGTGTCTACCATGAGGTCATAATGCTAAAACAGAATCTGGTGCATGTGCCAGTGTCTTCTATGCTGATACAAACATGGTGAAAACACTAAACACACAAGCAACAAGTGAGAGGTTCAATGTATAGTACAGATATACACCCTCAAGGATAGTTAAATTAAATGCCTACTTATTTTGTGGATGGATTTCGGGATGGAAGAGTGTCCAATAGTCATACACTGTGGGGAGAAATAGTATTGTAAATAGTTTGCCATAGTTGGTATTGCTGGTGCTACACTGCCTCTGCTTCGGGTAAATGGCCATGTACTGAAGTCATTATGGGTACCCATTTGGCCCAAGACCTATTCATCGCCTCCGGAGACTACATGTTACTGATTGCAGTACTAAGAAGGACTTAAGTACACCCTTGCATTCCCTGATTGGTCCAAACCGCGTTCCTAGAGAGAGGCGGTCAAACCACTAGACCACGCAGCTCACAAGCTGGCCGCCTGGGATGGAACTACTTCCTGGTTCCTGTGCGGGCCTGCCATAATGTTATATGGTGCTAGAGGCATTGGTTAAAAACTGAAAAATGACAGTTATCAAAGAGCCTGAAAGGTATATAAAATGCCTAAAACACTTAAAACACCTACATGTAAAAACATTATAAAACGTTAGTGCACTAAAACACTAAAATACACCAAACAAACCCAAACTACCAGAACTTTTTTAGCAGAGGAGAAGATATCGCGAAGTTTTGACTCAGTGGCAGATTAAAACTTCCAGCACTTACTTGGCAAATAAAAACAGATAACATTTGTCAAAAATATTACGCCTGGGCGGAGCTCGCGGAGTTCTGCTACACAGAACTCCGGGAAGTGACAAAAAACTCCTCCAAGCTATGCGGAGTTCCGCGAGTGGTGGAGTGGGTTACTTTGTGCCATTCGCACTGATTTTTATTGCTGGGTGCTTGTCCCGTGCTGTAAAATCAGCACGAACGGCATCTTGCACAGTGCAAGAGGGCACTGCTTCTTTCTGCTGCTCGAGTAGAAGTTCTACTCAGCGACAGCTTTCTCAACGCGAATGGAAGGTTTCTCAACACAAGCAGTAGCGACTGTCCGCGACCGTCCACATTGAGAAATCTCACAGGGAAGTGGTCTAGCATCAGATTTTTCCCGTTTGCCAACTTACTGTTGGCGAGCGCAAGCGAGGAAAAAATGCTGCTCTGCTATGCGGAGCAGAGTTTTTTGGAACTCCGCGAGCTCCATGCTGAGCAGAGTGTGAAAAACTCTGCGAACCGAGCGGAGTTCACCTCCCAGGCTTAAAAAAGATGCCTATCCCACTTATGAAATTAACCCCATCCCGTCCCTAATCTGAACTTTTAGCATCTGTCACCCTAAGTGGGGAGGGTAGGCCCAGTCGTGGGTCCCTTGCTCGCTGTGCATCTGGATTCAAGCTAGCCTGGCTGATGAGGGGTGATGCCCCGGAATCGGTCCGAGGATGCTTGTTTCTGGTCCAGTGAGGACCCGGTTGGCAGCTTGGACTGGACTGTTTCCATGAGGAGCAGGATCAAGACTGATTTGCATATGGCTGGGTCCAAACTGGAGTGACGTGGTGAGCAAAAGATCAATGGATTTAATACAGATCTCTTGACTGGGGGTGAATGGTAGATTTATTCAGATTCTGTCCTTCATCTGTTGCCTCAGCATTTATGACTCCAAGTGGGACGGGTATGCCCAGAAGTGGGTGCCTTGTTCGCTGTGCCACTGGATTCAAGCTAGCCCGGCTGATGAGGGGTGATTCCCTGAAACTGGTCCCAGGATGCTTGTTTACGATCAAGGGAGGGCCCGACTTGGCATTTCAGGCTGTACTGTTCCCATGAGGGGCAGGGTCAAGACTGATTTGCATATGGCTGGGTCCAAACTGGTGTGGACTGGTGGGCAAAAGAATGATGGATTTTACCAAGATCTCTTGACTGGGGGTGAATGTTTGATTTATTCAGCATTCTGTCCATCATTTATTGCTGAAGTATTTTTCACTCTAAGTGGAATGGGTAGGCCCAGACGTGGGTCCCTTGATTTCTGTGCCCATGGATTCAAGCAAGCATGGCTGATGAGGGGTGATACCCTGTAACCGGTCCCAGGATGCTTGTTTCCTGTCCAGGGAGGACCAGGCTTGGCAGATCGGGCTGGACTGTTCCCATGAGGAACAGGGTCAAGACTAACTTACAAATGGCTGGGTCCCAACTAGGGGGACGTGGTGAGCAAAAGAACTATGGGTGTAACCCGGATCTCTTGATTGGGGGTGAATGTTTGATTTACTCAGCATTCTGTCTATCATTTACTGCTGCAGTATATATTTGTGAAGCATTGCATAGTATTTGGTGGCATATGCTTAATAAATGTAGTTTTCCTTTCTCAAAGAAAAAACACTGACAGAACAATGATTTATTGAGTGTTGTTGTGTGTCAGTGAATGGAGATTACTTCCCCATACCACCTCTCCTGAATAGGCCTTGGACTGCTCTGGCTCACTACTCTAAGAGAGTCCAGCGCTGCAATGGGATACTTGGTTCCCAGTAAGTAAACAACTGTTCACCTATTACTTGTGTAGGGCTTACATCACAACAAGTAGCCCAACAAATAACCCAATTTCTTACAAATGCTCAGTAGCACTTTCCTCATACTTACTTTTCTAACAAATGAGCAAAGAAATGGGTGAGATGAAGAGAGCACACAAAAACATGGCTAAGCAAAAAGAATAGATGCAATAGTAGAATGTGACAGGAAATAATTTGACAAAGAAATGAAAAGAAAAGAAGAAGAAAGAGAAGAGAGGGAAAATCATAATTAGGTATGGTATATAGTGGGAGGGTGTAAGGCACAGAATAAAGGAGATAACAAAAATGGAGACCTACATTGGCCAACATCTACGTTACCATAGTTTTAGGATGTTTATAATGTGCAACTGCTTAACTGTGCAAGAGACACTACGATAATCTGAAACATTCCATAATATAAGCTAAAGTGCAAGTAAATATTAGATAGTGTCACAAGAAACATTCTAAACACAACGTTCCTACTAATATTTTCATGTGTGTAACCTAGGGTCTTAGCACTATAAAACAATTTTGTCTCATCGCTCTCACTCGCTCTCATAGAAGCAACTACATTTTCTTTAAAGAAATCACCTTTTCCCATCCTTGTTGTCTACCAGTAGTGACCAGCATCTCTTTTATACTTGATTTTCTATCAGGGGAGCATACTAATAGATGAAGAAATTAATAAACAGAAAAGCGAACAGCAGGAAAAATTATACGTATGGTCTAGTAAATGAATGTTACTTAAGAAATAAAAGGAGAGAAGAGGAGAAGAAAAGAGAGCACACAGAAAGTCATGGATTACGTATGGAATAAAACCACGGGGTAATAAGCACAGGATAGATGAGAGAGCCATTCATTGACCTACATTATGCACCACCAACCTCTCTGATTTTTAACTATATTACATTTAGTGATTTCCTAACTATGGCATCTATAGTACACTCATCGAAAATATTCAATATCATAACTAAAAATAAAAATAAACAATATGCAGTCTCACTCTACAGTATTTAAACACAGACATGCTTAATAACTTTGCCTGTAGTGCCTAATATGTCTGCACTATACAGTAGCTTCTGGTCAAGCCATATAAGGTTTGAATTTCCACTGACAAAACCACTTTTTCCATCCTTATTATTGTCCAGTGCTCAGTAGTACCATCCTCATACTCACTTTTGTAACAAATGAACAAAAACACTGGTGATGTGTAGAGAGTGCATTAAAGCACAATTGAGGAACCAGGATAGAAACAATAGTAGAATGTAAAGGAAAGTGATTTTAAAAATTAAAGAAGGCAAGAAGAAGACAGAGCAGAGAATGCAAGGGTGTAAGGCACAGAATAGAGAACACAGCGAAAATGTGGATCTGCAAAGGACAGTTTTTACTTCACTATAGTTTTAAAATCTTTATAATGTGTCACTTCTTAACTGTTCAAGGCACATTCAGGTAATCACAAATATGCCATATTATATGTTGTACTATAAATAAATAACCCAGTATCACAGGACTGTCTTAGACCCTAAGCTCCACCTCTCTGTTTTATTATGACTTTCCAAAGGGATACTGAAGAAAGGAGGGGTTAGTTACTTCAGTTTAACTTTGGATTTTCCTTTCTCACCTCTTCCGGTAACCATACACACCACAAGAAGATCTAGAGCTGATTACACATTAATTAATTTCCAGTAATTTTCTGGCCTAGTCTCAAACTTCATTTCACATGATTTTCAGAAAATACTAATGCACAATTCCACATAGTTTTCTCATGGTTAACGTGTTGTTTCTTGATCTTCAGATCTCTATCATGTTCATCGTATATACCACACTCATGTTCTGGTATTCACCACTCATATTTAGTAGACAACTATTCTGCAAAGTAAGTTTTCTATGGAATTTCTAAATGGGAATCTCACCACTTCAGTAGGACTGAATTTAGCCTACTTTTTCAACACTTTCTGAACTGCGTTTCCCAAAGTAAACATTTTTCAATATGAAATACTTTGGAGCTACCTGACACCCACTCCAAAGCATACTCACTGTGTAGAATGTGCACTTTTCCACCCAAGCTAAACCCTATACTTCTCTGCTCTGTTTTAATATCACTCTTAAAAGGGATGATATAGGAAGGAGGGGATAATTACTTCAATTTCACTTTGGATATTAATTTTTCACCTACTCCAGTCATCACGCATAACACTAGAAGTTAAAGCTCTGGAACAAATTAGACATTAAATCATTTTCTGTAGTTTTGCGGCCTACTCTCAAACTTCATTTCACATGCTTTCGTAAGTTATTACTGCACTGTTTCACATAGTGATCTACTACATCACATATAGTACTTGTAGACAACACTCATATTCAGTAGAAGAGTATAGTGAAAAGTGAGTTTCAGTCCACAGTCTAAAACTAAATCTCATCACTTCTGTAGATCTAGCAGCACCCGACTTTTTGAACCTTTCAGAAGTGTATTTCCAATGAAATCCATGTCCATTCAGCTCCAAATTGTTTTTACCTTAAACCCTATGTTGCTCTGCTCGGTTTTGTTATGACTTTCCAAAGGGATCTATAGGAAGGAGGGGTGAGTTACTCAAGCTTCACTTTGAATCTTCTTTTCCCATCTGCTCTATGCACCACACACACACACCACAAGAAGTTATGGTTCTGAAGCTGATTATATGTTAAATAAATTTCAGACGTTTTTTGGCCCATGCTCAAACTTTACTTCAAATGTTTTCACACATCACTAACACACTATTCCACATAGTTTTTTCAGTGTTAACATGCCGTTTCTACATCTTCAGATATCCAACTTCAATACCACAGACATTTTCAGTTGATAACTATAGTGGAACGTAAGCTTTGTCTGCAGTTTCCAAAGGCTAATCTCATTCTTCAGAAGGCCTGGTTTCAGCCTACATTTTGCTGAGTTTCTGAACTTTGTTTCCCAGAGATGTATGTGTATTGACCTCCAATTTCTTTGTTAGAATGTAAGAGAAGAAAGCAAACATTGTTACCAATTAAATATTTTAGAGCTGCCTGATATCTCTTTCAAAACCATCCTCACTGTGTAGAATGTGCCGTGTATCCCACCTAAAACATTGTGGCAGTCTGCTCTGTATCCTTACTTCATCTCAAGTTTTCAAACAGACAAAAAATGCTAATCCCATCTTGCTGTACGTATCTGCATGTGACAAGTATAACACCATTAAAAAAAACGTGTTGAACTTTTTTGTGTCTTGTAAAAATAGCCCAATATAATACCACATTCACCATATAGTACATCCCTTGTCCTCCTTAGGGGACTCATACTTGAAAAGCAGTTGAGGTAGGTGAACAAAACAGTTTTTGGTTCTCTCTGTTTTCTTTCCATGTTTATTTATAATATTTTAAATAACTTTAACCTTTATTTTATTTGTTTACTTTAATTGTCAATATGTTAAACAAATATTTATATTGCAGTTCTACTTGAATTGAAAACCACATATTAAACTGCAAAGAACGTTTCACATTCACCCAACAGTGAACACTCCTCCCACTACTGTACACCAGTTTCCTAGACAATAAAGTAAGACCTGGTTACAAGCCTGTCACCAGATCAAAAGTTTACCAAACCTAGGGGCATATTCTCAAGGAGCTATCGCCGAGTTATCGGCACGTTATCGCAGCCAAATGCGCGATAAATTTATCTCCCCATTCCCAAGCTGGTGCTAACTGCCCATAACACCAGTTTACCTGCGATAGCAGTCGCAAAAAACATCGCCACAGATGCCCCCGGCAACTAACGCTAATGATATGCAGAAAAGGCGTACCCGTGCAAAAAGCCGTGACAACACCACTCCACAACATTCTCAACGACCAGCCCGATCCGCAATAAGATCACAAAACATGCGATAAGGCGCGTTAGCAGCAGGAAATTAACACCTGCTCTTACCTGGTGCAAAGTCGGACGACAACCTGCAACAGACAAGGGAGCACAGCCCATAGCCACACATGAAGAACAACAGATGCCATGGAGCCACTCACCATGCATCCCGGAGCCCCAAGAGGGCAACAACACCCACCACCACCACACCCAGGACCCCCCCCGGGGCCCCACTCCGGGCACCCGCCACCCACACCCGGACAAAGATATGTCACATCAACCTCACGAAATCATGAACGAAACAATGTGCCCCATGTAACACAATAACAACACCTAACCTACATGTGGCGTCAGAAAAATGAGAATCATACATTCATCTTAGACTCCGCAAATAATTAGTTTCATACAGAATAAACACAAAATAACTATTTTGAAGAGTCACGGCAGGTCCACCCAGGACAATATGGAAGTCACAGCCTGCAAAACAAATTTCCAGATAAGAAGGTGTGTCATGCGCTCATCAAAGGACAGAGAGAGCGAGCGAAAGTGAGAGAGAGAGAGAGAGTGAGAGAAAGAGAGGGAGAGGGAGAGGGAGTGAGAGAGAGAAATAGAGATATTGTACAAGGAGCACAAGGCCAATCGGGCTCCTGGCTCATACATGCCAACTGTTGTGTGTGTATCGCTATTGGTGCACACTAAGTCAAAGGCCTGGCATCAATAGCAACGCGAAGGCCACATCACATATCAAAAATGCAAGCAGTAGTCAGACCAACATCAGGAATGAAAGCTCCATTGTCTCAATACACAAGGCTGAAGGACACCTGAACCCCCGACCTTGGTCCTAAATGCGGCTGGCACTCCCTGCGAGAGATACCAAACCAGATCGTGATGACTCCCATACCACGAACTGCGCGAATGAAAGACCAACGTGTCCACACCCCACACACACTTGTCCCTGCCTGAGGCACACCTGCTTGGGATGCCCCTGACACATAAGTAAGAAACAACCCATACGCCCAAACGTTGCACACAAACACAACTCATTGCTCTGAGTAGTGGCATCTCATCCACACAACTGCCACCTGTCAGAAGTGTGCCGGTGCTACGAGACCAACAAAGGCAATGGCTGGCAATCCTGGGCACATGCACAACCCCTGTCACGTGGAATTGTACCGTGCACAAATGCTGCATCTGTTGGGATCACTGCCACTGGCAGTGTTGCGCATCAATTACCGTCTGAGTTTCCGTCTTGCGTACGTCACCTGTGTCCAGCCCTGGTTCCACTGTCGATCATGCACATTCGAGTGGCCAATGGATGTCTGCCTATCCAACACAACGGTAGTTGAACTGGATTATGACACGTGTGTGCGCCCCCTATTGGCCCACGAACAGGAGTGTAACCGTGACACCCGTGCATGGGATGCCTTGATATTTGGTGTATGTGCAGGCAGTTGGGCATGGGAGATTGCACAACTCCTCGTGTGAAGTGACCACATCGAGGCGCTCCCCTATTGGGCTGTGTTGCGGATTGGTGAAACGGTGTGGACGGAGCACAGCTGCCCAGACCAGGTAATGGATTGGCTCGCCCTCGCGTCCCTTGACCTTCGACAACGATGTACTCTTGGAACAGATTGCCCATTAAGCAGCGCTCTCATACATGGACGAGTAACTACATTCCTGCAGCCACAATTGATTGTCACCCACAGCACAGGTCCCCACACCTTGTAGCATCTTGGAGGAATTTCCACATATCCCACCACAACAGTGGACATGTCTGCCTTCGCCTGGATTCAGAATGCATGTGCGTGGACCTACGCGTGTGTACACACACCTGTGCAAGGTGATGCAGTCCCATGGGTGGAGCAGCACAGCGTCGCCTGGCAACGTTCCAAAAGCAGAGAAATTGCTGGGGGAAGAGTACACACATGGCAATGTAGCAAGACATGTGACCTTGTAGGATCCCTTCACCTGCTCACTGTGAGCAGAGCACACAGTCAGCGCAGTCCGGTGCTACAGCACTATGCAGATCCCATGGGCTGTGAGTCATGTCCCCTGACACGGGCCAATGAGCAGACGCTAAACATCACATGACTCATCCAGCAAGGCAAGGTGGGCTGAGACCGTTGACATCCGTAATGAATTGTGTGCACTTTTGCCACCCCATTACTTGCACCTCGCCATGTTCCTAAGCTGCCTGTAAGTGTCTTAAACATTGGTCTGCATGTTGTGGCCCTTGCCTTGCCTGTACTGACATGCACATGCTAATAAAGTCTACGCAACTTCACCTGTGTACAACTGTGATGAGTGTTGATTATAATGACAGATCATGTGCCTACATGTGCATTGTCGGTACACAGGGAGGCATTGACTGACGCTTGTTAATTGGGGGTGAGTCCCTATTGCCAGCTCCACCTCTGTGAGCCAGACATTGTGGCTGGGATAGTTGATGGCAGACCTGTGCTCCTACGTGTCCCCAGCAATGTGCATATGGTGTCCAACTTCTCGCCATGTAGAACAAGGTCATCCATCAAAACAGACTGTGTCCACACAGATGTGTGTGAGTAGGCATGCGAAGAGACGTTCTGTTGTCACATGTGATGGGGGACACCACTTAAGGACTGCTACCGAATGTGACATTTCCACACACAGCCCTATTTGATACATGGACGTGGTGCTACGTTTGGGGGCAACGGGATTGTTGTCACTGTGCAATGAGGCCACAGCTAGTTCACACCTTCACAGTCATTTAAGTGGCCATGTGGGTCAGGGTCAAACATGCGCATTGATGACATCTACCAGGGTGTACCTTTTAGTGCTATCGATGTCCCTACATTCATCCAAACATTTATTCGTGAGTGAACATAGACATGACACATCTGTGTGATTTGGAATGTTTTATTCACATTCTGGGGGGTGTCGGACCTGGAGCAGTGCATGGCCACTTCAAGACCACATAACATGGTTGCCCAGTGGTGGGCCAACCAGAGTTCTTGTGGCAAGGCAAAGTTGATCTGAAGAGGAAGGGTGCAGTCCGCCGCCGTGTTGCTGTGTCATTGGTACCAGAGCAGATATGGCAGTCCATGTCGGGGTCCATGTGAAGGTCGCAGAGTGTTTCAGGGGACAGTGGGAGGTGTTGTTCCAGGGCATGATGCAGAGAGCACGACCTGGCAGGGACAGGCCATATGGCGGGGATGGATGCTACTACTTCCTTCCTCACACAGTCATTACCCTCCACATCTTACTCCTCTGAGACGTCTTCTGTGTCCGGTGTGTCAGGTGTGTGTGGTGGGGTTATGGCTGTGTCACTGTGTGCCACTGACACATAAGGGTGCAAAGGTGATAGGGCTGCATCACTGTGTGCCACTGACACATCAGGGTGCGAAGGTGATTGGGCTGCATCACTGTGTGCCACTGACACATCAGGGGGAGGATATGTGTGTGTTGAGGTTCCTGCAGCAGTGACCTGGTACAGGCTCAGTGGCAGCAATGGCAAGATGAGGATCTGCAAGGCATGGAAGATCGCAGCTACATCTCGCTGGTGTTCAGCAGAGGCAGCCATACTTCCAGCCTGCATCAGCTCCATGGTCTCCATTGACCTCCGCATCTGTGCCAACTCTGTGCTGTCATCGCTTGGGCCTGTCTGCCTAGACAGTTCTTGTAACCGAGTAATGGACCCAGCGATGTCAGCCAAGGATTGCTGGTGAGCATGGTGCGGACAGTGGGTATCTGTTAGGGACTGTAGGTGCTCCCTGATGGGACTCAGGCACCCACGTATGGCATCGAGTTTGTCTGTCATGAGCTTGAAACCCAGCCACAGCTGATCTGCCATCTTCTCCTGGCACCCTAACACATGGAGTTTGAAATCCGTGTGTTGGTCGTGGGGGTCCTGGGAGGCAGCTGTGGTGGTGTGTGCTTCCTGCGGTGTGGTCTGTGCAGGGTGTGGGCTCACAGCGATGCAGCTGGGCTGCCCTGCTCCTGGAGGTGGGGTGCAGAGGCTGTCCACGAGCCGTTGGAGGGTGTCTGTGCAAATGTGCAGGGTGTCCTCTTCATCATCACTGAAGAGATGTGTGGTCTGCTCTGCAGGAGGTGTTGATTGTCCCTCTGCAATGTGAAGGGGAGATGCAGGTTAACAGTGTGTTCCATGTATGTTGACGCATTGTAGATGTTTACATTCAGACTGCATGACGATGTACATTGTGACTGTTTTGGTGCAGCTGGCTATTTGATGGGAGTCAGTGGACATTTCGACTACATGACGGATGTGTGGTTGTACTCGTACGTTATCAGCTCACAGTGTCATGCATTGCCAGTTGTGATTGGCCAGTTTCTACGCACGAGCGGCACCAGTTGTGTCCTCTGTCCTGTGGTGTAGGGGTTGCACTCTGTCCCACATTGTCATCAATGTTGATGCACTGTGATTGCTATGTGTGTGTGCTGCATTGTTGGCGATTCGCCCCTGCAGCTCTGCATTGGCGGACCCTTATCACTTTGAGTCGGTGTGCATTTGACATGTGTGCTTTACGGGTGCTGGGATGTTTGCGACTTGGGTCATTTGTGCTACTGGAGATATTTGGTACTCTTGTGCATTGTTTGTCTGCAGATGTGTTTTTTACGTCATGGTTTGTAGGTGCACGTGGATGTGTCAGAGTGTGACCTACTCCTTTATGGATGTGGTCCACACTCAGCCACCTCAGTGTCATCTCGTGCACCATGTCATGTATTATGACTTCAGCCATGCTATCTGTCATGCAGTGTCACTTGCATTGTTGGTGTGGCTCACAGAGCCGCTGCTTTTCGGGATTCAGCACATGTGCATGGGTAGGTTGTGGCATTGGTGATATGGAGGGGGGCCCATTTGTGCATATTGTGGACGGGGGACTACTTGGTGTTTCTATGTGTGCTGCAGTGTGCCAAGGGTATCAGGGACATGTTCCACAGTCATTGTGGGTGTGCAGTGTGCTGCACATGATTGTGAATGTGTGGCATTGTGCCCATCTGCCCCCGTCCCCCCAGTCCCTGGTCGTTACTCACCCTGTTGCTGTTGGGTCAGGTCATATCGGGCTGTGTCCAGACCCCGACTCCTTGCACCGTCTCCACGCTGATGACTGTGGCCACCATTTCCTCCAGCTCATCCAGCTCCTCCTGTTGCGCAGGACTCCCACCTCCAGTCGCCTTTGCTGCCTTCATGTTGGCAGCAAGTTTCTGTTTGGTTTAGCTGCGCACTTCATGCCAGCGCCTCTTGAACTCCTCCATTGACCTCCTCGACACTCCAACTGCATTCACGTTGGTGACGATGGACTGCCATATTTCCGTTTGTGTTGCCAATGACGCAGTGGAGGTGACGAACAGTTGTTGGTAGTGTTCTATCACCTCCGTGACGATGATTCGGTCTTCCTGCGGACTAAACCCCATCTTCCTCTTCCTCTTCTCCTTGCCCTTTCCCGAACACGGGGTTCCTGGCTGGTCCTCCGTGGGACTTGTGGGGTTCGGGTTATCCTCTGCACTCGGTTCGGGTGCATCCATGGTGCTACGCAGTTTGTTTTGTTTTTGGTGTTTATTTTTTTTTTGCTCTTATAGTGCATTTTTACGCATGACGCGTGGGATTTGCGGGCCTGTGGCTGGTTGTCGCTGATTTTTGTATTGCGGTTTGGGACATTGCAGGTTTTTTCGCGTTCGTGTTTCGCATTGTTTCTGCGTCGCATTGGTTTTTGGACGGTCATTTGGCGCATTATCCTGCTACTATCGAGTGCCGCAGGGTTGGGAATACCACGTTGACACAGTGTTATTTTCCCGCGATGGACTGCGATGTGAAGGGTTGCGTTAAGCAACTTTTGCGGTAGTTATCACACGTTCTTGAGAATATGCCCCCTAGTGTACCCCACTAAAAGCTTCAAATATTACATGTCTGGGGTTAGGGATTACAGCAATAGCTCCATCTCCCATGCTAGCTATCACCTGGCCTTCTTGAGCTACATAAATAAAATGTTAACAGGCTGGGAAGTAGTAGTAGCTAGACTTTTTTTTTTTTAAAGTGCTTGTAGACCTGTCTGGGTTGGGTACTTTAATATTTTTGAATGATTTTTTCATGTGCACCATTTCTTCCCTAGTAATACAGCTACTAAAATCTCCTTGTATTTGGTGGAGATTTTGGTAGACTGATGTTTTGAAAATATTGAATCTGTTTTTCTCAGGTATAGCCTGTTCTAGAGTACATTGTTTAATAACATTTCTTAAAATCCTCTAATTTTCCTATGTCATTAATAGGATTTTTGCTATTGACTGCCTTAGCAGATTCTTTATTCGTTCTTCCCTCTCAACTGTCAGCCAAATTCACTCCAAATTTGCATCCAACTATGTAAGATTGTCATTTAGGATAAAGCAGGGATAGCTCTGCCTTGTTGGTATGCATTTTTCTTAATTGCCCCCTGAAGTATATTAACTTACAGATGTTAGATACAGATGGTTTGTCACTGTATTCTTCTTTTGTTTCCAGTTTCTAAATCTCACATTTTCTAACTTTACAGACATGTGCCATTAGAGCAATGCATTTCCCTCTGGCAAAGGCCTTAAAGCCATCCCAAACAGTAAGCAAAGATAGGTCTCTGTGTGTTTGTTAGGTTCAAAATATTCTCATATTTGTTTTGCTAGCCCTTCTAAGAATCAGGTCTCTAAGCAGGATAGCATGGATTCACTAGTTAGTGTTTCTCCTTTGTTTCTGAGCAATGTTAATATCTGCCATCACTACTGAAAGATCTGAGATCACTGTTTGGACATATATTATCCACTCCATATCATAGCAGGTCATTGCTGGTTAAGATAAGATCTCATGAGTAAGTGTGGTGGACATTTGAGAAGCATGTTTAATCATGTTCCTGTGGGCAAAATTATCGCCATGCATCTCCAAGAACTAGTTCCCCTTGTTGTCACTTTTAGCATTATAGAAGAGGCACCCAAAGCTCCTGCTGTAAATTTAGATCTATCCACTTAGAACCCAATTAAAGGACCATGTTAATATTATGCCCCCTGTTGCAAACCCAGCTAGGTCTGAAAAGGATTGTGTTAAATAGGCATCTTGCCCTGCATTTGACGCATATACAGTAGCAAAAGTGAGTTGGTGACCTTCCGATAGTGTACATATAATCAGAAATCTGTCCTCCTTATTAGCTTTAGTGTCTAAAATATTTATTGGAAAACTGCAAAAGAGGATTGAAGCACCATTGTGTTTGCTCTGATGAGTAAAAAGCAGTGGACAGTCCCTATGTGTAAATTTTCAATTATCCTTTCTCTTGAGGTGAGTTTCTTCTAAGCAGAGTATTCTGGATGTTGTCCCATAATCTGATCCACATGGAACTTATTATCAGTGGGCATTTCGCCCTTTGATGACATATATGAGCACCCTTGCCATGTATGACTGGGCTTTTTGTCTTTGTTATATGACTGTTAACTAACTTTGGTTCTGGTATAGACCTCTTTGAACATTAAGTGGGTTTTAGGGATACATCTTCTAAACAGAGTCACTCCCTGGCATGGAATAATAACTAACCTTATAACCTTTCCTCCTAATATCCCCCATGCTTGCTAGGATAAATGATGGATAATTGTTTAGAAAATGCCCATTGGCCTCTGGAGCACACAGTTGCTGGTTGGTCTTCAGATAAGGAGCTGGTTCCTGCCCATTGTCTATTAAGGCTCTGAATACTTTAGGTCACTGATATGACTAAAAGACAGGAGTTAGCCCCAACAATATACTTGACTGTCTTTTTTTCAACAGCTTCCACCTTCATTCTATCATTTCTAAGCCTTCATTGTCTCTCTCTTTGTTTTGGATAATTTTGTGGTAAGTTACTTGTTGCTATTGTTACATTAAAGTATTCTGCTCAAATTGAATACTGAAGTCAAGGCTTATTTTCATTGGGATGTTTCATTATCTTATTCCCTCTAGGGTTTTGTATATTCTTGCTTTTTGTTTTTGAGATGGCTGTATCCAGGTTCCTCAACCTGCTTCTACATCTTGAGTGGTTTCTATGCTCTCCTTCCCTCTGTCTGTAGTTTCCCAGTCCAAATTAAATATTTTGGCTGTTTCCCATCACTGGGGCCGATTCACAGAACTAATCTGAGACAAAATCCTAAACTTACTACCTTTGGTATTCACAGAAGGCATTTAGTAGTAGTAAAGTTAGGACTACTAACTTTACTACTACTAACTAAGACAAAGTCCTAAACTTACTACTATTGGTATTCACAGAAGGCATTTAGTAGTGGTAAAGGTAGTAGTCCTAACTTTACTACTACTAAACGCCTTCTGTGAATACCAAAAGTAGTAAGTTTAGGATTTTGTCTTAGTTAGTAGTAGTAAAGTTAGTAGTCCTAACTTTACTACTACTAAATGCCTTCTGTGAATACCAAAAGTAGAAAGTTTAGGATTTTGTCTCAGATTAGTTCTGTGAATCGGCCCCTACGTGTCATGTGGTGTGTTTTGCCAGTGTGCTCAAAGATTATTCCAAAAGGGTGAGTCTATCTGTATTTGATATTTTACTTGCATACATAGTCTGATATCAGGTTAAAGGCTGTCCTGTGTTGCAGCGTTGCTTGGGCTAGATCTTGAAATATCTGATGTGGGTGTCCTTGACAGTCAGTGTTTGGTGTACCCTATGGTATTTCCTATTTTCCAGCTAAGTAGTAGGATTTAAGGGGATTGTTCCAGGCAAGATGGCCAAAAGTACACTAGGCGAGTGCTCTCTGCCTTGTGATTTGATCCACACTCATCCTGGGTGCCCCTGAGAGACATATTGCCTGAATTCTGAATTTGATGCCATGCTGAATGCAGAAGCATCCTCTGAGGCTACTTCATTGGGTTACTCCGAGCCTTGGCCATGTTGGTGCTGGGGCCTCGCTCCCCGGACCATAGTCCAAGATGATGGGCGCAGCCATAGTGATGGCGGAGGTGGTCTGGGCTGCTGATGAGGATTCTGATTGTGTTAGCCCTGACTGAGGACCCCTAGTAACATCTTGGATGTGTGGGAGGCTGAGGAGCCTGCCTCCTCGCTTTAACACAGGATCTTTGACTTATTTTACCCTGGTGCTTGGGCCACACCGAAGCTGAGCTTGACGGCCTGTAATTCAAGCTAGCCGGCTTGGCTGCAGTGATTGTGGAGGCAGTGCATGCCCACTGATTGGAATGCTGGACCCATGTCACCCCCTGACCGATGGCCCCTGCTGACATATGGGAGCGGCGTGGGGCTGAGAATCCTGCCTCCATGCATTAATGCCAGATCTCTGGTCTCTTTGCCTGGGTCACACTGTCAGTGGATTAGATGATCTGCTGGTTTGGTCCTGAGGTTGGGCTCCCACCTGGGTTTGATATGAGCAAAGGGAGTCTCTGAGAGAAGGGTGTTTTGCTTGCCCTTCTCCACCCTCTGCTGTGGCTGAGAGGAGGTGGTGCTGTGAGGTGGACTTGAGATCCTGAGGTGGAATGAGGACTGCTGTGGGGTATTGGGATCATCCACTCCCCCTGCTGATTGTATACAGCTGTCTAGAGAGGCTACATACCACCACTTGTCAGGCAGAGCAGAAAGTCTGGTGCCCACACTGTGGAAAGGAGTCGACGACCCTTCTTCAGTAATAAAGCTGCTTTTGTGGCACATGTGGACCCCAGACCTATCGGACCCAGACCTGAGGGAGGAGAGTTGACGGTGACCTGCTGATTGGTGGCCCTATCTTCATCTATCTGATTCTGCTGCTGGGGTTGAAGAGATATCTGTGGACTTTGTGCTCCCTCCTTCTCCCCTTCCTGCTTCAACCCTTAGTGGGGCACTGGGGAAGGAGCTGTCTGTGATTATGATTGTAGCCTAGTGAGTTACACTCAGAGATAATGGGACTGTTGTTTGGGGGTTCTCCACCCTTCCCCTGCCGCCACCCTGTCATCATTATCTGGTTCTGAATCCGTGGGCCCCTCTGCCCATATGGCTACCACCATAATGAAGCACAGACAGACAAAAATATCATAACAAATTATTATGGATCACTATACAGCAAGTGGTGCTGGAGCCGACAGGATCTCGGATGACGTTAGCTTGACCGGAGGCCTGCAAAGCCCAGAGGGTCTATATGGATCCCAGATCCTTGCAGCCATTGAAAAGTTTAAATCAGCATGTGAGGCAAAAATAGACACTATCTCCCTTGTTGTAAAACACATGCATGTAGATCTGCATAAGTGAATGGGGGGATGCCTGGAGACTGCACAACAATTGGAATGCCTGTAGAGGAAGGTGAAGTCTCTCAGGTCCACTGCAACTTCTCTTACAAAACTCACAAGTCAATTGAACAAAATATTAGAGGATGCTGAGGGATGGTCCAGGAGGTGTAACCTCTGAATCATGGTTTTTCTGGAGAGAGTGGATGATATTTTACCAGAACATTTTTAGGAAAATTGGAATAAAAATTTCTTGAAACCTGAGAGAATATTTGACATTTTTCTGGTAGAAAGGGCACACAGAACCTTGGCGCTCAGCTGCCTCTGTGGGACCCTCCAAGAATGCTTATTGCTAAAATCCTTAATTATAGAGATAGGGATATAATCCTACAGACTGTTAGGAAGTCAGAGGACCCTACAAATGAGGGACAGAAAATACAAATCATTCTGGCTAACACCCAGAGGGTCCAAAAGGTCAAAAAAGTGTTGGCTGTGGTGAAACAAAAACTGAAAACAATGAATCTGAAATACATTCTCCTTTCCCCATAAAATAAAGTAGTACTGTACAGATGGAGATCCCACCTATTTACTTCCGGAGATGTGGGACTGGTAGGAGTTCAGAGGGAGCAGTCGTACGTATAAGCAGTCTGGCAGAAATGCCTGCTTGCCGGGCAGCTGAACATGACAGACTAGATCATCAATGAGGTGTCCCTGTGGGGAACATACCACTACACCTGCAGACTCTCGAACTGGATGATAACCTAGAGGATGGCTGAAGTGGGTCCAAGCACAGGAACGGCAGACTCCTCATTTGACTTGAGAAAAGGTGGCAACAACAAGACCCTTGTTGGTTTACGGGACTTCGTGTCCTCTAGACCAGGGGTCTCCAACGTTACTTATATTCATTGAAAATCATCCAAGCTACTAATATTATTAGTGCTGTAATGGTGACTACATCAGACAAGATTACTTTAGTGGCCACTCTATGCAAGATTATCAGCAGTGATCACCTCAGAACATCAGACAAGGTTTCCAGCAGTAAGATGAAAAAGGCTTTGTCATGCCCTTATATGACCAATACCTAACAGCCATTGCTGCAATGCCCGTGGCTGGCACCAAGGTAGTAATATTAGTTATAACCCTTCCCAACACTGCATGGCTTATCATTAAAATAGCAGCTTTAAATATATTTTAGAAATTCAACCATTTTTTTCTCAAACATCAGCTTATAAGTTCTGAACATGCACATATTTTCGTCTTGAATACACAATTGTTAATTTTGCTAAACATACGTTAATTCAGCTAGGCAAAACCTTCTTATTTAATAGGTTGGACTGCACACAGAAGAGCTACTTACAGGTAGCTGAAGAGCTGCCACTTGCTCATGAGCAACTTGTCGGAGAAGTCTGCTCTAGACATTTAGGGGCATATGTATGAAGCCTTTTTCCCGTTCGCAAATGGGCCGATTCTCAGAATCGGCCCGTTTGCGAACGGGAAAAAGCCTTTTGGGATGTATCATCCCAAAAGGCCCTCGCACAATAGGGAATCTCAAAATTTGCGATTTCCTATTCTGCGAATGCATTTAAGGAATCGCAAATTGCGATTCCTTAAATGCAATTCTGGAAGCACCCAAGTTGTGCGATTTTGCCTTTCGCCAACACCCTCGCCCCGCTCAAGAATCCGCCCAACAGCCACACCAGCAAGAAAGCCACCTGGTTCACCGAAGACCTCCAGGCCTCCAAACGAACATGCCGAAAACTGGAGAAGATCTGGCTCCACGAACGGACAGCGGACAGCTACGCCGCCCACAAGAGCGCCACCCGCAATCACCATCACCTCATCAGATCCGCCAAAAGGGCCTCACTCAAAGACCGCCTAGACAACAACGCACACAACAGCAAAGAGCTCTTCAACATCGTGAAGGAACTCTCCAACCCCAGCTCCAACACCAACGACATCCAGCCGTCGCAAGACCTGTGCGACTCACTGGCCACCTCCTTCCACCGCAAAATCGCCGACATCCACGACAGCTTCAACACCACGACCGCCCCGGCAACCACCGAGACCACTGCCCCCACAACCACCAACCGCCTGCTCTCCTGGACCAACATCAACGACGAGGACACCAGCGAGATCATGAACACCATCCACTCCGGTTCACCGCTAGACCCGTGCCCTCACCACATCTTCAACAAAGCCAGTACAGCCATCGCGCCCCATCTCCGGAAAATAATCAACATCTCCTTCGAGACAGCAACCTTCCCGGAAAGCTGGAAGCACGCCGAGATCACCGCCTTACTCAAGAAACCCAAGGCAGACCCCAAGGACCTCAAGAACTTCCGACCCATCTCTCTGCTCCCGTTCCCCGCGAAGGTCACCGAGAAAATCGTCAACAAACAACTGACCCGCTACCTCGAGGAGAACAACATCCTGGACCCTTCCCAGTCCGGCTTCCGCAGCAACCACAGCACCGAAACCGCCCTCATCGCCGCCACTGATGACATCAGGACCCTGCTAGACAACGGAGAAACAGCAGCCCTCATCCTCCTGGACCTATCAGCCGCCTTCGACACGGTCTGCCACCACACACTACGAACACGCCTTCATGACGCCGGGATCCAAGAGAAGGCCCTGGACTGGACCACATCCTTCCTTTCTGGCAGAACACAAAGCGTCCGCCTCGCCCCCTTCTGATCCAAGGCCACCAAGATCATCTGCGGCGTACCCCAAGGCTCCTCCCTCAGCCCAACGCTGTTCAACATCTACATGGCACCCCTCGCCCACGTCGCCCGACAGCACAACCTCAACATCATCTCCTACGCCGACGACACCCAGCTGATCCTCTCCCTCACCAAAGACCCTCACACCGCCAAAGCCCACCTCCACGAAGGAATGAAGGCCGTCGCCGAATGGATGAGGACCAGCCGCCTGAAGCTGAACTCGGACAAGACGGAGGTCCTCATCCTTGGTTCCAACCCTTCAGCCTGGGACGACTCCTGGTGGCCAACATCACTGGGAACAGCCCCGCCACCCACCGACCACGTACGCAACCTAGGGGTCATCCTCGACCCCACCCTCTCCATGACTAAGCAGGTCAACGCCGTTTCCTCAGCCTGCTTCAACATCCTCCGAATGCTCCGCAGGATCTTCAAGTGGATCCCCACCGAAACAAGAAAAACAGTCACCCAGGCCCTCGTCACCAGCAGGCTGGACTACGGAAACGCCCTCTACGCAGGAACGACGGCTAAGCTCCTGAGACGGCTGCAACGCATCCAGAACGCCTCTGCACGTCTTATCCTCGACATCCCCCGACGCAGCCACATCACACCCCACCTGAGAGACCTGCACTGGCTCCCTGTCAACAAGAGGATAACCTTCAAGCTCCTCACCCACGCACACAAAGCACTCCACAACTCCGGACCAGCCTACCTCAACAGACGACTCAGCTTCTACACCCCCACCCGCCAGCTCCGCTCGACCAGCCTCGCCCTCGCCACAGTCCCCCGCATCCGGAAAACGACCGCCGGCGGCAGATCCTTCTCCCACCTCGCCGCCAAGACCTGGAACACCCTCGCCACCAACCTCCGACAGACCCAAGACCTACTGGCCTTCAGAAGACTCCTCAAGACCTGGCTCTTCGATCAGTAGCAGCACCACCCCCCTCTTCCCCCAGCGCCTTGAGACCCTCGCGGGTATGTAGTGCGCTTTATAAGTGACATGATTGATTGATTGATTGATTAGAAATCGCAAATTACCACCAACTTAAAGTTGGTGGTAATTTATGATTTCTTTGAAAAATGCACTTTTTGCATTTTTCAAAGTGCTATGTGGCGCACATACATGCCCTTAGGGCATGTATGTGCGCCACATGTGCACACATGCTTATTTCAGGGGTGCAACAGGGTGTCTTTTTGACACCCTTGAAATTGCCTTCGCAATTTGCGAGTACCTAATGGGTACTCGCAAATTGCGAATGATTTCCCATTCATTCCTATGGGCCTCTAGGCCCATAGGAATGAATGGGAAGGTATTCCTTAATTGCGAATCGCAATTTGCGATTCGCAATTAAGGAATATGTAGGAATCGCAATTAATATTGCGAATCCTACATACATTGCCTTTGCGAGTCCTTAATAGCGAATCGCTAAAATTCGCTATTAAGGACTCGCAAAACGCTTTCTTGATACATATGCCCCTATGTGTTATGCTGTTGACTCTCACCTACTACAGAGGGATCAATGTTGATCAGAAGGGCCCTTCACAGACATATGCAATATTTCAGTGCAGGGGGATGCTGTTGGTGAATCAGTTTAATATGGGGTTGAATTCGAGGACCATGGGGCATGTGGTCTGAAGGGGTATGGGCTCACTGGGTTTACTACCTCCTCTTAATTTGCTATTCCTTAGTTGAAGTAGTATGACATGTTCTCAATTTATTTTCTTTTGTATTGTGTTCCAATTAATAGATAGGATGTTAAGGTTCCCTGTATGACAGCGGAGGTATAGCTTTAGCGGACTGGAGTAGGAGGGCCAGGGAAACACTGTCACCCATGAGTTCTGGTCTCTGTCTCCGAATACTTTGATGGTTGGTTGAGACCCCTGATTTATTTCTTGTTAGGGAAAGTCCAGTTGATGCTCTGGGACAAGAACTGGGTGGGGTTGAGAGTTGTTGTATGTACTAATGGGCATACAGAGTTGGTTGGTTTAGATGTGTGTTAACCCAGGTGGAGAGGGGAAGAGTTGGTGTGAATCACACAGTGGTGTTGGGCTTTATGCAGAGTGGCCTCATATTTGGTCTTGTTTGCTGAATCGAGCTGATGGATGGAATATGGGAAATAATGAGTTAATGGGGGCCTCACATGGCCTGAAAGGATCTGTCTGAATTAAGATGACGGACCCGATAAGAGTAGCCACTTGGAATGTGTGTGGCCTGAATGATTTTGTGAAGCGATACAGGGTGCATATGTTCCTAAAATGTTAAAATATTCAAACTGCATCCCCCCAGGAGATTCACCTACTTGACATGGCAGATCAAAAGGTAGCAAACAAGTGGAGAGGATAGTTGTACTTTTTCAAAGCATGTATGTGATGTGTCGATATGGTTTGCGCCTGATGTGCCTGATGTACCCTTCAAGTTAAAATATTGTAAAGCAGATGTAGAAGGTAGATTTATCCTGTTGTACATTGTCTTGGGTGGGGCTTAAATATGTTTGTCGAATGTATACGCTCTTATTAATGATGACAAGGCCTTTCATAAATTACTGAGTGTGAAAATTACCCCATATGCAGATATCCTTCTTAAATGGGCAGGAGACTTTAATTGTGTGTTAAATGGATGACTAGCCAGCCAGCCCTCCAGACTAGACACAAAGGGCTTAATTACGAGTATGTCAGTCCGATTACCGCCAGACTGGTGGAGGGGGGGTGGTGGTGGTCCAGCCACCGCCGCAACAGCAGTCCGACCACCCTATTACGAGTTGGGCAGTCGGACCGTAATTGGACTGCTGGCTACGCCAGGGAACCGCCATTCCATGGCGGTGGTGCGGCAGTCAGGGCCATTGTAATGCATAATACAAGTTTCAGGACCGCCAGCATTTTCATGAAGGTCTTTCCTCCATGAAAAGGCTGGCAGTGCTGACACAAAGGGTGCCCAACAGGGTCCCCTGTGCTCCCTCAGCCTAGGTATCCATGCAGGGGGGGACAAAATGGGCCCCCCTTTGTGCTTGCACCCTGTTTCCTGCACATCATGGACTTTACAGTCAATGCCGTGCAGGAATCTGTGTGGCGTTTCAGTTGCGGTGCCTTTTTCAAACGCCTTTGAAAGAGGCACTGCCATGAATCTGCCACGCCGCCCACCAGACCACAAAATTACTTGGAATTCTGCACCACAAAAAGTCGTAATCGGGCCCCAAGTCTCTCATGACTGCTAAATTAGCTAAAATAATGGATTGCATCGGATACTGAGGGAATTTACATGTTACTCCCCTACACATGATACTTATTGATATTTGTATAGGGTTTTGATTCAATCCACACTGTATGCAAGAGTAGACTCAGTAGAATATCTGAATTGGTTTCTCTTTGACTATTCCCCACTGATGGTAGCATATAATATGGATAGGGTTATACTTCATGTCCCATTCTGAAGATTGCACTCGGAACCCTGCAAGACCCTTTGTCTCAGGATGATCTTCAGGAAGTTATAACCACATAGTTGGAAAAAAAGATTTGGACCTCAGCATATAACCAAGAGAATGAGTGGGAGACACTTAGGGTGATGCTCAGGGGTGAATGCTAGAGCAAAGTATGCAGTCCCCGCAGACAGTTGCAATGTGAGCTATTGAATAGTTAGAAAGAGCTGGAGAGATAAAGACTGACTCTTGATGACCCTGATAGTGGGGATGAGATGTTGACTGCCGAGCATAGAGAAGGGGAGGTATGGGATCGTCTGAATTGCTTTACCTGGTGATAATATAGACAATGGCTGCATAAGGAATGTGATTAAATTGGGTGACTACAAGCCTGGTTACCGAAGAAAGAATATCCCTCTTTCTTGATATTGGTTCTTTCCTGGTCGAATGCTGCGGCTATGGCAAAACAAGTAGGGATACATTAGAATTGAGTATGTGAACTCCAATGGCCAATCTGCAGCTCAAGCAAGGGTCTTCCAGGATTTGATATGGATCCCTGGGATTTCTGCAGAACAACAGGAGGAATCAGAAATGGATTTACCGGGTGAGGAATTTACAGAGACCATAAAATATATGCCTTAGTGTGAAGCCCCAGACGGTGCTGGGATTCCATCTGAGTTTTTTCAAGTCTTTGCAACACAGGGCTCCAAGAAGCTGTCAGATGCCCTTAACAAAGCAAGAGATATTTTTATGCTCCTGCCATCTATGAGCGAGCTATTAATCACTATGCGCTTGAAGCCGTATAAAGATCTGAGGAACCCAGACTCACACACATAGACCCTTATCAATGATTAAAGTGGAAACTAAGGTCCTGTCTAAGGTGGTATTGGCTCGACTATGTTAGGTAATAAAGTCCCTGATTCACGAGAATCAGTGCAGCTTTATGCCAGGGAGAGGCACCTAAATGAATTTAAGGAGACATTCTCATGTGATGCAAATGGTAGAGGGTACTGAGACAGATTGCGTCTGGCCCTTGATATCATGAAAGCCTTTGATACTTTAGATTGGGAGACAGGGAAAATATATGTGACCAAATAAAATATGTTATTTGGAGCAAGTGTATTAGTATATACTAATACAGCCATGTTTTACAAAAGTGCAATGTTTTTAACAGAGTACCAGGTGGATTATTCTCAGATTCTTTTAATCCTAGCTCCTTAAGATTCCCTTTTTCACACTATGGACCCATGAAATGAGCTTGTGCTCTGGTTCTGATTATATCTCTGTTTTTATAAATGATGCACATGAAAGAATAACTTGGCATCAACCATATATGCCGAAGTGCAGCGAGTAATACGCTACTTATTACCATCGTTGAGGAAATGATTCGCCTAAATGAGCCCCTCTAAGCTTCCTCGCTTGTGAGTCATGTCACAATGATATTAAACAGCATTTTACACTCAACACATGTACTATACATAATCACTTCAAAAAAATAAAATATAAAAATGTTTGGTTACGAAATAAAACTGAAAAGACACTGGAATTTGACATTATAGTTAATTACACAACCCATAACTCTTTGCGCAGCCAAACAAATCGTGACATGCCGGCTAACTGCATTGTTCCTGACTCTAACACGTGATATGACAGTTGGCATCCCAATGACATTGATGGCCTCATTGGTGATATTACCCATCACCTTACTTTGACATTTTGGTTGGCATCAGTATAGATGCAGCATTATTTCATAGAATATCAATTTACTTCAATATGTTAGGTTGTGTAATGTATTATTTACTGCTATATATATTGTGAGATCGTAATCAGAGCATTTGGTGCTCTATTTCAGTCATTTAAACTCAATATCTAAAAATGCAAAAAAAAATTATGCATTTGAATTTCTAAAACTATTACTTGTACACATTTATGCATCACATTAACCACTTCTCATTATTTTCATACATGCTTCATTTGCATGCTTTCCAACAAATAAAATGTAAGAATTTGGAAAACATATTAAATAATGGTAAATAGTATTTCAAGAATATTTAGCCTCAGCAAGAACAGGCAATTGAAGTATATTTCGTATTTGCAATAACTGCTTTCTTGGCCAAACCCCTTAGGAGAAAAAAGTATTGCTTTTCCAGTAGTCCTGATCCCTGACTTAATTAAAATTGTCTCCTGCCATTCTTTTTCAATCTGCAGATAATGGGGATGGAACAGAAAACAAAATCAGCATTCCCACCCCCGCCACAGCACAAAAACAAACTCTTTAAATCGAGGGAACATCTTGCCAGGCACCTTGCTAGGTAGAAAAGCGTGCACCAGATTTAAATAATGGTAGGAAATTCAGACAGCTTTGTTCATAGAAAATATTTTTAAATACATTATATTATTGTCAATAATCTTACGATAACAAGACAGACAATACAATATTTTGGTTGGCATTATTGGATGCCCACATTGATAATTATTGAGTGCTTGGTTTTACCACTGTCTTGAAAACAGATTTGTGGGGATATTAAGTAATAAGAATGTGCACATTTAAGTGGATACCCTGCTAATGAGGCACAGAAGCAACACAACAATTACAGCAAGACACCATGTTACAGTACACAACACAATACAAGACATAAAGCATATAATACATCAGAAATACACAACACTATAACACAATATTAAAAAAACATTGGCAAACATTGGAAGCACAAGAATGCAACATAATAATGCAACTCAGAAACACACCAAACAACATAATGAACACAACAACCAAAAGTTAAAACACAACACAGCAAAATAATGCAATTCAACAAAAGAAGACTCTAACAACAGTAAACCAATACTAACACTATACCAATGACAGAATAACAAAACAGCAACATATAAACATAGGAAACTAATACATCAACCCAACAAATATTAGCACACACAGTAACAAGTATATTTCATCTTGTGCGATTGTATTGTGTTTTGAGTTTTTATGCTTTGTTGTATTATGCTGTTGTTTTGTATAGTTATCAGGCATTAGTTGTACTTTTCTGTGTTGTGTTATATTTTTGTGGTGTGTACTATGATGTGTTGTTATGTTGCTGTATCATATTATTTTGTTGTGCTGCCTTGCCGTGCAGTTTTGGACTTTGCTGTTGCACTGTTGTGTTATAGGTTTTTGCCTTTATTGTGCAAGTATAGTTGTTGTTTTTTAGTGTTGTGTTCATTTTGTGTTGTTCCACACTTTGTTTTGTTTGTTAATATTGTATTGTGCTGCATTGTTGATATTTTTTTGTGGTGTTGGTGTATTGTGTTTTTGCATTGCCTTGTTAGGTTCTGATCTTGTGTTGTGTTTTCCTTGATATTGCATTTTTGTGCTGTGTTGCTGCAAAGTGCTGTTTTTTACATTTTGTTTTGTGTCTTTATATTGTGTTTTTCCCCTGTGTTTCAAGTCATGAAATGAAGCACATTCCATTAAGGTTTCAGAAAAAACCGAACCTTTACCTCTGCCAAAGATAGTAACGTACTGCTACTCAGCTGCGGTCCGTGCAGGTAAACACGGTTTGGGGGAAGTTGACAGACAACGGAATATGGAAAATTAAATAAATAAATAAATCCTATTCCGTCAACGGAATAGGGAAAATTAAATAAATAAATAAATCCTATTACGTCGTCTGTCGACATCCCCCCCGGCCCGCCACACCGCGCTTACCTGCATGCAGCCCTGCTGCTGCAACTTCAGCTTTATCTCTTTATAATAACCTATCAGTCTAAAATCATGTCATAGACCATGCATTCAAACAGAACTTTCAAACCTCACTTTGTATGATCTATATATCTTTCTAGTGCTGTCTTGTGAAGACATGTTTCTTATTTTATTTTGTCTGTACTTCTTAATTGCTTAGAGTGAGCAAGAGCAGTGGCGGCTCCCCGAGGGAGTGCTGCGGGGCGGTGAGGTGGGGCGGGGGAGGGGCAGGGTGGGGGGTAGTAAACTCCGGCATACGGCCGAACGGAGTTAAGTAAATAAATAAATAAAATAAATGAATGACATTGTGCGCTGCAACGCCAAATCGGCGATGCAGCGCGCGCAATGTAATTAGTTTAATTAATTTATTTATTTACCTAAATCCGTTTGCCCGTATGCCAGAGTGTTCTACCCCCACCCTGCCCCTCCTCCGCCCCGCATCACCACCCCGCAGCACTGCCTCGAGCAGCCGCCACTGAGCAAGAGACATGTCTTGTCTGCAGGGTGGCCGAGGTTTAAGGGGATGGAGACTCCCGTAATGCAATTCTAACCAAAGAGAAAGAAGCCAAAGCCCAGTTCCGGATAAACAGCATCATTTTATTCACAAATAATAGTGGATGCACACAAGCAGTATTCAACCCTGATGCGGTTTGGCAGAAATGCCTTGATCACAGGTGAGTTTATTTCACAAGACACAGCAGCTTTATAAATTTATAGTCACGTGCCTCTGTATTCAAATGCTACAAGTCTGATAATTCTTTTTGTGCTGCAGTTAAATGTAAATCATGCTGCATAGCGTCCATTACTGCAGTACTAGAGGGTAGTAAGAGGGGTGATTAGCAGTAGTAAGGTAGTATTTGCAGAACGACGACATAGCCCAATATGGAACAAGAATAATAAATACAGTTGTCCGGTTTATTGCCCATACAGGGAGCAATTGTGAAATTGAGAACAATTGGTGCAGTAAAAATGGGGGTAGCCGCTACTTTTAATGGTGAGAAGTATCATCATGTGCAACAAAGTAAGCAATAATTGTCTGTTTGACATCTAGAATTACTGTAATTTATAGAATCAATATGTAATGCAGAGATCAGATGTGTCCGTATCGAACATGTTAAGATGGCCACACCGTCAAAGGCCTATCCTATTTATACTTGAAAATTATAGTCAATCTTTTATGACAAGGAGAGACATGCTGTGGAGGGAATTTTGATAAATGCAAAAAGATGTAGTAAAAATGCTGACATTGACAAAGGCGGGTAGGGCCAAAGCGCGCTTGTCAGCTTATGGCGGTGGACTAAAATATTTTTGAGATTACACTTCAGAGTGCACTACGTTTTTCCTGAAATGTTTGTTTTGTTATTGAACTTGGAATTGCCTCTGCGCATTAGCGCCACCCATCGCATATTGCCCGGCGGTATATGTCTCAGTTACTGGTCCCCACCAGTATAACAATTAACATATAAACATCATTGTACTGAGAAACCAACACACAATAATAATTTGTTCTCACTTTGATTCTTAGTATATTTATTTTATTCCCACTTTTGATGATTCATTTAATACAGCAATACAGCCAATATGTGTATCGTGCACAGTTGCGCGTCTTCAAGGCTCTCAGGTCAATAAATTGTGTTCATCCTGGTCAGTCTTAAGTCCTCAATCACTGTTTACTTTATTTAGGTCTGCACATTTATCAGTCACCGTTCAATTCATTTAAGGCGTTGTCTCTTCCCAACTCAATTCAACGTGCCATAGGTCATAGTGTTTTTGAAACTGTAAGATCCCCTTAATACATGTCGCTACTTTTCTTTAACCCGTTTGCTGCTTCGAACGTTCCGCGCCAGTGCGGAACGTTCTATTAAACGGGCGGGGCCGCGTCGGCCAACGGACGTGCGCAGCACTACCAAGGTAGTGCTCGCGACGGCCATTGGCCGACAGCAGCAGCAAACGGGTTAAACAACCATCTTCCAGCCCAATTCAAAGTTCATCCGTTTTGAGGAATTAAGACTGACCAGATATAATGTTCAAAATGGGTGAGAATATGCAGCACGCTGACATTGACGAAGGCCGTTGTGGCCGAAACGCTTTTGTCAGCCATGGTGAGACAATAAATAAAATAATTAAATTCAATCGGACTCAAGTGTGTGCTACGAACTTTGTGGTGACAAAGAAATCTGAAGATATTTATATATATATATATATATATTCACTGAAAAAACCACGGGTTTCAGGGACATTGTAGTTAGTTGGACATTTCACTCGTACAAAACCAGAGAAATTCGGCCGTTATAGTTAGTTAAGCTAACTATAACTCGCGCCCCCGCAATGCACTACTGATGACGTCACATATTACATCACTCATGACATGGTCAGTGACATCACTGATGACATCACTGATGACATCTCAAATGTCATCACTGATGACATCACTGATGACATCATCCAGTGACTGTGTGTTTCTGTAAAGTTTAAATATGTTATATATTTATATTTATATGCCAAGGTGTATTGAAGAATGAGTGGGTGTATAAGTGTCTGAATGGATGATTTAGTAGGTGCGTGGCTGACTGTATAAGTGAGTGATTAAACGTGTCTTACTGAATGCATGGGTTAGTGTCTATACTGTGTGAATGTCTCTATCAGTCTATCAATTGGTGTGTTAGCGGCTGCATGGGTTGGTGAGTAGCTACATGAGTGTCTATATGGGTTATTGAGTGGCTGTCTGAGTATCTGTATGGGTGCCTGAGTGTCTGTGTGGGTGTGTGGGGGATGTGTGACTTTGTGCATAGATGTGGGACTGGGTGATTCACTGGGTGTATGGGTTCAAGAGTGTATCTGTGAAGGGCTGTATGGGTGGGTGAGTGTGTGTATGGGTGTTTTGGTGAGTGAATGGATGTCTCAGTGGTACATGTGTGAGAAACTACATATGTGAAAGGCAGTGTATGTGAGTGTTGGAGTATATAAATGACTATATGTGAGAGTGAGTGATTGTGAGAGTGGTTGTATGGATGAGTGTGTGCTTGTATCAGTGATTGTTTAAGAGACTAAGTATGTGTTAGTATCTGTATGAATAAGTGAGGTGGTGTGTGTATAACTGTATAGGTGAGTAAATGAGAGTGTGATTGATTCTTTCCATGACTGACTAGGTGTGTGAGTAACTCCATGGATAAGTGGTGGTGTGTGAGTGTCTGTATAGGTGTATGTGTTCATATGATAGTGCTGTATTGATGAGTGACTGCATGTATGAGTGACTGTATTGGTGAATGAGTGGATGTGTAGACCTAGGAATCAGTGAGTGGGTATGTAGTAACTGGTATTGGTGTGTCTATGGTTTCAAAAATGGTAGTGTGTATTTTAGAGTGGGTGTATGAAAGGTTATATTAGGGTGTGAGGAGGTGCATCAGATTATCACGTGGATGATGTCATCAGTGATGTCATTTGAGATGTCATCAGTGATGTCATCAGTGATGTCACTGACCATGTCATGAATGATGTAATATGTGACGTCATCAGCAGTGCATTGCGGGGGCACGAGTTATAGTTAGCTTAACAAACTATAACGGCCGAATTTCTCTGGTTTTGTACGAGTGAAATGTCCAACTAACTATAACGTCCCTGAAACCTGTGGTTTTTTCAGTGAATTTCTAAGGTTTTTTAAATGCTAATTTCTAACTAAACGTCCCTGAAACCTATGGTTTTTTCAGTGAATTTCAAAGGTTTTTAAATGCTAATTTCTAACTATAACGTCCCTGAAACCTATGGTATTTTCAGTGAATTTCAAAGGTTTTTTAAATGCTAATTTCTAACTATATTGTCCCAGAAACCTATGGTTTTTTCAGTGAATTTCAAAGTTTTTTTTAAATGCTAATTTCTAACTATATCTTCCCAGAAACCTATGTTTTTTTTTGTGAATTTCAAAGTTTTTTTAAATGCTAATTTCTTAGTATAATGTTACAAAAATATTTTTTCTTATTTTTTAACTCTTTTACAAATAATATATTATTTTCTAATTTCTAAAATATAAATATACATTTTTTTAATAAAAAAGTGAAATCGCGCACCGATCGTGTACCTGTCTCGGTGGGTGCGCGAATCCATGCCGCCGTATTGGTAAAGTCGTGTAGGTTGCGCGCTGCATAAGCGACGGGTGCGCGAATTACGACCCCGCGTAACGTTGCATACGTAGTTCCGGAGGTCGCGCCGGCTGCGCGAATTCGCCGCAAAATTTGAAGTTTTAAAACTATATATGAGTTTAATATGTATATTAAAGCAAGAGATTATTTAATTGTTTTATAAAAATCATATATTAGTAACTAGAATAAATATAAATTATTGTTAAATATATTTTTACGAATTCGCGATGGGTGCACGCTGGGTGCGTGCGTGGTGTGCGAATCTATGTGACTTTTAAAAAAAGAATTTAATTGGTTGAGAACCTTTTTATTCTAGAAGGTACAAGACCCCACCCAATTTTCTTCTTCCTTCCAGAAGATCTACAGAGACACAGCTGTTGTGATTTCTCTATCCTTTTGTGGATTTTTTTGGTGTTTTTTAACAGCAACTTGAAATGGCTTCTTCCAACATTGTCCAACAGCTTCATGCAGAGGAAGAAGATGATATTCAAGAACCTGTGAAAAAAAGATACGAAAGCATCGTCTGGGCCTTCTTTACATTCCCTGAAGGCGAAAAGAAGGTAAACACACGAAGAGTTACGTGCACCATCTGTAAAGACGTCCTGTCGCACGGATCGGAGAAAAAATATTCGTGCAGCACATCTGCGATGCTGAAGCATCTTCAAACTATTCACCCATGGGCCCTTGCACAGGAGCAACACCGCCGTGATCTGGAGAAGCAGGCTGCACAAGATGACCAACTTGGAGGGCCTAGCACATCATCTGGTTCTTCCACCAATATGACACAACCAACATCAAACCAGAATTTGCAAGAATTACACAATCTTGCATTAAATGCAACAAAGTTCTGTGCCATGGAGAACAATCAGTGGACGCCATTGTGGTTGCTGTCAGAAACCACTTTTGTTAATTTTTTTCTTTTCTTTTTGCAATGTGTTCTTAATTGCAAAATGTTTGAAAGTTTTAACAGTTCATTCTGTTTATTTTGTCTTTTTTTTTTTTAAACACAATTTTTTTTAAAAGTTAGAAAATCACAAAAAAATATTAAATACAAAAAGAAGAAAAAAATGGTTCTCGTTAGAACCACCTATTCTGTTAAAAAAAGAGAAATTTGTATGTGTTGTATGAAGTGTATGGATAGTATCTGCATGAGTTTATGGGTGCATGAGTACTGCCTGAATGACTGGAGAAGTGCTTCGGTACTGGTGGAGTGATTGGATGAGTGCTTGGATACTGACTGGGTGATTGGAGGGTTGCATGGGTAGTGCATGGGTGATTGCATGAGTGTATGGGTAATGCCTGGGTGATCGCATGAGTACATGGGTAGTGCTTGGGTGATTGGAAGAGTGCATGGGTAGTGCTTGGGTGATTGCAAGAGTGCATGGGTAGTGCCTGGGTGATTGCATGAGTGTATGGGTAATGGCTGGGTGAGCGCATTAGTGCATGTGTAGTGCCTGGGTGATTGGAGCACTGCATGGCTACTGCCTGGATAATAGAAGGAGTGAATGAGTAGTGTCTGGGTGATTTTGTAAGTTCTTGCTTAATGCCTGGGTGATTGCATGAGTGCAGAGGTAATATATTGGTGATTGGAAGAATTCATAGGTAATGCTTGAGTGTTTGCATGAGTGTATGGCTAATGCTTGGGTGATTGCATGAGTGCATGTGTAATGCCTGGGTGATTGGAGAAGTGCATGGCTACTGGCTGGGTAATTGAAGGAGTGGATGAGTAGTGTCTGGGTGATTAGAGGAGTACACGGGTAGTGCATGGCTGATTGGAGCAGTGCATGGGTAGTGCCTGGGTTATTGCATGAGTGGATGAGTAGTGCCTGAGTGATTGGAGTAGTTCATGGATAGTGTTTGGGTGATTGTAGGAGTGCATGGGTAATGCCTGGGTGATTGCATGAGTGCATTGGTAGTACCTGCGTGATTGGAGAAGTGCATGGATAGTGTCTTGGTGATTGCATGAGTGCATGGGTAGTGCCTGGATAATTGGAGGAGTAGAAGCATAGTGCATGGTGATTTTATAAGTGCATGAGTAGTGCCTGGGTGATAGCAGGAGTACATGTGTAGTGCCTGCATGATTTTCTAAGTGCATGGGTATTGCTTGGTTGACTTTACAAGTGCATGCTTAATGCCTGGGTAATTACATGAGTTTATAGCTAATGTCTGAATGATTGCTTCAATACATGGTTAGTGCCTGGGTCATTACATGAGTACATGGGTACTGTCTGGATGATTAGAGGACTGCAAGGACAGTGCATGGTGATTTTATAAGTGCTTGAGTATTGGCGGAGTGATTGGATAAGTGCATGGGTACTAGCTGGGTGATAGGAAAACTGCATGGGTAGTGCCTGGGTTATTGCATGAGTGGATAAGTAGTGCCTGGGTGATTGCAGGAGTGCAGGGATACCGCATGGTGATTTCATAAGTGCTTGGGTATTTGGCGGAGCGATTGGGTAAGTACATGCTACTGGCTGGGTGATTGGAGGAGTGCATGGGTAGTGACTGGGTGATTAGAGGACTGCAAGGATAGTGCATGGTGATTTCATAAGTGGATGTGTATTGGCAGAGTGCTTGGATAAGTGCATGGATACTAGCTGGCTGATAAGAGGACTGCATGGGTAGTGCCTGGGTTATTGCATGAGTGGATAAGTAGTGTCTGGGTGATTGCAGGAGTGCAGGGATACCGCATGGTGATTTCATAAGTGCTTGGGTATTGGTGGAGTAATTCGGAAAGTACATGGTACTGGCTGGGTGATTGCAGGAGTGCATGGGTAGTGACTGGGTGATTAGAGGACTACAAGGACAGTACATGGTGATTTCATAAGTGGATGGGTATTTGCAGAGCGATTGGATAAGTGCATTAGTACTGGCTGGGTGATAGGAGGAGTGCATGGGTAGTACCTGGGTTATTGCATGAGTGGATGAGTAGTGCCTCGGTGATTGCAGAAGTGCAGGGATTCCACATGTTGATTTTATAAGTGCTTAAGTATTGGTGGAGTGATTGGGTAAGTATATGGTACTGGCTGGGTGATTGGAGGAGTGCACGGGTAGTGACTGGGTGATTAGAGGACTGCAAGGATAGTGCATGGTGATTTTATAAGTGGATGGGTATTGGCAGACTGATTGGATAAGTGCATGGGTACCAGCTGGGTGATAGGAGGAGTGCATGGGTAGTGCCTGGGTTATTGCATGAGTGGATGAGTAGTGGCTGGGTGATTGCAGGAGTGCAGGGATAACGCATGGTGATTTCATAAGTGCATGGGCAGTAGCAGTAGGAGCCGCGAGAGTCACCCCGTGGCGGCAGGAGCCGCGGGAGTTGTCTCACAGCGGCGGGAGCCGCGGGGGTCGCTCTGCTGCAGCGGGAACTGCGGGAGCGGCGAGGGGACCTCCAGCGGCGGCAGGAGCCACGAGAGCCCCCAGTAGCAGAGAGTGCCGCGGTGGTCGTTCGGCCGCAAGAGGCTGTCGGTGCCTTGGTTCCTTGCTGCCGCCAGAGGCCGCCAGAGGCTTCCTGAGGCTTCCTGAGGCTGCCGGTGGTCACGGATAGCTGGGGGTGCCTCTCTGTGGTCTGAAGCGTGAATGGCGTCAGAGTGAGGATATTGGCGAAGCAGTGACCATCGGATTGACGGGCAGCAATTGGGGTGGTGTTGGAGTTCCACGACTTCGGAGGAGGAGGAGGAGGAGGAGTGTGCACACTTGTGGCAGCGGAGTGGGGTGGATCACTGCTGCTGCTGCTGCGGTGTGAGTGGATTGTTGGCATACTCTGGCTTTCCTTGGACTGCGGCGCTGCCATAAGTCGAAAAACGCACTTGAGGCAAGGTGGAGGGATCAGCAGCGTCGACAAAAAGAGTTAGAGCATTGTCAAAAGAGTCAGAGACTCGGGAGCTTGAGGTGTTTTGGAGGTGTTTTGGAGCAGGGACGGCCGTGCGAGGTGTGCTTACTCTTGGTCCCCGCGATAAAAGCTCACCGACACTCCCACAGTGCCACCCCTCTTGCCCAAGATACCAAGAGACCAAGACAAATAACAATTCGTGAAATCCGGTAAGAAAAATAAAGTTTGTTCCCCTGTTATTGTAATCATCAAACTGACTAACAATGGGAAAAAGGAAATTGCCATTAAAGGGGAAAGAGTTCCCAAAGAATGCGCCAATTACCAAATACTTGAAAAATGCTGTGGGGTTTATTAATAGTGAAATTGTCCATGTCGAGGAGCAATTGGCAGCTACTCAAACAGCTCTTGATGCTGCCCTAAAAGAATCTGCACTCGAAGGGGGGAAGGCCGCCATAAATGTGTCTAACTTGGCGAATACAGGGGGGGAAATTGAGCTGATAGTAGATAATATCTCTGCAAAAGAAACTGTACTTAAAACATCTAATCCATGCGTGTTAAATACATCTTTAGAGATCTCAGTTCCAATGGATGACACGCTCCCAGCATCTCCCCCGCAAAAAGAAGAAGGAAACCCTGCGAACTACAAACAATGTGGCGGAGCAGTTACTATCAAATGCCAAAATTAAACCGAAGCACAACAGAAAAAAAGGCGTCAAAAACCCAGGGACTCTAAGGGGGAAAATAACCCCACTAACCCAATGTCACAAGATCTTGAGACATTATTTAAAAGACTTCATGGCAAATTGGACAGCATAGAAAGACGCCTAATGTCAGAGATTAAATTGTTACAGAAAGACATGGCCTTTCTAACGGAAATGATTATCGAAATTTTACCTTCAAAATCTATGAACAAAGATACCAGCATTATCAAACCTATTAAACCTACTAAGTCTATCCTTAGGCAGATGGAAGATGCTAGAGAAAACAGGGGCCAAACTATTAACCATCCTACTAATCAAAGTCAGGACATTCTTGCTGTAAAGGACGCCTCGCCACTACAATCTCTACCTTGCTTATTGCCATATAACGCCGATATCCCACCCGCTATAAGGGAGCAGCAAAATATAAAATCAACTAGGTTAAACAGAACCAAAGAAGACAATAATAACATTCAGGGGACTTTAAATCTCTCACCACAGGCGACTCCATATGTTATTATCTTAAATAATGTCCCAAAAATATTGGCAAATCAGAAGGAAACATATGAGTCACTGAAAAATCAAGTAGTCCATTGGCTTTCTGACAATGCGGATGTTGGGGTGAACATATTGCAAGAAGCCATCATTATGATAAGGAGAGTGAATTGGGTGGGCAAATCCAGAAAAACATCACTGGGGGATTGCATTGTTGTAAACTTTCAGGATTGGGAATTGGTGGGTGATTTGCTGAATGTCTTATCAAATGATGATATTGGGCACATTTCTGAAAATGCTAATCAAATAATGACTGTCCCACTGGGATATTTTTATAGGCCACGTTATAGCAATGCCTATGTAAACATGAGTCAACGTCAACGCTTGTCACAATCTATACCACTGCACAATAGATATGCAGCATTAAGAAGTTGCAGTGAAGTAGATTGACTCAGAAGGGGCTCGGCTAGGCTATCAGAAATGAAAATGGATTATATCATTAAAAAGAGTGTGGAAGCCGCTGATGTTAATACGATTATACAAAGGGAGGCAAATTCTATGGATGGTACCCTGGATAGTTGCGAGGGTGATATTGATATATCTAATTTTGTGATGACTGTAGAATCTGATGATTTAATAGTAACGTCGCAAAAAGGTAACTTGGATAAACATATGAATTGCAATATTGATTATATTCCCACTTGTAATATAAGTAAAGCTATTCCGGGCAAACACCAAAGTGAATCCCTAAACCTTATGACATGGAATGTCGCAGGGATCAAAAATAAAATTAATGACGAGGCCTGGCTGAAAACGCTAGATGGGTGTGCGCTAGTTCTACTTCAAGAAACATGGTCTACGGAACCTTTTTTTATAAATGGTTATCAAACTGTTTGTACAAACGCCACTCCATCTAGGGCGGGACGAGCTAAAGGAGGTCTAGCTACTTTAATTGCTACCACATTGCCCATGAAATTAATGAAAATACATTTATCATCAGAATATTATCAGTTTTTGTTATTACAATCAGAAGGAAAGCAGGTTGTCATTGTAATACATTTTTATAATAACATATTTGATAAATCAAAGAGTAAAATAATTGGGCTACTTGAAAAAGATCTGGATTATTTCCTTGAGGGGGTAGGTGGTGACTATGCATTAATATGGGCAGGGGACTTTAACTGTGTTAAATGTACCCACGAAGCAGGGAGCCCTGCGGTTATTGTGACCACCAAGGAGACAGGATACCCCATTTCTCCCATGATTTATATGGGGAATCCATTAATAACGTGGTGCATAAATATGATTTGGTGATCTTGGATCCCTCCCATGTGGGAGGGGAAATTAACCTACCAACATTTGTAGGAGCAAGGTCATCCTCAAATATAGACCACTTTATTGTTTCAGCAAACCTTAGCGAACTGGTGGAAAATGTAATGATTAACACCAGTTTATTTAGTGACCATCATCCCTTAACAGTATCACTAAGATTAAAAATGACCCAAAAAGAACAGGGTAAGAGACTGGAAAATGATATCGAAACGCAGGGGAACAATGGAGTGTCAATAAAATGGTCAGGAGTAAACCCGGTCATATTCATGTCAAAACTTAAGGAAAAAACACAAGATGATATAGAAATTTGTCTGGATAGTTTTGCCCCGAGCCAGGAGATTATTACTGCCTTTAATAAAATTATAGTTGAAATTGCTGGCGATTTAAGCAGTAAAAGACAGTATAAGGCGTGTGATTTTAATCCTAGATGGTTTAATCGTGTATGCTCTAAACTGAACGGGGATTTGAAATTGGCTTTAAAGCGAATACCTAGAGATAGTGCAAGGATTTGTACCTGCGGAAACTATACAAAAATACCCTGAAAGAAAGAAAAAGGGAGATCCGCGAAGGGGCGTGGGAGAAACTAATCCAGGCTGCAGAATTGAAAGACTCAGCCCTCTTCTGGAAAACAGTTAATCACCCCTTCTTCAAAGAAAATACAACAGTAAATATTGACACTGTGGTACCCCCAGAAGATTGGGTTGCCCATTTTGAAGGCATTTTTAACCCAGATGGTGCAAAAATAACTGAGAATATAACAGGAAATGTTATAATGGTAGAACCCGTCAATTCCTTACCAATATCGCCAGAAGAGATTAAATCAGCTTTACAAAAATGTGCGAATGGTAAGGCTGCCGGCCCGGACGGGGTACCAATAGATGTTTTTAAGAATGATATGGATTTCTGGATACCCATTTTAACGAATGTTTTTAATGCTACTATTGGGGGTTTTTACCAGCTACCTGGGTTGAAAGTATCATCGTACCGATTTTTAAAAAGGGTGATAGAGGAAAGCCAAATTGCTACCGCCCAATATCTCTTCTTGACTCCACGTCAAAATTGATGGGCCGTATAATGCTGGAAAGACTTGAAATTTGGGCCAACAATGAAAAAATACTGACCGATGTACAGTACGGTTTCAGAAGAGGAATTGGGACGGTAGAGCAGTGTTTAAACTTAGAGTTAATAATAGGGAAGTATACTTTAGCAAAGGAAGGGGCACTACACCTCTGTTTCGCTGACCTTACTAGTGCCTTTGATTTAGTCAATCATAGCAAATTATGGCAAACACTGAAAGGGCTAGGGGCCCGATTGATATAATTACATACTTATCACAGATCTATACCCATTTAACATCTAGGGTACGGTTCGGAAAGAGGGGGAATGTACACCTGACTTCAGTGTAAGGAGCGGCATTAGACAGGGTTGTGTATTAGCGCCCTCCTTTTCTCTCTATATGTTAACAATGTAGACCCCTTTTTACAAAGTCTTAGGGGCCGATTCCGATCTCGGCCGGTAGGGCTCCGAATCGGATTCGGCTTTACCGGATCCGATTCGGAGCCCTGTTTCCCGACCGAACCGTACGCGGGTCCGGCCGAGCGAGTACGATGCGAATTCGCCGACCGACTCGTCCGGGCGACCCGACCGCTCCGACCGACTCGTACCCGGATCGTACCGCTCCGACCGACTCGGTCGGACACGATTCGCACCGCGCAATGGAGACGATTTCCGGCCGGGTAAGTACGATGCGCACCTCGACCGCTCCGACCGACTCGCGCCGTCCGACTCGAACTCGCTGTCGGAGCCGTACTTTGGGGGTCCGTGTCGGACCCCCCTGTACGCGTACCCGTGCGAGGCGCACACAGGGGGGACCCATGGGTCCCCCCTACCTGTGCGTGTACGCCGCGAAGCGCTTCGCGGCGTACTCGCTGTAGGGGGCGCCCGTGTCCGCCTCGCACCCATTGAGGCAATGGGAGCCCGCGTACGCGTTGTACGACCGGCTCCCATTGAGTTCAATGGGAGTCCGACCGACTCGTGTCCGGTGGCATACGAATGCATCGGACTCGTTCGGTCGGACTGCACGGGTCCGATTCGGTCGGAAATCTCTCCGGGTCCGGCTCGGTCGGAGAGATTTCCGGCCCGAATCGGAATCGACCCCTTAGTGTTGATGCTCCGAAAGTTGGGACTCGCCCAACCCCCGTACTGCTTTATGCAGATGACGCTGTCCTTATATCAAGGACAGCGAACGGCCTACAAAATCTTATAGAAAACTTTGCCCTATACATGACAGAGAAAGATTTGAAATTAAATTTAAAGAAAACTTTTGTAATGACATGTGGGGGTAAAAAGCTTAAAAACAAACAATATCATGTAGGTGGAGTTTTAATTAATAGAGTCTCATCTTTCTCTTATTTGGGGTTGCTTTTTAATATGAATGGTACATGGAACTCCCATATTGAATTATGTAATATGAAATTTTTAAGATCAATAGAGAGCATTTTTAGATTTTCGGCGAAGATGGGTAATAAACCCATCCGTGAAATCTTAGCACTCTATCGGAGCAAATGTATTTCAGGGGCCTGTTATGGAGCCGCTATTTGGGGTAGATCTAATACCACCTCCCTACAGACCCAAGAAAATAAATTCTTAAAGAGATTATTGGCAGTCCCCAATGGGACTGCAAACTACACAATTCATAAAGAACTTTCAGCTCTGTATATTAGTGATACAATAAATGTTGCAGGTCTTACCTTTTGGTACAGTATTTGGTCTAAGGATGAAACAAAATTCACAAAAGAATTAATTATGGACTGCCTAGCCCTCGATCAGAGTAGGAAGATTCCATGGCTGGAGCATATTCACAATATTTTAAAACTTTGCAAACCTGACATGGATAGAAGAGACCCCCTTCTATACAGGAGCTCAGTAAACAGGAACTTAAGCACAAATATTTAAAAATAATGGAAAACGAAAGAGAACGGTATGTCAGTCAAAAACACACTGTCATGTCATACTGTGAACGACCGCTTGTGAGAGGCCTACAGCCGTACCTAACATTGGTGAAAAATGTACAGCAGAGATTTTACCTTACAAGGTTAAGGATGGGTACGTTACACCATCTAGTCGCTTCCCTAGAGTGGAAAAATGGTGTCAAAAACTTCCGAATTGCCCTGTGATGGAAAATCTATGCAATCCACGATGCATTTTATTCTTTTTGTGGTTTTTATAAGGATATCCGGAAATCAGTTTTAAAACCTCTTTTTTACTAAACAGGCTTTTTAATTATAAATATGCATTCAATTTCGTATGTAGTCTAGAAAATGTGAAAATTATAAGTACTGTTATTCGTTTTATACAACTTGCAGTTAGAAAACGAAAAGATTATTCACATCTAGATGCACTGATATATGAAAATTTAGATGATTATTTTTAATATCGTCCTTTTTAAGTATGTATTGCTTGCCAAGATCTTTACTTTGTATTCTAGGTTTTACTATGTACGCCTTGCACTAGCACTTTATTTCCCATGATGGAATGTATTTGCTCTTGATCAGTTTATAAATCCTTAGTTCTTTCAGATCACCGAGAGAGATTAATGATGGTCATATGGATTACAAAAATATTCTAAAAATAATCTGTAAATGTATTTTAAATCTTTCTAAATGATTCAGAACGACAATGTACATTTAGGAATGTTTTTATAGTATGCTTTTATGGTGAGATTTGTTGCACCGAATAAAGCTGATTTTGATTTGATTTGCATGGGTATTGGTGGAGTGATTGGGTAAGTACATGGTACTGGCTGGGTGATTGGAACAGTACATGGGTAGTGCATGAGTTATTGCATAAGTGGATGAATAGTGCCTGGGTGATTAGAGGAGTACATGGGTAGTGCTAGGGTGATTTTTTAAGTGCATTAGTATTGCTTGGATGATTGCATGAATACATTGTTACTGCTCTGGTTATTGTATAAGCAGAGGAGAAATGTCTGGATGATTGAAGGACTGCGTAGGTAATACTTGGGTTATTTCAACATTCTAGAAGTAATGTGTGGGTGATTACATTACTTTATCTTACCTTCTTTATTGAAGTAGATATGAAACTCATTGAAACAATTTTGCAGTTGTTTTATTATAATCTAAATTTACAATATTTTCAAACTTTAGAATTACTTTCTGTAAAATAGAAGAAAAAATACTGTTATTGCATATAATATTATAGTTTTAACAACACAACATAATTTTACAATTACATAACATATTCAGTTTGCCTTTATTGCTGTTTTCAGATTCTATTGAATTTTACCATACACAATGATTTTAATCTTGATCATCATGTAACAGCGGGCAACAAAATACAATCAATAAGATTGTTACAAAAAAACCAAACCTGTGTTCAAAATATTTACAACAAAATCAACTATCTGTTTATATATTTTTTTTAAAAGCACTCTCATTAACATTCTATACAATACAAAGATCAAATATATGAACTGCTTCTTTCAAAAACAATTTTCTAAATACAATATCAAAAAACAGAAACGATAATCCAAACAGAAATTGTTGACATCTTCCCAATAGGCCGAATGATGTTTCCGAAATCATTTGCTTTGAAAATATCCAAAATAAAATCGTTAATTGATGTTCACATCTTCCCAATAGGCTAAATGATGTTTTCAAAGCTTTGGCATAAAAAAAATCAGATATGAATTCAGTAATTCATTAGGCAACTGACATTTGAATTCCAAGTGGGCATCATTACAATGTGTCCATCCTTTATTGCACTTTAAATACACAGTATAGTGTCCAGATGTTTGAGAAGGGTCATCATGGAAAATAATAGCCACTGCTTTAAAAGTTCTTCCTGAAATTGACTGTTAACTTGCCACAAAATTTTTAATTTTGGTTTCCAATTTTCTTCCATCTGCTCTACAACGTTGTAGCATTAAAACAACATATTGTCCAAATCTTTCTATAAATAATGTTGACAACATTTCAGATTTGCACTGAGTACATTCCATATTTTGATAGGCTGATTTTACTAATTTGTTAAAAGACACTGTTTTTCAATCTGGTATTGTCAAATATATGAATCGTTCAGTGTCTATTTCAGTGGTAGAAGATAATGAACAGTCTTCACATTTATGATCCCATCTGTAACGTACTCCAAACAGATTTTCAATTTGTATTCCTTCACCTTCCAATACTGCAAGCATAAACATAAGAAATTCTTGAGCATCTTGCTGTACATTAAGTGTAAATTGTGAAGAACCAGAACATATATCCAAAAGATGCCGAATGCCAGAAGCAGTTTGGATTTTAGTTTTATCAGTTGTCATTTTTTCAAAAATATAATGCAACAAAGAACAAAATCTTTTTCTCGATTCTCCATAATTTGATGATGAAGATTTTCTAGAAAAACACGACGTTCACAATTACGTTAGCATAGCAGTTGATACCTGAACTATTTTCTAACTGGTATCCTACAATATCATCACCAGTTCCAACTTCACTACAGTGTTTCTCATATGTTCGTTTTGGACATACTACACGTTTTTCATATACAGGATATTCACCTACGTTGGGAGCATACAGTCTTCTTAACCGATTATACTCTCTTACACAATTTGCATCTACACTAATCTTTCTCTCATCAAAATCAATCAAATACAATACAGATAATGTTCTTACTCGAGACAATGCAACATCTGCCATGCCCTCTTTAAACACTGTACTTCCAATGTTTACCAAAGCACTGTCTACACTTAAACCTTGAGATTTATGAATGGTCACCGCATATGCTAAAGAAAGAGGAAACTGTTTTCTACGAACATACAAGTCTTTAACAAGCAAAAAACGAACAGCACAACGTCTAATCTGTTTTACCTCTTCAATCTGATCAAATTTAATCTTCAAAAATTCAATTCCATCTCTATTTGGATAATTAACAAAATCAACAACTTTCCCCATTGCTCCATTTACTAAATTTTTTTCTACATCCAAATTATGCAGTAAAATTACCCGACAGTTTTCACATACATATAAATTCTTTTCTAAACCAGCAGTCTTAGATATAGATTTTTCCAAAGAATCCAATTTTGATTTTAATTTTTCTGACAAAATGATAGTAATTCCTTTGTGTTCTATTTTATCAATAGCTTCCATTTTCATTATTTGTTGTTTTTCCAGCTTCAAAAGTTCTTGATTGAATGTAGAACACTCTTGCAGTGTTGGCATTAGGCAAATTATAGATTTCTTTTCTCCAATTTTTTTGTATATTATTTCCAGAGCAACATTTTCATTTGGAAACAAGTGTGTAAGTAGCCATCTTTACAAAGCTTTTTTACCATGTTTTGTCAATACACCAATTCTTATATCTTGAAGAATGCTTCCATAATGTTCATCACTTGCTTGTCGCATATTCTTAATAAGTTCTTTATATTCAAAATGAGACCAAATGTTGACATTTCCAATACTTCCCAAAGAGTTCCTGGTGTCTTCATGCACAAGTGTTTTAAAAACGGTTGCCCTTTTACAGGAGTAAGTTGCAGTAGGTCGCCGAATACAATCACATGTTTTCCTCCAAATAAGACATCATAATCTGTTTTTAAAATCTGCTGCATTCTTAAATGTACAAAGGCAAGCATTACGTTTGAGACCATGCTCACCTCATCAATTATCAGAAGTTTCATTTTCTTTAGTACTCTTGAAACTTCATAACAAGCTTCTCCAGATAGCTTGTGATATTCCAACTTGTTTTCATGTTCAACTGGTAGCATCAGTAAACGATGTAGCGTAATCCCTTTAATGTTGTGTGCTGCTAACCCAGTTGGAGCTGTTACAACACAAGATAAATGTGATTCAGTGGTTTTCTGTAGATAACTGGTCAAAACTTTAATTAAGAAACGTTTTCCTGTACCAGCTTGACCACTGATGTAAATTCAAATAGGTTTAAATGATGTGAGTTGCATTCTTTTTTTTCATGAAGTAAACCATGGTCTATCTGTTGTGCAACTTGCTGATATATTTCTTTCTGTTCAATATTTAGATGTTCTTCCAAGTATCCCAACTCCATAATATCCTGTTGAGCTTGTTGCATTGCTGTTTCTACTTCACTCATGGCTATTGCTGCTTCATTTTCAAGAATTGGTTCTCCTAGTGGATCTTGACTCAGTGGAGCAGAACTTTGACTATCTTGAGAACTGTCTCTAGCAATTTCAGCTGCAATAGTAGTTTCTTGTTCAATCTCTTCATTCAACATTTGTAGATAATTTGGAAAAACTGTGCAATCAATGCTATCTTTACATGCATTAAAAGAATCTTCATAGCACTGAAAATCTCCAAGTAATTCCATTTCAGTACGCCAAGGCTTGAAGAGTTGCAGAAGTGCTAAATAGAAAAATTCCCTTTTATCTGGAGTATCACAACTGAGTTTCCTGTGATTAATGAGATTTCCTTTGGTATGTTTCACCAAACATCCATCACATCCAATGACTGCATATTTTTCTTCATTTATATTTTCTGTAATATTTCTCTTAAAGCTGTAATATTGCAGTACTTCATAGAGACATATGTTTTCAAGATGTGGACTTCTTTTAGGATAGTACGTATCCAACATGTTTGTTTTAACAATATCTGTACTTTCCGGTCCATTTAATGCTAAGTATTCAATTTCTTGTACAGATTTCAATACTCGATTTCGTGTTGCAGCAAGACCTAGACTTACCCAAATGATTCCTCTAGACTTTGAATATAAACTTGCAGATGTCAACCGATCCGAACATTCGTAGGATCCAATCTCTCGATGGGAAAGCATCTTCAAACTAAAGCTGTACAATTTGTTACTAAGAGTCTTCTCTTGTGAAATTTCTTCCCACTTTTCTTTCAACTCCGTCTTTTCAGATTTTGTTATGTATGACGTAACATAGCGAGCAACAGCAATCGAATTATCTGCAACATACTGGGTATCCATATTTGCATTCCACATCGTCAAAATCACTGGATTGTAATCATTAATATACTTTGAATCTTCACTTCTTTTATATTGTAAGTATTCTTTGGAGATTTTCGTGTTATAGTATGTCTCACTGCTGACATGAAACTGTTGACTCTTCCTTTGGAAATTACTGGAGGTGGTAATCCAAAGACATTTTGTATAAAATTTTTCCTTTGACTTGTATTTCCGTCGACAATATTTCGCACATTGATGAGTTTGAAACCGTAAAACTTGTTGTCTTAAGGTATTTTCTTCTCCTGTTTTTGGAATACCACATGTAACATAGTCTTCAATGAAAGATAAAACAGTCTCATCAGAATCAGTTCCAAATTTAGGTGCATCCTTGATCCATAAAAGCATATGTATATGAGGAGCACCTCTAGCTTGGTACTCCTTTCTCCAAAAGAAATCAATAACTTCTCCAAGAGGTGGGTTGTTTTTATTACAGATAAAAGACATCATAGCTTGAAACCTATGAATGAAATATCCGCACACATTTACAGGATCCAAGGAACACAGTTCTCCAGCTGTCTTGAATTCAATGTTTTTAATATTTGAATTTGCTTCTCGAAGAAATTCAAGTAAATCGTCCCATGCGTATTCAGCACAGCATAGCGTAACAAACCATGTAGGGGTTCCTAAGTTCCTTAACATACATTTAAGTTCTCCATGACGACGATACCAATACTCATTAGTACCACGTTGACACGCCATAAAATTAATCAATTGAGATTCTAAATGATCGTCTCTCTGTTGTACTTTGTCCATGAACTCCTTAGCAGAAACATGTTGAAGATGAACTCCTGTTTTTAATATGTGGTTCACTGCATATGAAAGTCCAGACAAGTCACTTTCAAACAAAAGATGAAATATATATGGAATACATTGTCGAAATATTGGATCTTCTAAGTACAATCTTGTTGTACGATATTCTGAAGCTGGAATCTGCACAGGTCATTCATCATATCGTCCACCTTTTCCAGTGGGGAAGAGCTGTGGAAAACAACGGGCTTCTAAACTTCTTTCCCAAATACTCATAGGAGTTCCCTTCACTTTCTTCATTTGGAATAATTCAATAGTATTTCCAATCACTTCCTTTGAATGTAAAGGATGTACACTATAATGTTCATAAATTTCTTCACTCCTGGAGATGACCACTTTTTCAATTTGGACACTTGCAATTTCGCTATCATCTCCTAAAACTATTTCTTCTTTTTCCAGATATACATTTTTGTAATGAAGATTGTTTTTTATGAGATATAACTCAGCCTTTTGAACTTCGGTGACATCTACTAACTCTTGCCATATTTTCCGACTCTTTGTTGGAACACCATTAACTAGAATACCTACAGGTTCAGTTTCCTCTCTGTCTATACCAATAGTTTCAATATTTTTCTTTAAATCTAAAGGTAAATACACAACTCTTCCTTTTAAGCCTCTTTGTAAATCTGATGGAGGCAGCTTACCTGTTTTAGGCTCCATACGAACAATAGCCTGAAATGGGTGCACAGATTGAATCGGAATGGACTCATACGTATTGAAATCTACCAGTTCTGCAGGAATAGCTACCAACTCTAGGTTATTATGTACAGCTCTAGCTGGCATTTTGTTCTCTTCAAATCTGCTGTAACAATATTTACAAATACATTGATCAATACCCAACTCACAAACACCTTCAACAAACAAATAAGTACCAAATTCCTCCCACTTTTCATTGTTTTCCTTTTCACTTTTTAAATACAGATCAACATTCCTAGTTTGATTTCTATAGTGATTACGTCGACAACAAATACAAACATAGTTTGGTTTTTCAGAACAAATTACCTTAAACTTTGTAATTTCTGTCTACAAACTTCTCAGTAGTACTATCTTCCACCTCCTCTTCAACACCTACACTTATCAAACTCTCACTTTGTGTACACTCTTCTCCAGTACTGAAGAAACAAAACTCAATATCATCACAAACTTTTTTACATCCGATACTGTGCCATGCAAAAGAGCAGTGTTTATTTCACTTAAAAATAATGCAGGACTTTTTACATAGTACAATCTTCTTACTAACTTCCGAATTGCAGAGTGATGTCCTACTAACATTCTCAAATGATGAAAAACACTTTGACACACTTTTCTAGAAAGACAAGCCACAGAATGACCTTGCAAGCCAGTATTTTTTCTCACTTTACAAGTATCTAGTCCTTGCAACATCTTTTCTTTAATACTTTTTTTTACTATACTCGCATAAGAAATATCGTAATATATCAATAGACTCCTGTCGTATACTACAAATACTACTACAATCCCATGTATACACTGGGGCTTGAGAACATCTCCCTTGAACTTCTTCAGCTATCACTTCTTCCACATTTCTAGGAACCACCTTTTCTTTTTCAATTGCGCAACCGTTCTTCACTTCATAAGCATGACCACTGGTATCAACTGCGTGATGTATTGTTTTGAAAATAGCTCTCTTCATTAAAAAAAGGTTCTGAACTAGAAGTGTGCTTCCATTCATCCCAAAAAAAATTACAAAAGTTAGTTCAGTTGATTAGGCTTTTCCTTTTACTTTTGTCCTTCATAGAATGCATTGGTTTATCTAATGTTCGCATTCTCTTTAAAACTAAAATGAACAATCTTCTTTTCAATTCAAAAGCTTTTTTGACTATACTTTCAATCTGTTGTTTCTTCTTGTAAAATGCACATCTTCTTTTATATTTCTTGCAATCTTTCAATACATTTTGTAGTACTCTACATTTATACATACGTTTCCTAATATCATGAGATTGTTTCATCCTTCTTTCAACATAGATTGTTTTAGCAGAACGCGATTTGCCATTAATTTGTCCTTTTTTCATTTCATTCTTCTTCGTTCTAGAACTATTCTTTCTATTTTCTGCATTTTCAAAATTCTTTCCAGTTCTAAAAAGTTTTTTAACAAATTCTTTTGTTCTCTTACCATAAGACTTTTTCTTTTTTGCAACATGTTGTAGTTCATCTAATTCCTTCTTTTGTCTCTCCTTTAAATAGTACTCTTTTCGTTGTTCTTTTGCGATGGTGAATCTTTCTTAATAATAATGAAGAATATCTGAAAAAAAGTATTTTTAAAATAATTTAATATTATTAAAATAATTAAATATAAAAGAGGTACAGAAAGAAGGAACAGGTGGTCAGAGTAACGCAAAAGAGGTGCATTAAGAGGGAAGAAGGGCACAGAAAAAGGAAAGAGGGATGCAGAAATTTGGAACAGAGGTACAGTAAGAAGCCAAAGCAGTACAGAAAGAACCAACAGAGCTGCAGAAAGAGGCAAGAGGGGTACAGAAAAAGGCAAGTGAAGTGCAAAACGAAGGAAAAGACGTGCAGAAAGAACCAACAGAGCTGGAAAAAGAGGTAAGAGGAGTGCAGAAAGGAGTAGGAGAAATGCACAATGACGCAAGAGGGGTAGAGGAAGAGGCAGGAGGGGTGCAGAAAGAGGAACAAAACTGCAGAAACAGGAAAAGGGGTGCATAAAGAAGCAAGTGAAGTACAGAAAGAGGCAAGATAGGTGCACAAAGAGGCAAGAGAGTTACAGAAAGAGGCAAGTTAAGTGCACAAGAAGACAACAGCACTGCAGAAAGAGGCAATATGGATGCAGAAAGAAGCAAGACAGGTGCAGAAAGAGACAAAAGAAGTGCAGAAAGAAGGAATAAAGGTGCAGAGAGATGCAAAAACAGTGCAGAGAGATGTAAGAGAGGTACAGAAAAAAACAAATAAGGTGCATAAAGAGGCAACAGATGCCTAGATACTGCCTAAATGATTGCATCAGTGTAGCAGTAATGCCTGAGTGATTACAGCACTGCATATGTAACGCCAGCATCATTCTAAGACTCCATGGCGAGTACTTGGGTGTTTTTATAAGTGCATGAGAGTTCGGCCTAGCCAAAATTAAAGCAGCACACTATTACATAACTCAACTATAAGTGTATCCATATTGTTAAAAGCACGCATACATATCTCTCTACGTTATCAATCATCATGATATGTAAAAGAAATATGTATACAATATTTCTGAAATATGTTGAAGCCTAGAAACTGAGACACGTAATAGGTCTCACTAAGTAATTCCAACACTCAATGGGTGCTCCTTGGGTAATTGTATGAGTGCAAGGGTAGTCACTGGGTAAGTACAGGACAATATGAAAAGTGACTGGCTAATTTCATGAGTGCAAACATATACATTGAGTGCATTGATAAATGTATAAATAGCACCTGAAGGCATAGATGAGTCATTGAGTACTGCCTAGGTGAATACATGAATGCAACAGAAAGGCATGGGTGATTCAACGACTGCAAGGGTAGTGTGTAGGTAATTTTATGACTGCACAGCAACAACCTGCATGATTGCATAACTGTAGGGATAATACATAACTAGACCCTGAGTGATTCCTTGCCTGCAAGGGTAATATCTGGGGGATTACTGAAGTAGATATCAAGTGAGTGGGTGATTTTATAAGTTCATGAGTACCGCCTGAGTGATTAATGACCTATTAAGATACAGTCTGAGTGATTACAGGTGTGGAAAGGTAGTGACCGGGTGATTTTAAAAGTACATGACTACTGGCTGAGTGATTACATAAGTACAAGAAAAGTGCGTATGTGATTGAAAGAGTACAAAGGGATTAAAGGACCACATAGATAACCTCTCACTGATTGCATGACTACAGGGAGAATGTCTAGGGATTGACATGACTACATAGCAAGAGACTGGGTGATTTTATAAGTGCATGAGTACTTCTTGGGTGATTGCAGGACTACTGAGGTAGAGCCTGAGTAAATAAAAGTGTGAGAAAGTAGTGCCTGGGTGATTTCATAACAGTATGACTACTGGCTGAGTGATTACATGAGTACAAAGGTAGTGCCTCCATGATTTAAAGAGTGCAGCAGTAGTGCCTGGGTGATTACAAAAGTACATGAGTAATACCTTAGTGATTGCATATCTACATAGATACTGTGTAAATGATTGCATCAGTGCAGCAGTAATGCCTGAGTGATTACAGCACTGCATATGTAACGCCTGCATCATTCTAAGACTGCATGACGAGTATTTCGGTGTTTTTATAAGTGCATGAGAGTTCGGCCTAGCCAAAAATAAAGCAGCACACTATTACATAACTCAATTATAAGTGTCTCCATATTGCTAAAAGCATGCATACATATCTCTCTACGTTATCAAATCATCATGATATGTAAAAGAATTATGTATACAATATTTCTTCAATATGTTGAAACCTAGAAACTGAGACAAGTAATAGATCTCACTAAGTAATTCGAACACTCAATGGGTGTTCCAGGTGGCAATTGTATGAGTGCAAGGGTAGTCACTGGGTAAGTACTGGACAAGATGAAAAGTGACTGGCTAATTTCATGAGTGCAAACATACACATTGAGTTTATGGATAAGTGTATAAATAGCACCTGAAGGCATATATGAGTCATTGAGTACTGCCTCGGTAAATACATGAATGCAACAGAAAGGCATGGGTGATTCGACGACTGCAAGGGTAGTGTGTAGGTAATTACATGACTGCACAGCAACAGCCTGCATGATTGCAGAACTGTAGGGGTAGTACATAACTAGACCCTGAGTGATTCCTTGCCTGCAAGGGTAATATCTGGGGATTACTGAAGTAGATAGCAAGTGAGTGGGTGATTTTATAAGTTCATGAGTACCGTCTGGATGATTACTGAAGTACTAAGATACAGCCTGAGTCATTACAGGTGTGGAAAGGTAGTGACTGGGTGATTTTAAAAGTACATGACTACTGGCTGAGTGATTACATAAGTACAAGAAAAGTGCGTATGTGATTGAAAGAGTACAAAGGGATTTAAGGACTACATAGATAACATCTCACTGATTGCATGACTACAGGGAGAATGTCTAGGGATTGACATGACTACATACCAAGTGACTGGGTGATTTTATAAGTGCTTGGGTGCTTCTTGGGTGATTGCAGGACTACTGAGGTAGAGCCTGAGTAAATAAAAGTGTGTGAAAGTAGTGCCTGGGTGATTTCATAACAGCATGACTAGTGGCTGAGTGATTACATGAGTACAAAGGTAGTGCCTCCATGATTCAAAGAGTGTAGCAGTAGTGCCTGGGTGATTGCAAAAGTACATGAGTAATACCTTAGTGATTGCATAAATACATAGATACTGTGTAAATGATTGCATCAGTGCAGCAGTAATGCCTGAGTGATTACAGCACTGCATATGTAACGCCTGCATCATTCTAAGACTGCATGGCGAGCACTTGGGTGTTTTTATAAGTGCATGAGAGTTCGGCCTAGCCAAAAATAAAGCAGCACACTAGTGCATAAATCAACTATAAGTGTCTCCATATTGTTAAAAGCACGCATACATATCTCTCTACGTTATCAACTCATCATGATATGTAAAAGAAATATGTATACAATATATCTGAAATATGTTGAAACCTAGAAACTGAGACACGTAACAGATCTCACTAAGTAATTCCAACACTCAATGGGTGCTCCTTGGGTAATTGTATGAGTGCAAGGGTAGTCACTGGGTAAGTACAGGACAAGATGAAAAGTGACTGGCTAATTTCATGAGTGCAAACATACACATTGCGTGCATGGATAAGTGTATAAATACCACCTGAAGGCATAGATGAGTCATTGAGTACTGCCTAGGTGAATACATGAATGCAAAAGAAAGGTATGGGTGACTCGACGACTGCAAGGGTAGTGTGTAAGTAATTACATGACTGCACAGCAACAGCCTGCATGATTGCATAACTGTAGGGGTAGTACATAACTAGACCCTGAGTGATTACTTGCCTGCAAGGGTAATATCTGGGGGATTACTGAAGTAGATAGCAAGTGAGTGGGTGATTTTATAAGTACATGAGTACCGCCTGGGTGATTACTGAAGTACTAAGATACAGCCTGAGTCATTACAGGTTTGGAAAGGTAGTGACTGGGTGATTTTAAAAGTACATGACTACTGGCTGAGTGATTACATAAGTACAAGAAAAGTGCGTATGTGATTGAAAGTGTACAAAGGGATTAAAGGACTACATAGATAACATCTCACTGATTGCATGACTACAGGGAGAATGTGTGAGGATTGACATGACTACATACCAAGTGACTGGGTGATTTTATAAGTGCATGGGTGCTTCTTGGGTGATTGCAGGACTACTGAGGTTGAGCCTGAGTAAATAAAAGTGTGAGAAAGTAGTGCCTGGGTGATTTCATAACAGTATGACTACTGGCTGAGTGATTACATGAGTACAAAGGTAGTGCCTCCATGATTTAAAGAGTGCAGCAGTAGTGCCTGGGTGATTACAAAAGTACATGAGTAATACCTTAGTGATTGCATATCTACATAGATACTGTGTAAATGATTGCATCAGTGCAGCAGTAATGACTGAGTGATTACAGCACTGCATATGTAACGCCTGCATCATTCTAAGACTGCATGGCGAGTATTTCGGTGTTTTTATAAGTGCATGAGAGTTCGGCCTAGCCAAAAATAAAGCAGCACACTATTACATAACTCAATTATAAGTGTCTCCATATTGTTAAAAGCATGCATACATATCTCTCTACGTTATCAAATCATCATGATATGTAAAAGAAATATGTATACAATATTTCTTCAATATGTTGAAACCTAGAAACTGAGACAAGTAATAGATCTCACTAAGTAATTCGAACACTCAATGGGTGCTCCAGTGGTAATTGTATAAGTGCAAGGGTAGTCACTGGGTAAGTACAGGACAAGATGAAAAGTGACTGGCTAATTTCATGAGTGCAAGCATACACATTGAGTGCATGGATAAGTGTATAAATAGCACCTGAAGGCATATATGAGTCATTGAGTACTGCCTAGGTGAATACATGAATGCAACAGAAAGGCATGGGTGATTCGATGACTGCAAGGGTAGTGTGTAGGTAATTACATGACTGCACAGCAACAGCCTGCATGATTGCATAACTGTAGGGGTAGTACATAACTAGACCCTGAGTGATTCCTTGCCTGCAAGGGTAATATCTGGGGATTACTGAAGTAGATAGCAAGTGAGTGGGTGATTTTATAAGTTCATGAGTACCGCCTGGGTGATTACTGAAGTACTAAGATACAGCCTGAGTCATTACAGGTGTGGAAAGGTAGTGACTGGGTGATTTTAAAAGTACATGACTACTGGCTGAGTGATTACATAAGTACAAGAAAAGTGCGTATGTGGTTGAAAGAGTACAAAGGGATTAAAGGACTACATAGATAACATCTCACTGATTGCATGACTACAGGGAGAATGTCTAGGGATTGACATAACTACATACCAAGTGACTGGGTGATTTTATAAGTGCATGGGTACTTCTTGGGTGATTGCAGGACTACTGAGGTAGAGCCTGAGTAAATAAAAGTGTGCGAAAGTACTGCCTGGGAGATTTCACAACAGCATGACTACTGGCTGAAAGATTACATGAGTACAAAGGTAATGCCTCCATGATTCAAAGAGTGCAGCAGTAGTGCCTGGGTGATTACAAAAGTACACGAGTAATACTTTAGTGATTGCATAACTACATAGATACTGTGTAAATGATTGCATCAGTGCAGCAGTAATGCCTGAGTGATTACAGCACTGCATATGTAAAGCCTGCATCATTCTAAGACTGCATGGCGAGTATTTGGGTGTTTTTATAAGTGCATCAGAGCTCGGCCTAGCCACAAATAAAGCAGCACACTATTACATAACTCAACTATAAATGTCTCCATATTGTTAAAAGCATGCATACATATCTCTCTACGTTATCAAATCATCATGATATGTAAAAGAAATATGTATACAATATTTCTTCAATATGTTGAAACCTAGAAACTGAGGGCCTGATTCACAGAACTAACTTACGTCAAAAACGTAAAGTTAGTACTTTTGGTATTCACAGAATACACTTACTCATTTGGTATTCACAGAATGAACTTACTCATTTCGGTATTCACAGAAGTTAGTAGTCCTAACTTTAGGACTCCTAAATGCCTTCTGTGAATACCGAAAGTCTTAAAGTTAGGATTTTTCTCAGTTTAGGAGTAGTAAAGTTAGGACTCCTAACATTAGGACTCCTAAATGCCTTCTGTGAATACTGAAAATCTTAAAGTTAGGATTTTTCTCAGTTTAGGAGTAGTAAAGTTAGGAGTCCTAACTTTACTACTCCGAAACTGAGAAAAATCCTAACTTTAAGACTTTCGGTATTCACAGAAGGCATTTAGGAGTCCTAAAGTTAGGACTACTAACTTCTGTGAATACCGAAATGAGTAAGTTCATTCTGTGAATACCAAAATGAGTAAGTGTATTCTGTGAATACCAAAAAGTACTAACTTTACGTTTTTGACGTAAGTTAGTTCTGTGAATCAGGCCCAGTGACACGTAATAGATCTCACTATGTAATTCCAACACTCAATGGGTGCTCCTTGGGTAATTGTATGAGTGCAAGGGTAGTCACTGGGTAATACAGGACAAGATGAAAAGTGAGTGGCTAATTTCATGAGTGCAAACATGCACATTGAGTGCATGGATAAGTGTATAAATAGCACCTGAAGGCATAGATGAGTCATTGAGTACTGCCTAGGTGAATACATGAATACAACAGAAAGGTATGGGTGACTCGACGACTGCAAGGGTAGTGGGTAGGTTATTACATGACTGCACAGCAACAGCCTGCATCATTGCATAACTGTAGGGGTAGTACATAACTAGACCCTGAGTGATTACTTGCCTGCAAGGGTAAAATCTGGGGGATTACTGAAGTAGATAGCAAGTGAGTGGGTGATTTTATAAGTACATGAGTACCGCCTGGGTGATTACTGAAGTACTAAGATACAGCCTGAGTCATTACAGGTATGGAAAGGTAGTGACTGGGTGATTTTAAAAGTACATGACTACTGGCTGAGTGATTACATAAGTTTAAGAAAAGTGCGTATGTGATTGAAAGTGTACAAAGGTATTAAAGGACTACATAGATAACATCTCACTGATTGCATGACTACAGGGAGAATGTGTGGGGATTGACATGACTACATACCAAGTGACTGGGTGATTTTATAAGTGCATGGGTGCTTCTTGGGTGATTGTAGGACTACTGAGGTAGAGCCTGAGTAAATAAAAGTGTGTGAAAGTAGTGCCTGGGTGATTTCATAACAGCATGACTAGTGGCTGAGTGATTACATGAGTACAAAGGTAGTGCCTCCATGATTCAAAGAGTGTAGCAGTAGTGCCTGGGTGATTGCAAAAGTACATGAGTAATACCTTAGTGATTACATAAATACATAGATACTGTGTAAATGATTGCATCAGTGCAGCAGTAATGCCTGAGTGATTACAGCACTGCATATGTAACGCCTGCATCATTCTAAGACTGCATGGCGAGCACTTGGGTGTTTTTATAAGTGCATGAGAGTTCGGCCTAGCCAAAAATAAAGCAGCACACTAGTGCATAACTGAACTATAAGTGTCTCCATATTGTTAAAAGCACGCATACATATCTCTCTACATTATCAAATCATCATGATATGTAAAAGAAATATGTATGCAATATTTCTGAAATATGTTGAAACCTAGAAACTGAGACACGTAATAGATCTCTCTAAGTAATTCCAACACTCAATGGGTGCTCCTTGGGTAATTGTATGAGTGCAAGGGTAGTCACTGGGTAAGTACAGGACAAGATGAAAAGTGACTGGCTAATTTCATGAGTGCAAACATACACATTGAGTGCATGGATAAGTGTATACATAGCACCTGAAGGCATAGGTGAGTCATTGAGTACTGCCTAGGTGAATACATGAAAGCAACAGAAAGGCATGGGTGATTCGACGACTGCAAGGGTAGTGTGTAGGTAATTACATGACTGCACAGCAACAGCCTGCATGATTGCATAACTGTAGGGGTAGTATCAATCAATCAATCAATCAATCAGGGGTTTGTTAAAGCGCGACTACTCACCCGTAAGCGTCTCAAGGCGCTAGGGGTGGGGGGGGTGCAGGTTCCATCCATCAAGGAGGGGGTCTGTCGAAGAGCCAGGTTTTGAGGTTTCTTGCAAAGATGGGGAGCGATGTTGTCTGTCTGAGGTTCAGCGGAAGGGCGTTCCATGCTTTGGCCGCGAGGAAGGAGAAGGAGCGGCCTCCCGATCTGGTCTTTCTGGTGCGGGGGACCACGGCGTAGGAGAGCTGGGCTGATCGTAGGGTCCTTTGGGGTGCGTGGAATTTGAGTCGGCTGTTCAGGTATGCTGGTCCGGTGCCGTGGAGGGCCTTGTGTGCGTGGGTGTGCATCTTGAAGGTGATTCTTGCCTCGACAGGGAGCCAGTGGAGGGTGCGCAGGTGCTGGGAGATGTGGCAGTGTTTTGGCAGGTTGAGGACCAGTCTTGCGGCGGCGTTCTGGATGTTCTGTAGCTTGCGGTTGAGGTTTTTGTTTATTCCGGCGTAGAGTGCGTTGCCGTAGTCGAGTCTGCTGGTGACCAGGGCGTGAGTGACGGTCTTTCGGTGTTCGAGGGGGATCCATTTGAAGGTCTTACGAAGGAGGCGGAGGGTGTGGGAAGCAGGAAGACGAGACAGAGTTGATCTGGCGTCCATTTTGAGCTCGGAGTCCAGGATGATTCCCAGGTTGAGTGCGTGGTCCGTGGGGGTTGGTGGGTTTCCGAGGGCGGGGGCCACCAGGTGTCGCTCCAGGCATCGGGGTTTGGGCCCATGATGAGTACTTCTGTTTTGTTGGTGTTTAGTTGTAGGCAGCTGTTTTTCATCCATTTGGCGACGGCTTCCATGCCTTCTCGAAAGTTGCGTCTGGCGGTGTTGGGCTCGTTGGATAGGGAGAGGATGAGCTGGGTGTCGTCTGCGTATGACACGATGTTGAGTCCGTAGGTTCTGGCGATGGGGGCGAGTGGAGCCATGTAGACGTTGAAGAGCGTCGGGCTGAGGGAGGAGTCCTGGGGAACTCCGCAGGTGGTAGGTGTGGGGTCCAAGAGGAAAGGGGGGAGTCTGACCCGCTGCGTCCTGCCGGAGAGGAAGGAGCGGATCCAGTCGAGGGCCTTGTCCTGAATTCCTGTGTCGTAGAGTCTGCGTATTAGGGTGCGGTGGGAGACTGTGTCGAACGCCGCTGATAGGTCGAGGAGGATGAGGGCTACTGTTTCTCCTTTGTCCAGTAGGGTGCGGATGTCGTCTGTTGCGGCGAGGAGGGCGGTTTCCGTACTGTGGTTTTTTCTGAAGCCGGATTGGGAGGAGTCGAGGATGTTGTGTTCTTCAATGAATGTGGCGAGTTGGCTGTTGATGGCTTTCTCAATGACTTTCGCTGGGAACGGGAGCAGGGAGATGGGTATGTAGTTTTTGAGGTCGCTGGGGTCCGCGGAGGGTTTCTTTAGGAGGGGGTTGACCTCGGCATGTTTCCAGTCGTCGGGGAACGAGGCGGTCGCCAGGGAGCGGTTGATGGTGTGGCGGAGCATGGGTGCGATGGTGTCGGCGGCTCTGTTCAAGATGTGGTGGGGGCAGGGGTCCATGGGGGCCCCTGAGTGGATTGACTTCATTGTCTTCAGTGTGTCTTCGGTGGTGAGGGCTGTCCAGTCGTCAATCGCTGGTTTCCGGGTGTCGGGGGTGGTTGGTGAGGGTTCAGTGTGTTGGTTGTCTTCGTCGAAGTTGTCGTAGATGCTCTTGATTTTGTGGTGGAAAAAGGTGCTGAGTTTGTCGCAGAGGTCTTGTGAGGGAGGGATGTCGGTAGACTCGCTAGTGGGTTGGGCGAACTCCTTGATGATGCTGAAGAGTTCCTTGCTGTTGTGCGCGTGGGTGGAGATTCTGTCTTCAATCGCTTTTTCCTCCTTTCTCTGATGAGTTGATGGTGGGCGTTGGTGGCGGCTCTGAAGTTGTCGTGGGCTTCTGTGGATTTGGTGTTCCTCCAGGCCTTTTCGAGGCGGCGGCATGTGCTTCTGGACTCTCGAAGTTCGGTGGTAAACCATCTGGCTTTCTTGGCGCGGGTATTGTTGTTTTTCTTGAGGGGGGCTATGGTGTTGGTGCTGTCCGAGATCCATCTATGCAGGGTTCGGGCTGCAGTGTTGGGGTCGTCGTTTTCTGCGATGGTTGGGGTGGAGTTGTTCAGTGAGGAGGTGAGCTGGTCGTCGGTGATTTTGGTCCAGTTTCTTCGTGGAAGCAGGTGCTGGTGTCTGGGGATGGTGGGTGTTCTGAAGGTGAAGTGGACGCAACGATGGTCGGTCCATGGGAGTTCGGTGGTGTGGCTGAAGGTGATGGAGTTTCCTGTAGTGAAGAGGGGGTCGAGGGTGTCCTGCTGAGTGCGTGGGCTCGGTCACGATCTGGCGCAGTCCAATGTTGTAGAGGTTGTCCAGGAGGGATGTGGTGTTGGGGTCCAGTTGGTTGTCGAGGTGGAAGTTGAGGTATCCCAGCAGGGTGTAGTTGGTGGATGCGATGGCCTGCGGGGAGATAATGTCCGTGATGGAGTTGGCAAAGGGTCCGCGGGGTCCAGGGGGTCGGTAGATGAGGGTTCTTTGGAGGGTGGCGGTGGGGCTGGCCAGTATCTTGAAGTGAAGGTGTTCCATCAGTTCTGTGGGCTCGTCAGGGAGTGTGCTCAGGCGGAGGCTGGATTTGTGGACGATGGCGATTCCTCCTCCTGGGCGGGTGGGGCAGTCCTTCCTGGAGATCTTGTATCCTTGGGGATGGCGATGGCGATGTCTGGTCCTGAGGTGGTGTTGGTCCAGGTTTCGGTGAAGAACGCTACGTCCGGGGTGGTGCTGTCGAGGAGGTCCCAGATTTCTGTGGCGTGTTTGTGGAGGGATCGGACGTTGAGGAGGATGCATTGCAGGGTCTTCGGTTTGGTTGTGTTCTTGTGGGCGGGTTGTGCTGGAACCGTGTTCTTGGCGGTGCTGCAGGTGTGCCGGCAGCGGTGACAGCTGAAGGGTCCGTGGGAGTCGGCTGGTGATGCTAGCTTGCAGTAGTTGTTGTGGCCTGGGTTGAGTGCGTGGAGTGCTGCTGGGTCGTAGCATTGGCGGGGCGGAGGTCCAGGGTTCCTGGCGCTGGTCGCGGACGGGCGCAGACGGGCTTGCCTTTGACGCGCAGTGGCCGCCATTAAGTAGGGGTCGGGGAGGGCTGGACAGCTGGGAGGCGGGAGCGGGGTGGGGAGCTGGATTGGGCCGGTCGCGCTGGGGGGGAGGGGCCGCGGGGGCAGCAGCGGCAGGGAAAGGTAAAGGGAGGAAATAAGGGATAAAGAAAAAAGGGAAAATAGGCAGAAATAATGCACAAAAGAGCAGAGATGCAGAAAGGTGAAAGATAAAAGAGGGTAGAAAAACGAGTGAAAACTAGTGAAAGGGCAGAGCGAGAGGAAGGGAAAATGAGCAGAAATAAGGCACAAAAGAGCAGAGATGCAGAAAAGTGCAGAAAGGTGAAAGATAAAAGAGGGTAGAAAAACGAGTGAAAACAAGTGAAAGGGCAGAGCGAGAGGAAGGGAAAATGAGCAGAAATAAGGCACAAAAGAGCAGAGATGCAGAAAAGTGCAGAAAGGTGAAAGATAAAAAGGGTAGAAAAACGAGTGAAAGAGCAGAGTTAGAGGAAGGAGACAGAGGTCCACTGGACCACCAGGGATGAGGCGCAGGGAAACCTGCAGGTGGAGGAGGGCCTCGATCACCAACACTCGAGAGTGCAGAGGCAGGGGCAGGCCTCACTTAATGGTGGAGCTGCGAGGGTGGGAGAGCAATTTCACTGACAATGAGTCAGTGGTCTTGCTCGCCTGTCCCCGCAGTGGCCGCCATTAAGTAGGGGTCGGGAGGGCTGGACAGCTGGGAGGCGGGAGCGGGGAGGGGAGCTGGATTGGGCCGGTCGCGCTGGGGGAGGGGCGGCAGGGGCAGCAGCAGCGGGGAAAGGTAAAGGGAGGAAATAAGGGATAAAGAAAAAGGGAAAATAGGCAGAAATATGGCACAAAAGAGCAGAGATGCAGAAAGGTGAAAGATAAAAGAGGGTAGAAAAACGAGTGAAAACTAGTGAAAGGGCAGAGCGAGAGGAAGGGAAAATGAGCAGAAATAAGGCACAAAAGAGCAGAGATGCAGAAAAGTGCAGAAAGGTGAAAGATAAAAGAGGGTAGAAAAACGAGTGAAAACAAGTGAAAGGGCAGAGCGAGAGGAAGGGAAAATGAGCAGAAATAAGGCACAAAAGAGCAGAGATGCAGAAAAGTGCAGAAAGGTGAAAGATAAAAAAGGGTAGAAAAACGAGTGAAAGAGCAGAGTTAGAGGAAGGAGACAGAGGTCCACTGGACCACTAGGGAGGAGGCGCAGGGAAACCTGCGGGTGGAGGAGGGCCTCGATCACCAACACTCGAGAGGGCAGGGGCAGGCCTCACTTAATGGTGGAGCTGCGAGGGTGGGAGAGCAATTTCACTGACAATGAGTCAGTGGTCTAGTACATAACTAGACCCTGAGTGATTCCTTGCCTGCAAGGGTAATATCTGGGGGATTACTGAAGTAGATAGCAAGTGAGTGGGTGATTTTATAAGTTCATGAGTACCGCCTGGGTGATTACTGAAGTACTAAGATACAGCCTGAGTCATTACAGGTGTGGAAATGTAGTGACTGTGTGATTTTAAAAGTACATGACTACTGGCTGAGTGATTACATAAGTACAAGAAAAGTGCGTATGTGATTGAAAGAGTACAAAGGGGTTAAAGGACTACATAGATAACATCTCACTGATTGCATGACTACAGGGAGAACGTATAGGTATTAACATGTATGCATACCAAGTGACTGGGTGATTTTATAAGTGCATGGGTACTTCTTGGGTGATTGCAGGACTACTGAGGTAGAGCCTGAGTAAATAAAAGTGTGCGAAAGTAGTGCCTGGATGATTTCATAACAGCATGAATACTGGCTGAGTGATTACATGAATACAAAGGAAGTGCCTCCATAATTCAAGGAGTGCAGCAGTAGTGCTTGGGTGATTACATAAGTACATGAGTAATACCTTACTGATTGAATAACTACATAGATGCTCTCTAAATTATTGTATCTTTCAAACCACACTTTTGTGCTGCATCTTCAGCATTGTTTCTAAAATTATGCGGCATCATTCAACTATACCTTTCTACAGACTGCAAAATAGAAGCCTAATTATTAACACCTTATGTAAACGTCTTTTAAACCACAGTTTTATGCTGCATCTTCACTATTCTGTCTAAAATTATGCTGAATCATTCAACTATATCTTCTCACAGACTACAAAAAACGAGCCTAATCAATAACACCTGATATGAGCATCTTTCAAACCACACTTTTGTACTGCATCATCGCCATTCTATCTAAAATTATGTGGCATCATTCAACTATACCTTTCTACAGACTACAAAATAGAAGCCTAATTACTAACAGCTTATGTGAACATCTTTAAAACCACACTTTTGTGCTGCATTGTCACCATTCTATCTAAAATTATGCGGCATCAATCAACTATACCTTCTTACAGACTAAAAAAAGAAGCCTAATTAATAACACCTGATATGAGCATCTTTCAAACCACACTTTTAAACAGCATCATCGCCATTCTATCTAAAATTATGTGGCATCATTCAATTATACCTTTCTAAACACAAGTAAAAAGATGCCTAATTAATAACATCTTATGTGAACATCAATCAAACCACACTTTTGTACTGCATCTTCACCATTCTATCTAAATTTATGCGACATCATTCAACTATACCTTTCTAAACACTAGTAAAAAGATGCCTAATTAATAACACCTTATGTGAACATCTTTCAAACCACACTTTTGTGCTGCATCATCACTATTCTACTAGTACTCACAGTCTTGACCCTACCACATAAAAAGCAACAACAGCTCTTTGTTATACATCATGCACCTAAAAATGTATAAAACATATGAAAATACATATACAAGTAGACACATACTTAGGACAGAAATCCATGCAAACCTTAAAACTTCACAGACTCCATCTCCTAATTTAAAACAACAGCTAAAATGATGCGGTATACTACAAATGTACATATCCACACACTATAACAAACTATCATAATCACTAATCCATATTCCAATATACACATAATACTATACAGAATCTTTTTCAAACAAAATTAACTACAAAAAAACAAACTACAATAAACATCTCTACATTTACTAATATATTTCAAACATCAAGTTTTTTGATTAATTATTTAACTAAAAATTAAAAAACACATAATACACCTCACAAATGTATAACTCACCTTCCAAATTGATTTGTAGATTTTAAAATATCAGAAAGTCATAAAAGATTTTCTGATACACACAATCAATGTAATGCACTTCTCTCAGCAAAGCAAAACCAGTAATGGCAAAGTTTCCCTCTCTTCTCTACACAAATAAATATAAGTAACAAATCACATTGCTTCCCGCATTTTTTCAAATTCAAAAACACATTTCTATTGGTTAGACATATTAACCCTTACCAACTGACTTCTAAAAGTGCCCAAACCGGTTCTGGAATTTTTTGGAATCGCGACTCCACCGTGTAGCAAAGCGATGGAGCCGCGAATTCATACAGGAGTTCAAAAATATAATACAAATAAAAACATGACTATTTTTTAACAACACACAACTTCTAAACATACTACTGACTTGGGAAATCTTACTTTAATAAGATTTCACTTATATATAAATTAAAATTTAACATTTTAAGTACACAGTAAACTTTCAACCCTAAACTAACAGGTCACAAGTTCACCATATTTTCAAGTTCACCACACAATGTTGCAAATGCAAACAGCAGGTGTGGTTGATTTTGCAAAATTTGATCTTATCCTTTGTATTGTACCTTTCAAACATTTTTTACTAACCAATAAGAAATATGCTTTTAAAAAAAAGTAAAATGCACCCTATTTTTGAATGTACAATGTTCTTAAACAGCCAATTAATTCTCTACTTTTAAAAAAACTGCATCTTGTCCACCATTTTACATACCTCTCATTCTACCAACTGACTACCTCAGCTACAGACATCTTTTCATTACTTACAGACATCCCTTCAAGATGCTTACAGTGTGGATTGTTGGGCACAGCTATATTTTCTGGTGCAAAAGGTATGCTGAATGCAGAGGTATTGACAAAGACCTAGCTTTGTAAAATGTGGACATTAAATGAATTGGACAGAGAGGATTAAAGTGGCACCAATTGATGCCTTTGGTTAAAACCTTTTTGCATCTCCAACCCCCTGACCTCATCATTGTGCACTGTGGGGGCAATGACCTAGGCACATTGACTGGGGTAGGTCTGGACATGCTAATGAAGGACACCTTTGCACAATTAATGTTGCTTTTTCCTCAAACTGTCTTTGTATACTCTAACATATGCCAAAGACAGAAATGGAAGTGGTCAAATCAATTCTGTCCACAGATTGAGAAATCTAGAAAAAATGTCAATAAAGCTTTTCCTGCTTACCTTAGAGACCATAGGATGGGCTCCATATATAACAACAATCTACGTTTTGATATGGAGGGCATCTACAGGAGTGATGGAGTGCACTTTACAGATCAGGGAAACAGAGTCTTTCTCAACAACCTAAAGCTCTGCATCCGCACTTACATGTAGCTACAACAAACTCATAATAACCACAAGGGCTCTTTTTAGAGCCACCCTATAACCCAACAGTGAATCTTACCTATTAAAAACATACATATTCTTTTTTATAAAATTTTGCTTGGAGGTGCGAACCCATCGCTTTTACACCGGGGCCCGCGCTGGAAGCGATGGAGTCGCAACTCCAAGCGCGCGAAAGAAAAAAAAATGCCCCCTATTCAAAATTGTTTCATTCTGCCTCGGGGACCCCATCCCCCGAGGCATGCCCTTGGGGACTGTGGGGGGAGCCCCAATGCCCCCACAGTCCCTGCCGGCTTCCCTCCTCCTGCGGGAGCCGGCATTGTTTTTGGACAAGGGGAGCTGCTAATAGGCAGCTCCCCTTGCCCAAAAGCAATACTGCTTTGCTTCTTGGAAGCGAGAGCAAGTTTCCTGCCCTCACTTCCAAGAACCAAACCAGTGTTTGCAATGACAGGGCGGGAGCCACACGGCTCCCACCCTGTCATTGCAAACAGCAATGTCCTGGGGGTGGGCACCCCGGGACATTGCAGGAGCTGGCCCTGGGGGGTGGCGGTCCCCAGGGCCATCAAGGGCTCCAGGAGGGGGGCCACGCGGCCCCCTCCCTTCATTTGCATAGCCCCGGGGAGGTGGTGGTCCCCGGGGCTTGGGGGGGCCCATGAGTCTCCCCCTCCTTATTTAAAGAAGTCCCTGGAGGTGGTGGCCCCGGGATTTGGGGGCCCAGCAAGGCCCCCCTTACAATTAGAAATGCCCCGGGGAGGTTGGGGTCCCCGGGGCAGCATGGGGGGAGTTACAACACCCCCATGCATTGAATAAACAAGCCCCGTGGAGGTGGTGGCCCACCCGGGGGCTTATAAAAAACGACACACTTTTTTATTTTTTTTATTTTCTCGTCCGGCTTCGTGCACCCAGCGCGACTTCGGACGTTTTTAAAAAAAATGCTTTTTTTGGACTTGGGGGTCCTTGTGGGACCCCCTGACCAGGCCTAGGGGGTCAGGGTCTTTCTACCCTGCCCGCTTTTCTTGTGTTTCAGCCTTTTTTCCACTCTTTTTCTTGTGACTCGCTTACCGAGTCACAAGATGGCTGCCAACACTTTCTGGTTTGGAGTGTTGGCAGCCAATCAGAAGTCAGCTCATGCTCGGGAGGAGTCGCAACACCTCCTCGGTGCTCAGATATCGAAACTTTTCTTTTTCTAATTTCTCAGGAACTACTGAATGGATTTACACCATTTAAAAAAAAGGTCGCTTTCTGAACCAAGAGCTACCTTTTTGCCAAATTTGGTGTAATTCCATTCAGCAGTTCGGGCTGTAGCCTGTTACAATTTTTCCTATGGAAATTAACATGGGGAAAACGCATTTTGGGACCCCCCTTTTTTCTCGGCCCCCACTTCACGAATCACCCCGAAACTTTCAAGACAGGAGCTGACCGGAGCGCCCCATTAGTTTTGAAAATTTCACGAAGATTTCTCAAACGACGCCAAAGATATTGGCAAATCAAAAAATGCTTTTCCTATGGAAACTAGGTCCTAACTATAACTACCTACAATTTAGAATAGGGGGCATTTTTTTTTTCTTTCGCGCACTTGGAGTCGTGACTCTATCGCGTCCAGCGCGGCCCCCAGTGTAAAAGCGATGGGTTCGCGACTCCAAGCAAAATTTTATAAAAAAGAATATGTATGTTTTTAATAGGTAAGATTCACTGTTGAGTTATAGGGTGGCTCTAAAAAGAGCCCTTGTGGTTATTATGAGTTTGGTGTAGCTACATGTAAGTGCGGATGCAGAGCTTTAGGTTGTTGAGAAAGACTCTGTTTCCCTGATCTGTAAAGTGCACTCCATCACTCCTGTAGATGCCCTCCATATCAAAACGTAGATTGTTGTTATATACGGAGCCCATCCTATGGTCTCTAAGGTAAGCAGAAACAGCTTTATTGAAATTTTTTCTAGATTTCTCAATCTGTGGACAGAATTGATTTGACCACTTCCATTTCTGTCTTTGGCATATGTTAGAGTATACAAAGACAGTATGAGGAAAAAGCAACATTAATTGTGCAAAGGTGTCCTTCATTAGCATTTCCAGACCTACCCCAGTCAATGTGCTCTAGGTCATTGCCACCACAGTGCACAATGATGAGGTCAGGGGGTTGGAGATGCAAAAAGGTTTTAACCAAAGGCATCTATTGGTGCCACTTTAATCCTCTCTGTCCAATCCATTTAATGTCCACATTTTGCAAAGCTAGTTCTTTGTCAATACCTCTGCGTTCAGCATACCTTTTGCACCAGAAAACATAGCTGTGCCCAACAATCCACACTGTAAGCATCTTGAAGGGATGTCTGTAAGAAATGAAAAGATGTCTGTAGTTGAGGTAGTCAGTTGGTAGAATGAGAGGTCTGTAAAATGGTGGACAAGATGCAGTTTTTTAAAAAGTAGAGAATTGATTGGCTGTTTAAGAACAGTGTACATTCAAAAATAGGGTGCATTTTACTTTTTTTTAAAAGCATATTTCTTATTGGTTAGTAAAAAATGTTTGAAAGGTACAATAGAAAGGATAAGATCATATTTTGCAATGTCAACCACACCTGCTGTTTGCATTTGCAACATTGTGTGGTGAACTTGAAAATATGGTGAACTTGTGACCTGTTAGTTAAGTTGAATGTTCCATGAACTGTTACTATGGAAACTGGCATTAAGCAGAATGGGGGAAGGGTTGAAAGTTTACTGTGTACTTAAAATGTGAAATTGTAATTTATATATAAGTGAAATCTTAATAAAGTAAGATTTCCCAAGTCAGTAGTATGTTTAGAAAGTGTATGTTGTTAAAAAGTAGTCATGTTTTTATTTGTAATATATTTTTGAACTCCTGTATAAATTTGCGGCTCCATCGCCTTGCTACACGGTGGAGTCGCGATTCCAAAAAATTCCAGAACCGGTTTGGGCACTTTTAGAAGTCAGTTGGTAAGGGTTAATATGTCTAACCAATAGAAATGTGTTTTTGAATTTGAAAAAATGTGGGAAGCAATGTGATTTGTTACTTACATTTATTTGTGTAGAGAAAGAGAGGGAAACTTTGCCATTACTGGTTTTGCTTTGCTGAGAGTAGTGCATTACATTGATTGTGTGTATAAGAAAATCTTTTATGACTTTCTGATATTTTAAAATCTACAAATCAATTTGGAAGGTGAGTTATAAATTTGTGAGGTGTATTATGTGTTTTTTTTTATTTTTAGTTAAATAATTAATCAAAAAACTTGATGTTTTTAATATATTAGTAAATGTAGAGATGTTTATTGTAGTTTGTTTTATTGTAGTTAATTTTGTTTGAAAAAGATTCTGTATAGTATTATGTGTATATTGGAATATGGATTAGTGATTATGATAGTTTGTTTTAGTGTGTGGATATGTACATTTGTAGTATACCGCATAATTTTAGCTGTTGGTTTAAATTTGGAGATGGAGACTGTGAAGTTTTAAGGTTTGCATGGATTTCTGTCCTAAGTAAGTTTCTACTTGTATATGTATTTTCATATGTTTTATACATTTTTATGTGCATGATGTATAACAAAGAGCTGTTGTTGCTTTTTATGTGGTGGGGTCAAGACTGTGAGTACTAGTAGAATATCAATCAATCAATCAATCAATCATGTCACTTATAAAGCGCACTACATACCCGCGAGGGTCTCAAGGCGCTGGGGGAAGAGGGGGGTGGTGCTGCTACTGATCGAAGAGCCAGGTCTTGAGGAGTCTTCTGAAGGCCAGTAGGTCTTGGGTCTGTCGGAGGTTGGTGGGGAGGGTGTTCCAGGTCTTGGCGGCGAGGTGGGAGAAGGATCTGCCGCCGGCGGTCGTTTTCCGGATGCGGGGGACTGTGGCGAGTGCGAGGCTGGTCGAGCGGAGCTGGCGGGTGGGGGTGTAGAAGCTGAGTCGTCTGTTGAGGTAGGCTGGTCCGGAGTTGTGGAGTGCTTTGTGTGCGTGGGTGAGGAGCTTGAAGGTTATCCTCTTGTTGACAGGGAGCCAGTGCAGGTCTCTCAGGTGGGGTGTGATGTGGCTGCGTCGGGGGATGTCGAGGATAAGACGTGCAGAGGCGTTCTGGATGCGTTGCAGCCGTCTCAGGAGCTTAGCCATCATTCCTGCGTAGAGGGCGTTTCCGTAGTCCAGCCTGCTGGTGACGAGGGCCTGGGTGACTGTTTTTCTTGTTTCGGTGGGGATCCACTTGAAGATCCTGCGGAGCATTCGGAGGATGTTGAAGCAGGATGAGGAAACGGCGTTGACCTGCTTAGTCATGGAGAGGGTGGGGTCGAGGATGACCCCTAGGTTGCGTGCGTGGTCGGTGGGTGGCGGGGCTGTTCCCAGTGATGTTGGCCACCAGGAGTCGTCCCAGGCTGAAGGGTTGGAACCAAGGATGAGGACCTCCATCTTGTCCGAGTTCAGCTTCAGGCGGCTGGTCCTCATCCATTCGGCGACGGCCTTCATTCCTTCGTGGAGGTGGGCTTTGGCGGTGTGAGGGTCTTTGGTGAGGGAGAGGATCAGCTGGGTGTCGTCGGCGTAGGAGATGATGTTGAGGTTGTGCTGTCGGGCGACGTGGGTGAGGGGTGCCATGTAGATGTTGAACAGCGTTGGGCTGAGGGAGGAGCCTTGGGGTACGCCGCAGATGATCTTGGTGGCCTTGGATCGGAAGGGGGCGAGGCGGACGCTTTGTGTTCTGCCGGAAAGGAAGGATGTGGTCCAGTCCAGGGCCTTCTCTTGGATCCAGGCATCGTGAAGGCGTGTTCGTAGTGTGTGGTGGCAGACCGTGTCGAAGGCGGCTGATAGGTCCAGGAGGATGAGGGCTGCTGTTTCTCCGTTGTCTAGCAGGGTCCTGATGTCATCGGTGGCGGCGATGAGGGCGGTTTCGGTGCTGTGGTTGCTGCAGAAGCCGGACTGGGAAGGGTCCAGGATGTTGTTCTCCTCGAGGTAGCGGGTCAGTTGTTTGTTGACGATTTTCTCGGTGACCTTCGCGGGGAACGGAGCAGAGAGATGGGTCGGAAGTTCTTGAGGTCCTTGGGGTCTGCCTTGGGTTTCTTGAGTAAGGCGGTGATCTCGGCGTGCTTCCAGCTTTCCGGGAAGGTTGCTGTCTCGAAGGAGATGTTGATTATTTTCCGGAGATGGGGCGCGATGGCTGTACTGGCTTTGTTGATGATGTGGTGAGGGCACGGGTCTAGCGGTGAACCGGAGTGGATGGTGTTCATGATCTCGCTGGTGTCCTCGTCGTTGATGTTGGTCCAGGAGAGCAGGCGGTTGGTGGTTGTGGGGGCAGTGGTCTCGGTGGTTGCCGGGGTGATCGTGGTGTTGAAGCTGTCGTGGATGTCGGCGATTTTGCGGTGGAAGAAGGTGGCCAGTGAGTCGCACAGGTCTCGCGACGGCTGGATGTCGTTGGTGTTGGAGCTGGGGTTGGAGAGTTCCTTCACGATGTTGAAGAGCTCTTTGCTGTTGTGTGCGTTGTTGTCTAGGCGGTCTTTGAGTGAGGCCCTTTGGGCGGATCTGATGAGGTGATGGTGACTGCGGGTGGCGCTCTTGTGGGCGGCGTAGCTGTCCGCTGTCCGTTCGTGGAGCCAGATCTTCTCCAGTTTTCGGCATGTTCGTTTGGAGGCCTGGAGGTCTTCGGTGAACCAGGTGGCTTTCTTGCTGGTGTGGCTGTTGGGCGGATTCTTGAGCGGGGCGAGGGTGTTGGCGCAGTCGTCGATCCACTGTCTGAGGTTGCGGGCGGCGGTGTCGGAGGGTTCGGCGGGTGGGCTCAGGGCGAGGGTTGTGGTTAGCTGGTCTTCCGTGACTCTGCTCCAGCAGCGGCGATTCATTTGTTCGGTGCGGTGGTGCGTGGTGGGCTTCCTGTAGGTGAAGTGGATGCAGTGGTGGTCAGTCCAGTGGGGTTCGGAGGTGTGGTTGAAGGAGACGTGTGGGCTTGCGGAAAAGATGGAGTCGAGCGTGTGGCCGGCGGCGTGGGTGGGTGTAGTCACGAACTGTCTGAGTCCGAGGGTGGCGAGGTTGTCGATCAGGGTGGTGGAGTTGGTGTCCTTGTTGTTCTCGAGGTGGAAGTTCAGGTCCTCGAGGAGGATGTAGTCCGTGGAGGCGATGGCGTGTGTGCTGACGAAGTCAGCGATGGAATCGCTGAACTGTGGTCGGGGTCCGGGGGGTCTGTAGATGAGGGTTCCTCTGAGGGTGGTGTTGGGATCGGTGTGGATCTGGAAGTGCATGTGTTCGGCGGTGCTGAGGGTGTCGTCGGTGTTGGTTGAGACTCTGAGGGTGTTCCTGTGGACGATGGCGATGCCTCCTCCGACTCCGTTGGTGCGGTCCCTGCGGGTGATCTTGTATCCGTCCGGGATGGCAATGGCGATGTCGGGGGCTGAAGCGGGATTCAGCCAGGTCTCCGTCAGGAATGCGACGTCTGGGGAGGTTGAGTCGAGAAGGTCCCAGAGTTCGATGGCGTGTTTGCGGGCGGAGCGGGTGTTGAGGAGGATGCATCTGAGGTAGTTGGGTTCTTTCCTGGGCGGTGGTTTGGCGGGGCGGGTGCTGGCGAAGCTGCAGTTCCGGCAGGTGAAGGGCCCTTGGGTGCGCTTCGGGGTGGCCTGGTAGCAGGCGTGATCTTTTCCGGGGTTGAGTGCGTGGAGGGTGCTGGCGTCGTATCGGCGTCTGTTGATGTGGCGGGCGCGGGGGATGCCCAGACCAGGGGGTCTGGCGCTGGGCGCGGTCACGGCGCGGACGGGCGCAGACAGGCTTGCCTTAGGCGCGCCTTCGGCACGCCAGCGGCGCGCCCGCTGCGCACGTCTGCTGCGCAGCCGCACAGCGGCCGCCATAAATGGGGAGGTGGGAGGGAGGAGCAGGGAATGGGGCAGCGAATGGGCAGTGAGGGGGCGGGGCCGCAGGGGCGCAGCGGCGGGAAACAGGCACAGAAGGGAAAACGAGCACAATCAGGGCATCAAGGGGGCACAGAAAGGAAAAAAAACGAGCACAATGAGGGGCAGCAAGGGGGCACAGAAAGGAAAAAACTAGCACAATGAGGGGCAGCAAGGGGGCACAGAAAGGAAAAACGAGCACAATCAGAGGCAGCAAGGGGGCACAGAAAGGAAAAACTAGCACAATCAGGGGCAGCAAGGGGGCACAGAAAGGAAAAAACGAGCACAATCAGGGGCAGCAAGGGGGCACAGAAAGAAAAACGAGCACAATCAGGGGCAGCAAGGGGGCACAGAAAGGAAAAAACGAGCACAATCAGGGGCAGCAAGGGGGGCACAGAAAGGAAAAACGAGCACAATCAGGGGCAGCAAGGGGGCACAGAAAGGAAAAAACGAGCACAATCAGGGGCAGCAAGGGGGCACAGAAAGGAAAAACGAGCACAATCAGGGGCAGCAGCAGGGCACACAGACGGAGCTGTGTGGTGGGGGAGCGACCTACCAGTCAAGGTCAGGGGATGATGCAGCACAAAAGTGTGGTTTGAAAGATGTTCACATAAGGTGTCATTAATTAGGCATCTTTTTACTAGTGTTTAGAAAGGTATAGTTGAATGATGCCACATAATTTTAGATACAATGGCGATGATGCTGTATAAAAGTGTGGTTTGAAAGATGCTCATATCAGGTGTTATTAATTAGGCTTCTTTTTTAGTCTGTAAGAAGGTATAGAATAGAATAGAATAGAAGGGGTTTTTGTATAGCGCATGGCTACCCGGAAGCATCCCAGCGCTGAGGATCACTAGAGTGGGGGAAGCCCTCAAGGAAAGAGCCAAGTTTTGAGTTGTTTGCGAAAGGCTGAATGATTAGGTTGGCTACGTAACAGCAGCGGCAAGCTGTTCCAAAGCTTGGAGGCATTATACGAGAAGCGTCTGCCTCCACTTCTAGCCTTTTTGATCCTAGGTACCACTGCAAGGTGCAACTCATCCGAACGGAGGTTTCTATTAGCTTTGTAGGGACGGATCAAAGACTTAATAATAGGAGGACCATTTCCTCCCAAAGATTTATGGGCGACGCATAGGGCCTTGAAATTGATTCTTTCCTGGACTGGTAACCAGTGGAGAGTGCGTAGTGCCGGTTTTGCAGAACTACGTTTCTGGGTTCCCGTAAGCAGTCTGGCCGCAGAGTTCTGCACAGTCTGCAATTTAGATATAACATTTTTGGGGGCACCTAAATAGAGGGCGTTGCCATAGTCTAATCTTGATAGGATGAGCGCTTGTACCAAGATTCTTTTAGCTTGGGCTGGTAGTAGCGGCAGAATTTTGCGGATCATTCTTAGTAGGCCAAAACAGAGCGCAGTTGTTTTCCTGGCTTGAACTTTGAATGAAAGCTCTTGGTCCAACCAGACACCCAGACTTTTTATCTCTGTTTTTGGAATGGGTGCTGGGCCCATACAGGCTGGCCACATAGTGTTCGCCTTAAAGTTTAACTGATTGCCCAGAAGCATAAGATCTGTTTTGTCACCATTGAGTTTTAGGTGGGAAAGACTCATCCACTTAGTGACTTCCTCCAGGCAGTGGTAGAGATCCAAGAGCATATGGTTGGTCTGAGTCAAATCCACCACCAGCTGGGTATCATCGGCATAGGTGACTATCTGGATCCCAAAGGGGAGAACGATCTCCGCCAGTGGATGCATATAAACATTAAAAAGGGTAGGACTCAAGGACGAGCCCTGTGGAACTCCACATTTGAGTGGGACCGATTTAGACAGGGCATCACCTGAGAACACCTGGAAACACCTATCCTCCAGGAAGGATTGGAGCCAAGATAGCACCTTGCCTGAAACACCTAAGTTCCTAAGACGGTGAGCCAACGTCTGGTGGTTCACCGTGTCAAAGGCCGCGCTTAGGTCCAGGAGAATTATGGCAGCTGTACCTCCCACGTCGAGAATCTTCCTTGCTTCTTCCACAACTGCCAATAAGGCGGTCTCGGTGCCTTGGCATGGGCGAAAGCCTGTTTGGGAAGAGTGAAGCAGGAATTGGATTCCAGAAAGGAGGAGAGAGACTGATTGACAATTTTCTCTGCAATTTTGCCCATTGTCGGAAGCAGCGAAATAGGGCGATAATTGCCCAAGTCTGCCGGATCCAAGTTTGGCTTTTTGAGCAAAGCTTTTACCATGGCTTTCTTCCAATCGGGGGGGACAATCCCCGATGAAAGAGAAGAATTGATCAGATTGGTCATACTGGGGGCCACTGTAGTGGCTGCCAGTTTTAAGATATTGACCGGTGCAGGGTCTAATGGTGACCCTGATTTTACCTTGGTTAGGGTGGCTAAGAATGATTCCTGAGTCAGCGGTGTAAAGGTCTCCAAATTTTGTTTATTTTCATAGTGGTCCATGGTCATTGTCTCAGGAATGTCATTATCTTTTTGTGGAAGAGACTTAAGAATCTTGTACACCTTCATAGCAAAGAATTCTGCCAGTTCATTACAACGTTCTCCAGACGGATCGGGTGCTATCGGGGGATCTGGGGCTTTAAGGAGTTTTTTTGCGATCAAAAAGGTCTCTCTGGAGGAGTTGGCGGCTCCAGAGATCTTTTCCGCATAAAAAGAGGCTTGCGCTCTTTTTATTTCAGCCTTGTAATTTCCAATGGCTCTCCTATACTCCTGCTTCTTTGTTACAGAGAAGTCTTTCCTCCATAACCTCTCTAGACGTTTACATGATTTTTTTAGAGCCCGCAGTTCAGGGGAGAACCATGCGGTGTTCTTGCAGCCTACTTTCTTCTTGATTAATTCTTTTGGAAGCACTGAATTGAGTGAGTCCTCAATCCAGTGGGTAAACTTCCAATAGACTGGAGTGGGATTAGATTCCAATTTTGGTTCAGTATTTTCCATTACCTGGATCCACTCTTCTAATGGGAGTTTGGACCAGGGACGGGTAAGTATTCGGGTTTAAAGTGGATGCAATAGGGGTATTGATGGTGTCCATATTGTGGAAATGAGAAAATGGTCAGACCATGGCATGGGCATAGGAGCTTTAGCGTTAAGGTCCATCAAATTAGAAAAAATTGGATCCACTGATGCCGCATAATTTTAGATAGAATGGTGACGATGCAGCACAAAAGTGTGGCTTTAAAGATGTTCACATAAGCTGTTAGTAATTAGGCTTCTATTTTGTAGTCTGTAGAAAGGTATAGTTGAATGATGCCACATAATTTTAGATAGAATGGCGATGATGCAGTACAAAAGTGTGGTTTGAAAGATGCTCATATCAGGTGTTATTGATTAGGCTTGTTTTTTGTAGTCTGTAAGAAGATATAGTTGAATGATTCCTCATAATTTTAGACAGAATAGTGAAGACGCAGCATAAAACTGTGGTTTAAAAGATGTTTACATAAGGTGTTAATAAGTACATGACTACTGGCTGAGTGATTACATAAGTACCGGAAAAGTGCGTATGTGATTGAAAGTGTACAAAGGGATTAAAGGACTACATAGATAACATCTCACTGATTGCATGACTACAGGGAGAATGTGTGGGGATTGACATGACTCCATACCAAGTGACTGGGTGATTTTATAAGTGCATGGGTGCTTCTTGGGTGATTGCAGGACTACTGAGGTAGATCCTGAGTAAATACAAGTGTGTGAAAGTAGTGCCTGGGTGATTTCATAACAGCATGACTACTGGCTGAGTGATTACATGAGTACAAAGGTAGTGCCTCCATGATTCAAAGAGTGCAGCAGTAGTGCCTGGGTAATTGCAAAAGTACATGAGTAATACCTTAGTGATTGCATAACTACATAGATACTGTGTAAATGATTGCATCAGTGCAGCAGTAATGCCTGAGTGATTACAGCACTGCATACGCAACGCCTGCATCATTGTAAGACTGCATGGCGAGCACTTGGGTGTTTTTATAAGTGCATGAGAGTTCGGCCTAGCCAAAAATAAAGCAGCACACTATTATATAACTGAACTATAAGTGTCTCCATATTGTTAAAAGCACGCATACATATCTCTCTACATTATCAAATCCTCATGATATGTAAAAGAAATATGTATGCAATATTTCTGAAATATGTTGAAACCTAGAAACTGAGACACGTAATAGATCTCTCTAAGTAATTCCAACACTCAATGGGTGCTCCTTGGGTAATTGTATGAGTGCAAGGGTAGTCACTGGGTAAGTACAGGACAAGATGAAAAGTGACTGGCTAATTTCATGAGTGCAAACATACACATTGAGTGCATGGATAAGTGTATACATAGCACCTGAAGGCATAGATGAGTCATTGAGTACTGCCTAGGTGAATACATGAAAGCAACAGAAAGGCATGGGTGATTCGACGACTGCAAGGGTAGTGTGTAGGTAATTACATGACTGCACAGCAACAGCCTGCATGATTGCATAACTGTAGGGGTAGTATCAATCAATCAATCAATCAGGGGTTTGTTAAAGCGCGACTACTCACCCGTAAGGGTCTCAAGGCGCTAGGGGTGGGGGGGGGTGCAGGTTCCATCCATCAAGGAGGGGGACTGTCGAAGAGCCAGGTTTTGAGGTTTCTTGCAAAGATGGGGAGCGATGTTGTCTGTCTGAGGTTGAGCGGAAGGGTGTTCCATGCTTTGGCCGCAAGGAAGGAGAAGGAGCGGCCTCCCGATCTGGTCTTTCTGGTGCGGGGGACCACGGCGTAGGAGAGCTGGGCTGATCGTAGGGTCCTTTGGGGTGCGTGGAATTTGGGTCGGTTGTTCAGGTATGCTGGTCCGGTGCCGTGGAGGGCCTTGTGTGCGTGGGTGAGCATCTTGAAGGTGATTCTCGCCTCGACAGGGAGCCAGTGGAGGGTGCGCAGGTGCTGGGAGATGTGGCAGTGTTTTGGCAGGTTGAGGACCAGTCATGCGGCGGCGTTCTGGATGTTCTGTAGCTTGCGGGTGAGGTTTTTGTTTATTCCGGCGTAGAGTGCGTTGCCGTAGTCGAGTCTGCTGGTGACCAGGGCGTGAGTGACGGTCTTTCGGTGTTCGAGGGGGATCCATTTGAAGGTCTTACGAAGGAGGCGGAGGGTGTGGAAGCAGGAAGACGAGACAGAGTTGATCTGGCGGTCCATTTTGAGCTCGGTGTCCAGGTTGATTCCCAGGTTGCGTGCGTGGTCCGTGGGGGTTGGTGGGTTTCCGAGGGCGGGGGGCCACCAGGTGTCGCTCCAGGCATCGGGGTTTGGGCCCATGATGAGTACTTCTGTTTTGTTGGTGTTTAGTTGTAGGCAGCTGTTTTTCATCCATTTGGCGACGGCTTCCATGCCTTCTCGAAAGTTGCGTCTGGCGGTGTTGGGCTCGTTGGATAGGGAGAGGATGAGCTGGGTGTCGTCTGCGTATGACACAATGTTGAGTCCGTAGGTTCTGGCGATGGGGGCGAGTGGAGCCATGTAGACGTTGAAGAGCCGTCGGGCTGAGGGAGGAGCCCTGGGGGACTCCGCAGGTGGTAGGTGTGGGGTCCAAGAGGAAAGGGGGGAGTCTGATCCGCTGCGTCCTGCCGGAGAGGAAGGAGCGGATCCAGTCGAGGGCCTTGTCCTGTATTCCTGCGTCGTAGAGTCTGCGTATTAGGGTGCGGTGGGAGACTGTGTCGAACGCCGCTGATAGGTCGAGGAGGATGAGGGCTACTGTTTCTCCTTTGTCCAGTAGGGTGCGGATGTCGTCTGTTGCGGCGAGGAGGGCGGTTTCCGTACTGTGGTTTTTTCTGAAGCCGGATTGGGAGGAGTCGAGGATGTTGTGTTCTTCAATGAATGTGGCGAGTTGGCTGTTGATGGCTTTCTCGATGACTTTCGCTGGGAACGGGAGCAGGGAGATGAGTTTGTAGTTTTTGAGGTCGGTGGGGTCCGCTGAGGGTTTCTTTAGGAGGGGGTTGACCTCGGCGTGTTTCCAGTCATCGGGGAACGAGGCGGTCGCCAGGGAGCGGTTGATGGTGTGGCGGAGCATGGGTGCGATGGTGTCGGCGGCTCTGTTGAAGATGTGGTGGGGCAGGGGTCCGTGGGGGCCCCTGAGTGGATTGAATTCATTGTCTTCAGTGTGTCTTCGGTGGTGAGGGCTGTCCAGTCGTCAATCGCTGGTTTCCGGGTGTCGGGGGTGGTTGGTGAGGGTTCAGTGTGTTGGTTGTCTTCGTCGAAGTTGTCGTAGATGCTCTTGATTTTGTGGTGGAAAAAGGTGCAGAGGTCTTGTGAGGGAGGGATGTCGGTAGACTCGCTAGTGGGTTGGGCGAACTCCTTGATGATGCTGAAGAGTTCCTTGCTGTTGTGCGCGTGGGTGGAGATTCTGTCTTCAATCGCTTTTTTCCTCGTTTCTCTGATGAGTTGATGGTGGGTGTTGGTGGCGGCTCTGAAGTTGTCGTGGGCTTCTGTGGATTTGGTGTTCCTCCAGGCCTTTTCGAGGTGGCGGCATGTGCTTCTGGACTCTCGGAGTTCGGTGGTAAACCATCTGGCTTTCTTGGCGCGGGTATTGTTGTTTTTCTTGAGGGGGCTATGGTGTTGGTGCTGTCCGAGATCCATCTATGCAGGGTTCGGGCTGCAGTGTTGGGGTCGTCGTTTTCTGCGATGGTTGGGGTGGAGTTGTTGAGTGAGGAGGTGAGCTGGTCGTCGGTGATTTTGGTCCAGTTTCTTCGTGGAAGCAGGTGCTGGTGTCTGGGGATGGTGGGTGTTCTGAAGGTGAAGTGGACGCAACGATGGTCGGTCCATGGGAGTTCGGTGGTGTGGCTGAAGGTGATGGAGTTTCCTGTAGTGAAGAGGGGGTCGAGGGTGTGTCCTGCTGAGTGCGTGGGCTCGGTCACGATCTGGCGCAGTCCAATGTTGTAGAGGTTGTCCAGGAGGGATGTGGTGTTGGGGTCCAGTTGGTTGTCGAGGTGGAAGTTGAGGTCTCCCAGCAGGGAGTAGTTGGTGGATGCGATGGCATGCGGGGAGATAATGTCCGTGAAGGAGTTGGCAAAGGGTCCGCGGGGTCCAGGGGGTCGGTAGATGAGGGTTCCTCGGAGGGTGGCGGTGGGGCTGGCCAGTATCTTGAAGTGAAGGTGTTCCATCAGTTCTGTGGGCTCATCAGGGAGTGTGCTCAGGCGGAGGCTGGATTTGTGGACGATGGCGATTCCTCCTCCTGGGCGGGTGGGGCGGTCCTTCCTGGAGATCTTGTATCCTTGGGGGATGGCGATGGCGATGTCCGGTCCCGAGGTGGTGTTGGTCCAGGTTTCGGTGAAGAACGCTACGTCCGGGGTGTTGCTGTCGAGGAGGTCCCAGATTTCTGTGGCGTGTTTGTGGAGGGATCAGACGTTGAGGAGGATGCATTGCAGGGTCTTCGGTTCAGTTGTGTTCTTGTGGGCGGGTTGTGCTGGATCCGTGTTCTTGGCGGTGCTGCAGGTGTGCCGGCAGCGGTGACACCTGAAGGGTCCATGGGAGTCGGCTGGTGATGCTAGCTTGCAGTTGTTGTTGCGGCCTGGTTTGAGTGCGTGGAGTGCTGCTGGGTCGTAGCGTTGGCGGGGCGGAGGTCCAGGGTTCCTGGCGCTGGTCGCGGTCGGGTCGCGGACGGGCGCAGACGGGCTTGCCTTTGACGCGCCTTCGGCGCGCCAGCGGTGCGCCCGCTGCGCGGCCGCGCAGTGGCCGCCATTAAGTAGGGGTCGGGGAGGGCTGGACAGCTGGGAGGCGGGAGCGGGGTGGGGAGCTGGATTGGGCCGGTCGCGCTGGGGGGGAGGGGCCGCGGGGGCAGCAGCGGATTGGAAAGGTAAAGGGAGGAAATAAGGGATAAAGAAAAAAGGGAAAATAGGCAGAAATAAGGCACAAAAGAGCAGAGATGCAGAAAGGTGAAAGATAAAAGAGGGTAGAAAAACGAGTGAAAACTAGTGAAATGGCAGAGCGAGAGAAAGGGAAAATGAGCAGAAATAAGGCACAAAAGAGCAGAGATGCAGAAAAGTGCAGAAAGGTGAAAGATAAAAGAGGGTAGAAAAGCGAGTGAAAACAAGTGAAAGGGCAGAGCGAGAGGAAGGGAAAATGAGCAGAAATAAGGCACAAAAGAGCAGAGATGCAGAAAAGTGCAGAAAGGTGAAAGATAAAAAGGGTAGAAAAACGAGTGAAAGAGCAGAGTTAGAGGAAGGAGACAGAGGTCCACTGGACCACCAGGGATGAGGCGCAGGGAAACCTGCGGGTGGAGGAGGGCCTCGATCACCAACACTCAAGAGTGCAGGGGCAGGGGCAGGCCTCACTTAATGGTGGAGCTGCGAGGGTGGGAGAGCAATTTCACTGACAATGAGTCAGTGGTCTTGCTCGCCTGTCCCCGCAGTGGCCGCCATTAAGTAGGAGTCGGGAGGGCTGGACAGCTGGGAGGCGGGAGCGGGGAGGGAGCTGGATTGGGCCGGTCGCGCTGGGGGGGAGGGGCCACGGGGGCAGCAGCGGCGGCCAAAGGTAAAGGGAGGAAATAAGGGATGAAGAAAAAAGGGAAAATAGGCAGAAATAAGGCACAAAAGAGCAGAGATGCAGAAAGGTGAAAGATAAAAGAGGGTAGAAAAATGAGTGAAAACTAGTGAAAGGGCAGAGCGAGAGGAAGGGAAAATGAGCAGAAATAAGGCACAAAAGAGCAGAGATGCAGAAAAGTGCAGAAAGGTGAAAGATAAAAGAGGGTAGAAAAACGAGTGAAAACAAGTGAAAGGGCAGAGCGAGAGGAAGGGAAAAGGAGCAGAAATAAGGCACAAAAGAGCAGAGATGCAGAAAAGTGCAGAAAGGTGAAAGATAAAAAAGGGTAGAAAAGCGAGTGAAAGAGCAGAGTTAGAGGAAGGAGACAGAGGTCCACTGGACCACCAGGGATGAGGCGCAGGGAAACCTGCGGGTGGAGGAGGGCCTCGATCACCAACACTCGAGAGTGAAGGGGCAGGGGCAGGCCTCACTTAATGGTGGAGCTGCAACGTTGGGAGAGCAATTTCACTGACAATGAGTCAGTGGTCTAGTACATAACTAGACCCTGAGTGATTCCTTGCCAGCAAGGGTAATATCTGGGGGATTACTGAAGTAGATAGCAAGTGAGTGGGTGATTTTATAAGTTCATGAGTACCGCCTGGGTGATTACTGAAGTACTAAGATACAGCCTGAGTCATTACAGGTGTGGAAATGTAGTGACTGTGTGATTTTAAAAGTACATGACTACTGGCTGAGTGATTACATAAGTACAAGAAAAGTGCGTATGTGATTGAAAGAGTACAAAGGGGTTAAAGGACTACATAGATAACATCTCACTGATTGCATGACTACAGGGAGAACGTCTAGGTATTGACATGAATGCATACCAAGTGACTGGGTGATTTTATAAGTGCATGGGTACTTCTTGGGTGATTGCAGGACTACTGAGGTAGAGCCTGAGTAAATAAAAGTGTGCGAAAGTAGTGCCTGGATGATTTCATAACAGCATGAATACTGGCTGAGTGATTACATGAATACAAAGGAAGTGCCTCCATAATTCAAGGAGTGCAGCAGTAGTGCTTGGGTGATTACATATGTACATGAGTAATACCTTACTGATTGAATAACTACATAGATGCTCTCTAAATTATTGTATCTTTCAAACCACACTTTTGTGCTGCATCTTCAGCATTGTTTCTAAAATTATGCGGCATCATTCAACTATACCTTTCTACAGACTGCAAAATAGAAGCCTAATTATTAACACCTTATGTAAACATCTTTTAAACCACAGTTTTATGCTGCATCTTCACTATTCTGTCTAAAATTATGCTGAATCATTCAACTATATCTTCTTACAGACTACAAAAAACAAGCCTAATCAATAACACCTGATATGAGCATCTTTCAAACCACACTTTTGTACTGCATCATCGCCATTCTATCTAAAATGATGTGGCATCATTCAACTATACCTTTCTACAGACTACAAAATAGAAGCCTAATTACTAACAGCTTATGTGAACATCTTTAAAACCACACTTTTGTGCTGCATTGTCACCATTCTATCTAAAATTATGCGGCATCAATCAACTACACCTTCTTACAGACTAAAAAAAGAAGCCTAATTAATAACACCTGATATGAGCATCTTTCAAACCACACTTTAAACAGCATCATCGCCATTCTATCTAAAATTATGTGGCATCATTCAATTATACCTTTCTAAACACTAGTAAAAAGATGCCTAATTAATAACATCTTATGTGAACATCAATCAAACCACACTTTTGTACTGCATCTTCACCATTCTATCTAAAATTATGCGGCATCATTCAACTATACCTTTCTAAACACTAGTAAAAAGATGCCTAATTAATAACACCTTATGTGAACATCTTTCAAACCACACTTTTGTGCTGCATCATCACTATTCTACTAGTACTCACAGTCTTGACCCTACCACATAAAAAGCAACAACAGCTCTTTGTTATACATCATGCACCTAAAAATGTATAAAACATATGAAAATACATATACAAGTAGACACATACTTAGGACAGAAATCCATGCAAACCTTAAAACTTCACAGACTCCATCTCCTAATTTAAAATAACAGCTAAAATTATGCGGTATACTACAAATGTACATATCCACACACTATAACAAACTATCATAATCACTAATCCATATTCCAATATACACATAATACTATACAGAATCTTTTTCAAACAAAATTAACTACAAAAAAACAAACTACAATAAACATCTCTACATTTACTAATATATTTCAAACATCAAGTTTTTGGATTAATTATTGAACTAAAACATTTAAAAAAACACATAATACACCTCACAAATGTATAACTCACCTTCCAAATTGATTTGTAGATTTTAAAATATCAGAAAGTCATAAAAGATTTTCTGATACACACAATCAATGTAATGCACTTCTCTCAGCAAAGCAAAACCAGTAATGGCAAAGTTTCCCTCTCTTTCTCTACACAAATAAATATAAGTAACAAATCACATTGCTTCCCACATTTTTTCAAATTCAAAAACACATTTCTATTGGTTAGACATATTAACCCTTACCAACTGACTTCTAAAAGTGCCCAAACCAGTTCTGGAATTTTTTGGAATCGCGACTCCACCGTGTAGCAAAGCGATGGAGCCGCGAATTCATACGGGAGTTCAAAAATATAATACAAATAAAAACATGACTATTTTTTAACAACACACAACTTCTAAACATACTACTGACTTGGGAAATCTTACTTTAATAAGATTTCACTTATATATAAATTAAAATTTAACATTTTAAGTACACAGTAAACTTTCAACCCTAAACTAACAGGTCACAAGTTCACCATATTTTCAAGTTCACCACACAATGTTGCAAATGCAAACAGCAAGTGTGGTTGATTTTACAAAATATGATCTTATCCTTTGTATTGTACCTTTCAAACATTTTTTACTAACCAATAAGAAATATGCTTTTAAAAAAAAGTAAAATGCACTCTATTTTTGAATGTACAATGTTCTTAAACAGCTAATTAATTCTCTACTTTTTTAAAAACTGCATCTTGTCCACCATTTTACATACCTCTCATTCTACCAACTGACTACCTCAGCTACAGACATCTTTTCATTACTTACAGACATCCCTTCAAGATGCTTACAGTGTGGATTATTGGGCACAGCTATGTTTTCTGGTGCAAAAGGTATGCTGAATGCAGAGGTATTGACAAAGACCTAGCTTTGCAAAATGTGGACATTAAATGGATTGGACAGAGAGGATTAAAGTGGCACCAATTGATGCCTTTGGTTAAAACCTTTTTGCATCTCCAACCCCCTGACCTCATCATTGTGCACTGTGGTGGCAATGACCTAGGCACATTGATTGGGGTAGGTCTGGAAATGCTAATGAAGGACACCTTTGCACAATTAATGTTGCTTTTACCTCAAACTGTCTTTGTATACTCTAACATATGCCAAAGACAGAAATGGAAGTGGTCAAATCAATTCTGTCCACAGATTGAGAAATCTAGAAAAAATGTCAATAAAGCTTTTCCTGCTTACCTTAGAGACCATAGGATGGGCTCCATATATAACAACAATCTACGTTTTGATATGGAGGGCATCTACAGGAGTGATGGAGTGCACTTTACAGATCAGGGAAACAGAGTCTTTCTCAACAACCTAAAGCTCTGCATCCGCACTTACATGTAGCTACAACAAACTCATAATAACCACAAGGGCTCTTTTAGAGCCACCCTATAACCCAACAGTGAATCTTACCTATTAAAAACATACATATTCTTTTTTATAAAATTTTGCTTGGAGGTGCGAACCCATCGCTTTTACACCGGGGGCCGCGCTGGAAGCGATGGAGTCGCGACTCCAAGCGCGCGAAAGAAAAAAAAATGCCCCCTATTCAAAATTGTTTAATTCTGCCTCGGGGACCCCATTCCCTGAGGCATGCCCTTGGGGACTGTGGGGGGAGCCCCAATGCCCCCACAGTCCCTGCCGGCTTCCCTCCTCCTGCGGGAGCCGGCATTGTTTTTGGACAAGGGGAGCTGCTAATAGGCAGCTCCCCTTGCCCAAAAGCAATACTGCTTTGCTTCGTGGAAGCGAGAGCAGGTTTCCTGCCCTCACTTCCAAGAACCAAACCAGTGTTTACAATGACAGGGCGGGAGCCACACGGCTCCCACCCTGTCATTGCAAACAGCAATGTCCTGGGGGTGGGCACCCCGGGACATTGCAGGAGCTGGCCCTGGGGGGTGGCGGTCCCCTGGGCCATCAAGGGCTTCAGGAGGGGGGCCACGCGGCCCCCTCCCTTCATTTGCATAGCCCCGGGGAGGTGGTGGTCCCCGGGGCTTGGGGGGGCCCATGAGGCTCCCCCTCCTTATTTAAAGAAGTCCCTGGAGGTGGTGGCCCCCGGGGTTTGGGGGCCCAGCAAGGCCCCCCCCTTACAATTAGAAATGCCCCGGGGAGAGTTGGGGTCCCCGGGGCAGCATGGGGGGAGTTACAACCCCCCCATGCATTGAATAAACAAGCCCCGTGGAGGTGGTGGTCCCCGGGGCTGGCGGGGCCCCCACGGGCCCCCGCAAATTAATTACTGATTGCCCCAGGACCTGGCATACCCGGGGGCTTATAAAAAACGACACACTTTTTAATTTTTTTTATTTTCTCGTCCGGCTTCGTGCACCCAGCGCGACTTCGGATGTTTTTTAAAAAAAAATGCTTTTTTTGGACTTGGGGGTCCTTGTGGGACCCCCTGACCAGGCCTAGGGGGTCAGGGTCTTTCTACCCTGCCCCCTTTTCTTGTGTTTCAGCCTTTTTTCCACTCTTTTTCTTGTGACTCGCTTACCGAGTCACAAGATGGCTGCCAACACTTTCTGGTTTGGAGTGTTGGCAGCCAATCAGAAGTCAGCTCGTGCTCGGGAGGAGTCACATCACCTCCTCGTGCTCAGATATCGAAACTTTTCTTTTTCTAATTTCTCAGGAACTACTGAATGGATTTACACCATTTAAAAAAAAGGTCGCTTTCTGAACCAAGAGCTACCTTTTTGCCAAATTTGGTGTAATTCCATTCAGCAGTTCGGGCTGTAGCCTGTTCCAATTTTTCCTATGGAAATTAACATGGGGAAAACGCATTTTGGGACCCCCCTTTTTTCTCGGCCCCCACTTCACGAATCACCCCGAAACTTTCAAGACAGGAGCTGACCGGAGCGCCCCATTAGTTTTGAAAATTTAGCGAAGATTCCTCAAACGACGCCAAAGATATTGGCAAATCAAAAAACGCTTTTCCTATGGAAACTAGGTCCTAACTATAACTACCTACAATTTAGAATAGGGGGCATTTTTTTCTTTCTTTCGCTCGCTTGTAGTCGCGACTCCATCGCGTCCAGCATGGCCCCCAGTGTAAAAGCGATGGGTTCGCGACTCCAAGCAAAATTTTATAAAAAAGAATATGTATGTTTTTAATAGGTAAGATTCACTGTTGAGTTATAGGGTGGCTCTAAAAAGAGCCCTTGTGGTTATTATGAGTTTGGTGTAGCTACATGTAAGTGCGGATGCAGAGCTTTAGGTTGTTGAGAAAGACTCTGTTTCCCTGATCTGTAAAGTGCACTCCATCACTCCTGTAGATGCCCTCCATATCAAAACGTAGATTGTTGTTATATACGGAGCCCATCCTATGGTCTCTAAGGTAAGCAGAAACAGCTTTATTGAAATTTTTTCTAGATTTCTCAATCTGTGGACAGAATTGATTTGACCACTTCCATTTCTGTCTTTGGCATATGTTAGAGTATACAAAGACAGTATGAGGAAAAAGCAACATTAATTGTGCAAAGGTGTCCTTCATTAGCATTTCCAGACCTACCCCAGTCAATGTGCCTAGGTCATTGCCACCACAGTGCACAATGATGAGGTCAGGGGGTTGGAGATGCAAAAAGGTTTTAACCAAAGGCATCTATTGGTGCCACTTTAATCCTCTCTGTCCAATCCATTTAATGTCCACATTTTGCAAAGCTAGTTCTTTGTCAATACCTCTGCGTTCAGCATACCTATTGCACCAGAAAACATAGCTGTGCCCAACAATCCACACTGTAAGCATCTTGAAGGGATGTCTGTAAGTAATGAAAAGATGTCTTTAGCTGAGGTAGTCAGTTGGTAGAATGAGAGGTATGTAAAATGGTGGACAAGATGCAGTTTTTTAAAAAGTAGAGAATTGATTGGCTGTTTAAGAACAGTGTACATTCAAAAATAGGGTGCATTTTACTTTTTTTAAAAGCATATTTCTTATTGGTTAGTAAAAAATGTTTGAAAGGTACAATAGAAAGGATAAGATCATATTTTGCAAAGTCAACCACACCTGCTGTTTGCATTTGCAACATTGTGTGGTGAACTTGAAAATATGGTGAACTTGTGACCTGTTAGTTAAGTTGAATGTTCCATGAACTGTTACTATGGAAACTGGCATTAAGCAGAATGGGGGAAGGGTTGAAAGTTTACTGTGTACTTAAAATGTGAAATTGTAATTTATATATAAGTGAAATCTTAATAAAGTAAGATTTCCCAAGTCAGTAGTATGCTTAGAAATTGTGTGTTGTTAAAAAGTAGTCATGTTTTTATTTGTAATATATTTTTGAACTCCTGTATAAATTCGCGGCTCCATCGCCTTGCTACACGGTGGAGTCGCGATTCCAGAAAATTCCAGAACCGGTTTGGGCACTTTTAGAAGTCAGTTGGTAAGGGTTAATATGTCTAACCAATAGAAATGTTTTTTTGAATTTGAAAAAATGTGGGAAGCAATGTGATTTGTTACTTACATTTATTTGTGTAGAGAAAGAGAGGGAAACTTTGCCATTACTGGTTTTGCTTTGCTGAGAGTAGTGCATTACATTGATTGTGTGTATAAGAAAATCTTTTATGACTTTCTGATATTTTAAAATCTACAAATCAATTTGGAAGGTGAGTTATAAATTTGTGAGGTGTATTATGTGTTTTTTTTATTTTTAGTTAAATAATTAATCAAAAAACTTGATGTTTTTAATATATTAGTAAATGTAGAGATGTTTATTGTAGTTTGTTTTATTGTAGTTAATTTTGTTTGAAAAAGATTCTGTATAGTATTATGTGTATATTGGAATATGGATTAGTGATTATGATAGTTTGTTTTAGTGTGTGGATATGTACATTTGTAGTATACCGCATAATTTTAGCTGTTGGTTTAAATTTGGAGATGGAGTCTGTGAAGTTTTAAGGTTTGCATGGATTTCTGTCCTAAGTATGTTTCTACTTGTATATGTATTTTCATATGTTTTATACATTTTTATGTGCATGATGTATAACAAAGAGCTGTTGTTGCTTTTTATGTGGTGGGGTCAAGACTGTGAGTACTAGTAGAATAGTGATGATGCAGCACAAAAGTGTGGTTTGAAAGATGTTCACATAAGGTGTCATTAATTAGGCATCTTTTTACTAGTGTTTAGAAAGGTATAGTTGAATGATGCCACATAATTTTAGATACAATGGCGATGATGCTGTATAAAAGTGTGGTTTGAAAGATGCTCATATCAGGTGTTATTAATTAGGCTTCTTTTTTTAGTCTGTAAGAAGGTATAGTTGACTGATGCCGCATAATTTTAGATAGAATGGTGACGATGCAGCACAAAAGTGTGGCTTTAAAGATGTTCACATAAGCTGTTAGTAATTAGGCTTCTATTTTGTAGTCTGTAGAAAGGTATAGTTGAATGATGCCACATAATTTTAGATAGAATGGCGATGATGCAGTACAAAAGTGTGGTTTGAAAGATGCTCATATCAGGTGTTATTGATTAGGCTTGTTTTTTGTAGTCTGTAAGAAGATATAGTTGAATGATTCCGCATAATTTTAGACAGAATAGTGAAGATGCATCATAAAACTGTGGTTTAAAAGATGTTTACATAAGGTGTTAATAATTAGGCTTCTATTTTGTAGTCTGTAGAAAGGTATAGTTGAATGATGCCGCATAAATTTAGAAACAATGCTGAAGATGCACACAAAAGTGTGGTTTGAAAGATACAATCATTTAGAGAGCATCTATGTAGTTATTCAATCAGTAAGATATTACTCATGTACTTATGTAATCACCCAAGCACTACTGCTGCACTCTTTGAATCATGGAGGCACTACCTTTGTATTCATGTAATCACTCAGCCAGTATTCATGCTGTTATGAAATCACCCAGTCACTACTTTCGCACACTTTTATTTACTCAGGCTCTACCTCAGTAGTCCTGCAATCACCCAAAAGTACCCATGCACTTATAAAATCACCCAGTCACTTGCTATGTAGTCATGTCAATCCCTAGACATTCTCCCTGTAGTCATGCAATCAGTGAGATGTTATCTATCTAGTCCTTAAATCCCTTTGTACTCTTTCAATCACATACGCACTTTTCATGTACTTATGTAATCACTCAGTCAGTAGACATGTACTTTTAAAATCACCCAGTCACTACCTTTCCACACCTGTAATGACTCAGGCTGTATCTTAGTACTTCAGTAATCACCCAGGCGGTACTCATGAACTTATAAAATCACCCACTCACTTGCTATCTACTTCAGTAATCGCCCAGATATTACCCTTGCAGGCAAGCAATCACTCAGGGTTTAGTTATGTACTACCCCTACAGTTATGCCATCATGCAGGCTGTTGCTGTGCAGTCATGTAATTACCTACACACTACCCTTGCAGTCGTCGAATCACCCATGCCTTTCTCTTGCTTTCATGTATTCACCTAGGCAGTACTCAATGACTCATCTAGGCCTTCAGGTGCTATTTATACACTTATCCAGGCACTCAATGTGTATGTTTGCACTCATGAAATTAGCCAGTCACTTTTCATCTTGTCCTGTACTTACCCAGTGACTAACATTGCACTCATACAATTACCCAAGGAGCACCCATTGAGTGTTGAAATTACTCAGTGAGATCTATTACGTGTCTCAATTTCTAGGTTTCAACATATTTCAGATATATTGCATACATATTTCTTTTACATATCATGATGATTTGATAACGTAGAGAGATATGCATGCTTGCTTTTAACAATATGGAGACACTTATAGTTGAGGTATGTAATAGTGTGCTGCTTTATTTTTGGCTAAGCCAAACTCTCATGCACTTATAAAACACCCAAGTACTAGCCATGCAGTCTTAGAATGATGCAGGCGTTACATATGCAGTGCTGTAATCACTCAGGCATTACTGCTGCACTGATGCAATCATTTACACAGTATCTATGTAGTTATGCAATCACTAAAGTATTTTTCGTGTACTTTTGTAATCACCCAGGCACTACTGCTGCACTCTTTGAATCATGGAGGCACTACCCTTGTACTCATGTAATCACTCAGCCAATAGCCATGCTGTTATGAAATCACCCAGGCACTACTTTCGCACACCTTTATTTACTCAGGCTCTACCTCAGTAGTCCTGCAATCACCCAAGAAGTACCCATGTGCTTATAAAATCACCCATTCACTTGCTATGTAGTCATGTCAATCCATAGACATTCTCCCTGTAGTCATGCAATCAGTGAGATGTTATCTATGTAGTCCTTTAATCCCCTTGTACTCTTTCAATCACATACGCACTTTTCTTGTACTTATGTAATCACTCAGCCAGTAGTCATGTACTTTTAAAATCACCCAGTCACTACCTTTCCACACCTTGATGACTCAGGCTGTATCTTAGTACTTCAGTAATCACCCAGGTGGTACTAATGAACTTATAAAATCACCCACTCACTTCCTATCTACTTCAGTAATCCCCCAGATATTACCCTTACAGGCAAGGAATCACTCAGGATCTAGGTATGTACTACCCCTACAGTTATGCAATGATACAGGCTGTTGCTGTGCAGTCATGTAATTACCTACACACTACCCTTGCAGTCGTCGAATCACCCATGCCTTTCTGTTGCATTCATATATTCACCTAGGCAGTACTCAATGACTCATCTATGCCTTCAGGTGCTATTTATACATTTATCCATGCACTCAATGTGTATGTTTGCACTCATGAAATTAGCCAGTCACTTTTCATCTTGTCCTGTACTTACCCAGTGACTACCCTTGGACTCATACAATTACCCAATGAGCACCCATTGAGTGTTGGAATTACTTAGTGAGATCTATTACTTGTCTCAGTTTCTAGGTTTCAGCATATTTCAGAAATATTGTATAAATATTTCTTTTACATATCATGATGATTTGATAACGTAGAGAGATATGTATGCGTGCTTTTAACAATATGGAGACACTTATAGTTGAGTTATGTAATAGTGTGCTGCTTTATTTTTGGCTATGCCGAACTCTCATGCACTTATAAAAACACCCAAGTACTCGCCATGGAGTCTTAGAATGATGCAGACGTTACATATGCAGTGCTGTAATCACTCAGGCATTACTGCTACACTGATGCAATTATTTAGGCAGTATCTAGGTGTCTGGTGCCTCTTTATGCACCTCATTTGTTTTTTTCTGTACCCCTCTTACATGTCTCTGCACTATTTTTGCATCTTTCTGCACCTTTATTCCTTCTTTCTGCACTTCTTTTGTTTCTTTCTGCATCTGTCTTGCTTCTTTCTGCATCCATATTGCCTCTTTCTGCAGTTCTGTTGTCTTCTTGTGCGCTTAACTTGCCTCTTTCTGTAACTCTCTTGCCTCTTTGTGCACCTTTCTTGCCTCTTTCTGCACTTCACTTGCTTCTTTATGCACCCTTTTTCCTGTTTCTGCAGTTTTGTTCCTCTTTCTGCACCCCTCCTGCCTCTTTCTCTACCCCTCTTGCGTCTTTGTGCATTTCTCCTACTCCTTTCTGCACTCCTCTTACCTCTTTTTCCAGCTCTGTTGGTTCTTTCTGCACGTCTTTTGCTTCGTTTTGCACTTCACTTGCCTTTTTCTGTACTCCTCTTGCCTCTTTCTGCAGCTCTGTTGGTTCTTTCTGTACTGCTTTGGCTTCTTACTGTACCTCTGTTCCAAATTTCTGCATCCCTCTTTCCTTTTTCTGTACCCTTCTTTCCTCTTAATGCACCTCTTTTGCGTTACTCTGACCACCTGTTCCTTCTTTCTGTATCTCTTTTATATATAATTATTTTAATAATATTAAATTATTTTAAAAATTCTTTTTTTCAGAAATTCTCCATTATTATTAAGAAAGATTCACCATGACAAAAAAAATCGGAAATGAAAAAAGAACAACGAAAAGAGTACTATTTAAAGGAGAGACAAAAGCAGGAATTAGATGAACTACATGTGGCAAAAAAGAAAAAGTCTTGTGGTAAGAGAACAAAAGAATTTGTTAAAAAAACTTTTTAGAACTGGAAAGAATTTTGAAAATGCAGAAAATAGAAAGAATAGTTCTAGAACGAAGAAGAATGAAATGAAAAAAGGACAAATTAATGGAAAATCACGCTCTGATAAAACAATCTATGTTGAAAGAAGGATGAAACAATATCATGATATTAGGAAACGCATGTATAAATGTAGAGTACTACAAAATGTATTGAAAGATTGCAAGAAATATAAAAGAAGATGTGCATTTTACAAGAAGAAACAACAGTTTGAAAGTATAGTCAAAAAAGCTTTTGAATTGAAAAGAAGATTGTTCATTTTAGTTTTAAAGAGAATGCGAACATTTGATAAACCAATGCATTCTATGAAGGACAAAAGTAAAAGGAAAAGACTAATTAACAGAACTAACTTTTGTAAAAATGTTTTGGGTGAATGGAAGCACACTCCTAGTTCAGAATCTTTTTTTAATGAAGGGAGCTATTTTCAAAACAATACATTAGTTCACGCAGTTGATATCAGTGGTCGTGCTTATGAAGTGAAGAACGGTTGTGCAATTGAAAAAGAAAAGATGGTACCTAGAAATGTGGAAGAAGTGATAGCTGAAGAAGTTCAAAGGAGATGTTCTCAAGCCCCAGTGTATACATGGGATTGTAGTAGTATTTGTAGTATACGACAGGAGTCTATTGATATTTTACGAAATTTCTTGTGAGAGTATAGTAAAAAAAGTATTAAACAAAAGATTAAGATGTTGCAAGGACTAGATCCTTGTAAAGTGAGAAAAAATACTGGCTTGCAAGGTCATTTTCTGGCTTGTCTTTCTAGAAAAGTGTGTCAAAGTGTTTTTCATCATTTGAGAATGTTAGCAGTACATCACTCTGCAATGCGGAAGTTAGTAAGAAGATTGTACTATGTAAAAAGTCCTGCATTATTTTTAAGTGAAATAAACACTGCTCTTTTGCATGGCACAGTATTGGATGTAAAAAATGTTTGTGATGATATTGAGTTTCATTTCTTCAGTACTGGAGAAGACTGTACACAAAGTGAGAGTTTGATAAGTGTAGGTGTTGAAGAGGAGGTGAAAGATAGTAATACTGAGAAGTTGGTAGAAGAAATTACAAAGTTTAAGGTAATGTGTTCTGAAAAACCAAACTATGTTTGTATTTGTTGTTGACGTACTCACTACAGAAATCAAACTAGGAATGTTGATCTGTATTTAAAAAGTGAAAAGGAAAACAATGATAAGTGGGAGGAATTTGGTACTTAGTTGTTTGTTGAAGGTGTTTTTGAGTTGGGTATTGATCAACGTATTTGTAAATATTGCTACAGCAAATTAGAAGAGAACAAAATGCCACCTTTAGCTGTACATAATAACCTAGAGTTGGCAGCTATTCCTGCAGAACTGGTAGATTTAAATACGCATGAGTCCATTCTGATTCAATCTGTGCACCCATTTCAGGCTATTGTTCGTATGGAGCCTAAAACAGGAAAGCTGCCTCCATCAGATTTACAAAGAGGCTTAAAAGGAAGAGTTGTGTATTTACCTTTAGATTTAAAGAAAAATATTGAAACTATTGGTATAGACAGAGAGGAAACTGAACCTGTAGGTATTCTAGTTAATGGTGTTCCAACAAAGAGTCAGAAAATATGGCAAAAGTTAGTAGATGTCACCAAAGTTCAAAAGGCTACGTTATATCTCATAAAAAACAATCTTTATTACAAAAATGTATATCTGGAAGAAGAAGAAATAGTTTTAGGAGATGATAGCGAAATTTCAAGTGGCCAAATTGAAAAAGTGGACATCTCCAGGAGTGAAGAAATTCATGAACATTATAGTGTACATCCTTTACATTCAAAGGAAGTGATTGGAAATACTATTGAATTATTCCAAATGAAGAAAGCGAAGGGAACTCCTATGAGTGTTTGGGAAAGAAGTTTAGAAGCCCGTTATTTTCCACAGCTCTTCCCCACTGGAAAAGGTGGACGATATGATGAACGACCTGTGCAGATTCCAGCTTTAGAATATCGTACAACAAGATTGTACTCAGAAGATCCAAGATTTCGACAATGTATTCCATATATATTTCATCTTTTGTTTGAAAATGACTTGTCTGGACTTTCATATGCAGTGAACCACATATTAAAAACAGGAGTTCATCTTCAACATGTTTCTGCTAAGGAATTCATGGACAAAGTACAACAGAGAGACGATCATTTAGAATCTCAATTGATTAATTTGATGGTGTTTCAACGTGATACTAATGAGTATGGGTATCGTCGTCATGAAGAACTTAAATGTATGTTAAGGAACTTAGGAACCCCTACATGGTTTGTTACGCTAAGCTGTGCTGAATACGCATGGGACGATTTACTTGAATTTCTTCGAGTAGCAAATTCAAATATTAAAAACATTGGTGGACATTCTCAAGAAGGTGCGATAAACATCATCAAAATAGGTTAACGCAAGTTATCATATCGTGGGAAAATAACTCTGTGTCAACATGGCATTCACAACACAGCGGTAACATGCGATAGTACCCCGATAACACGGCAAATGTCCGCGATAACAGTACCGGGACGGCAAAAAAAATCCAAACCTGAACGCGAAAAAAGTTGCGATGGGCCCAACCGCGATAAGACAAACAGCGAAAAGCAGCGCCAGGCCTGCAATTCACACACGTCAGGCGTGAAAAACCACTACAAAAGCAGAAAAAAAAAACACAAACAAAAACCAAACTACAGCGAAGCACAATAGAGGCAGCCAGAGCAGGTGCAGAGGACGACCAGAACCCCACAAGCCCCCCGGAGGACCAGCCTGGGACCTCGGGTCAGGGAAGGGCAAGGACAAGAAGAAGAGGAAGACGCGGTTCAGTCCACAGGAAAACAGGATCCTGATCACGGAGGTGATAGAACACCATCAACAACTGTTCATCACCTCCACTGTGTCATTGGCAACAAAAAATGGAACATGGCAGTCCATCGTGGACAAGGTGAATGCAGTCGGAGTGCTGAGGAGGACAATGGACGAGGTCAAGAGGCGCTGGAATGATGTGAAGCGCAAGACCAAGCAGAAGCTCGCCAACAACCAGAAGGCAGCAATGCAGACTGGAGGTGGGAGTCCAGCGCCACAGGAGGAGCTGGATGAGATAGAGGAAATGTTGTCCACAGTCAGTCAGTCAGTCAAAATCTTTATTCGGCTGTACGCCAGCCATAAAAGAATGCATCATAAAAACATTTCATAATAATAAAATACAAGCAATAAATGATAATTCCATAGCAATGACAGTTACAGATAACCGAATGTCAATCCCTTAGAGCAATTTCATCACAGACAAGGAGCTATGATGCCTAAACATAACAGCATTTCAGTCAGGGTAATACCAAACGCAAAGATGACATCTATATTCAGAGTCCTTGTAAGTGTCGACTTCAATTTCCAGAATTAATCAGTATCATGATTTAACTCCACATGAGGGAGTCTTAAGTCCTAGGCATAATAATGAAATCAACATGCAAAGTAATCATTTTCCAACAATATTCCGATGGCGAACAGCCGTGGAAATATACTTATAAACCATTAAGCAAATGAATTCATCATTTAAAAGCAATAGATGATGTAGCGCAGCCCGACACTTTCTGATGTTTAAAAATCGTAAAAGTGGTTTTAAAAAGGCACATCTTGATTTAGTATAAAGTTTGCAAAAAAACATAAAATGCAAAGTGCTCTGAACTGACTTTGAATCACATGGACACAGATCCAAATTGGCATCGCAATGCGCGTCACGTGGGTATGAAACCAGTAAGTGGGAAGTGCCCATCCTGAATCTTATCAAGTAAAACATTTTAGCATGGCTGAAATAAAAAGTGAGGTAGGGCTCAGTACCTAGGGAGCAAACTAACAAAGAATGGTCAACGACCCTTTTTTTCCCTCTCCAGGTTATCTCTAACCAGATAGGAATGAGTTAAAAATTTTCTTTTCAGCCTGGCTCTTGATATTTTGGCTATGTTTCCGGGGCTTTCAAGGCAGTCTAACAATCCCAATTTCTCAAGCTGATCATTAATATGAGAGATCCAAGGGATTTTTTTTAACACAATCCAATTTTAAACAATCTAAAATGACAGCACGATTCAGGACTGCTTCTTCTTTTGCCCAAATGTTGTGCCATAACAATAGAGGAGCTAGTTGAATGCGAAAAGACATCAGGGTCACAACAAGTTCACTTTGACAAGTGGTGGCAGCAGTGCTTTTGGGGACTGTCAGCAGTCGTTTCATGAATGTGTTCTCTGCTCTCTGTAGGCCCTAGATGTTACAAGAGCCCCAAACTCCAGCACCATACAGAGTAACAGCACACATACAGGCTTTATAGATATCAATGATAGCTTTGATGGGCCGAGAGCCTAACTTTTTGGTGAATCTGAAGATAGCCTCCACATTTCGATTGAAACCCCTAGTCTTTGTCTCAACTAAGTGACACCGGGAACTTTTTTGATCGAAGAGAATCCCTAAATAGGAAAAGGTCGGCACATAAGACAATTTTTCATTAATTATGTAGCATGTCTTTAAAATCTTGGGAGGTTTACCCAGCACCATGATATGAGATTTCGCTACATTGGTTTTTAGACCAAGATCAATCATGAAGTTGTTAAAACTAATTAAAAGCCTCTGTAGCCCCACCCCAGTTCTGGACATCAATACGCAGTCATCCGCATATAGCAGTGCTGGCAGGGACCTACGACCTACCAGAGGGGCATCCACATTCCCATTTTTAATTTGGCTTTCTAAGTCATTTATGTATAAGCAGAATAAAAAGGGGAGCGAGGACGCAGCCCTGACGGACCCTGCAATCCATCCTTATTGGGGCAGTAAGTTCACCACTTGCTCCATATCGAACTCTCCCTGTCACTTCCTGGTGCATAGCTGCTAGAAAATGCACGATGGGCGGGTCAACGCCCATAGTCAACATTTTCTCCCAGAGCCTTCCTCTCTGCACCCAGTCAAAGGCAGACGTCAAGTCCATGAATCCAAGATAGAGAGATTCAGGCTTGGCTAAGGTGTATTTACCTATGACCAGGTGCAGGTTAAGGCACTGTTCGACCGTGCCCAGGCCTCTCCTGAAGCCATATTGGATGTCAGAGAAGCTCCCACTTTCTGTTACCCAATCCTCCAACCTCTCCAATATTACTCGGCCAATAATCTTGCAGGAGAAGTCAATTAGAGATATGGGCCAGTAACATTTAGGGTCCGACCTGTCTCCCTTTTTAAAAATGGGAAATATTGTCACCACTCTCCATGATTCAGGGGGACCCTGGGCCACATAGCATTTAAAGATGTTTGTTAGCAGCGGAAGCCACAGAGGAATGTTGGTCAAAAACAAGTCCGCGGGGATACCGTCAGGGCCCGAGGCCTTGTTCTTTACAGTCTGAGATAGTGCCCTTTCCACCTCGTCTATTGTCGGAGGTGCCAAAGTTAATGCCCCATATTGAAAATTAGTACTGGAGTGTGGGTTACTGCCAATTTTATAAAGGCCAGAGAAGTGATCTACCCAGGTATCGGGCATAATTGTAACGTCGATGCTTCCATTATTAGTGCCATTAAAATAATCCTGATTGACAGTTTGCCAAAAAAGTTTAGAGTCTTTACTCCTGCAGGCTACATGGAGTTGATCCCAAGCATCTTGCCTAATTTCTCGCTTGCGTTTCTCTAACGCCTGCTTATATTCAAGTCGTGACTTTTTTTACCTCAAGTATATTTCGGGGTTTAACTTTTAATATCTTGATTAATTTATTGTGTAAGTGTGTGCATTGACTATTAAACCACCTTTTATTTCTCTGTGGTCTATCACTTTGTTTCTTAGTCAATACCACCTTTATTGTCTCAGTTATAGCCACGAAGGATGTTATCATGACTTGAGGGTTTATGCTGTCTTCCAGGCAGATCAAGACTTGGTTTAAATTAGTTTCTATGATCTGATTTAAAACGAAATCAGGGTCTAGAGTGGACCACTTCCGTAATAACCCCTTATTTTTATCAGTAATTAGTGGAGATGATCTGACGGGGGTGATTAAGTCATCAGATTGGCTCTCGAACTCCAAAGTTAAGGGGTAATGATCACTAAGACAGATTTTGTGTATAGTAAAAGTCACAAGCTGTGTATTAAAATAGTCAGACAGAGCAATAAAATCAATTAAAGTGCCTTGGCCTTTCCCAACGTAAGATACTAAATCAGGGCCTTCCGTTTCGATAAGATCAACAGTTAAAAAAAGAGAAAATTTTGACAGTAGTGAATTAAAAATATTCTCACAAGGGTTATGATAAAAATGACAACCAGCTTCAGTGTCCCCAGCTACTAAGTGACATACAGATTGTTTTGAGAAAGGGCATAACTTACAATTAAAATCACCTCCCCAGGATATCACAAAATCCATGTTTATCTCCTCAATATGTCTTGATAGTGCAGTTTCCAGTTCTTGAGCAATACTGATGTTTGTAGTATTGAAATTATTATGATAAAAATTTACAAGAACCAGAGTCAAATTTTTCCTGAGCAAGATATTAATAATCTAAAAATGTGGTGAGTCAAGCTGGGTTTTTCCTAATCTGCCATTCAATGTCGTAGAAACCAAGGTTAACAGTCCCCCTTTATCATGTCCACCTAGGGAGGCTTTAGCTGGCGTATGGAAAGAGTAAAAGCCATTTATATGTGCAGTATCTCGCATCCAAGTTTCCTGTAGGCATACTATGCTATATTTTTCAATAAAAGCAGCCCATTCTTTAGATTCTAGTTTAGTTGGCAGTCCGGCAATATTCCAAAAAAGACTGCCATGCATTAACATGTTATTTTGACTGCTATGCCTTCTCTTTGTACAGCGAGGGGCTGCAACACAGCCATCTTTATACGCCATTACAGTTAATGCTGCAAGAGGATCCGACCCACCCGGCGGTAATACGTTAAATCGTACTGAAGGAGTGTCTGGTAGATCAGAAAAAGTGGGACTGACTGTCTTGGGCCTAATAGGGAGGATTAAGTTATCCCGACCACACACATAAACGGGAAATAACTCTCCTTGCGACTTGGCATGAGATATTGAAGAAAGATTCACTAAAGAATCAGAGAGATTGACACTACCTAACCCAGGCAGAGGAAGAGATGATAAATTATCCACCCCACATGTCTGGGCCTGAAGGGGTATATATTTTGGGTCTAATTCATTGGCACCAAACGCGCCCGGAACCTGAAGGTTCAGTCAGTCCACATAATCTAAAGGAGAAAAATAGTTAAAGGTTGGGAAGGCGAATGCGAGCGGCAATTTAGCAGATGGGGGGACAGGCCCAAATCCTCTATTTAACAACGGTTTGTAAAAGTACCCTAATGGTACTGCTTCAATAGGGCCCTTTGCGTTATTACTCCAAGAAAGCCTGTCCATAAACCAACGTACTAGGGACCTATTCCTAAAATTAACAACAATACAATCACCTGTTTCAGTTTTTGCTTGTGAACCCACCCATGAAACACGTTCAACATTATTTATATTGTAATGCAAATCATCAGTTATTGGCCAGTCCACTACTTTAGCCAACCAATGTACTGTTTTGTTTTTAAGCTGCTTCCAGTCTTCTTCCTTATTGGTTGGCAAGAGAGGGACATTTTTAAGGACAATGACAAATGGAGTTGCTTCAGGGGGGAGGTGAAGTATTCTCTCAACATTTTTTCGGTTGCCCGGTGTGTGTGTAATATGCTGATTGTCAATAGAGTTTGGCACACCAGTCTCCCTTTGCGACGATGTTGCACCTATCCGGCCAGCATCTATCATATTGATGTCTATTGTTGGTGGTGCAACTTGTTGTGCGACTTGTTGTGTTACAGTCTGAGGGGTCTGAGGGATATTACTGGAGCCGTCTTGTGGTGGGGTACCAAGAGAAGAGGTGCTGCGTGGGTGTATCAGGATTGAAATTGGTGGTGGAGTTCGAAGTAGTGCCTGAGTCGAAGGTCCTCTTCGAGACACTAGAACCAATTAATATTTTTAGAGACACGTCGATGCTGTTTAATACCCCTACAAGTGGTTCAAGAATTGACTTAACAATAACCTCCAACGAGGTAGTGAGATGTATAGGAGGCACTGAACCACCTGTAGACTCAGCATCCTTTGGGCCCATAACAGTAGCAGTAACAGTTTCTGGAGCTTGGGCCCTTGGTACTCTCCTTGGGAGAGACACCATAGATTTATTACGTGTTATCAAGGGCCGTGCGTCTTTCTTGGCCTTACCACATGCCTTTGATTTTTTTAGATGTAGGGGGGCATAAGGTATCCAAAAACTCCCCCTGTTGGGTAGTGCTAATGTTGGCTACATTCCTGCGTTTGTTCGGCCCATTTAATACTAGTGCCCCTGCTTCTTGGTCTTTGCCTTTGTGATTACCATCACCACTGCCACCAGCGAGCTCCGCAGGTAGATCAAGCCCGGGGTCAGTCTCCGTTGGTGCACCATTGTCTAAGGCTCTTTGAGTTGCCCCCAGTCTCTCCTCCACAGACTCAATTTCACTTGCTATTGCCCCCATTGCTGTTGTCAAAAAGCTGGTGATTGATGTGGTTAAAGGGCGACCCTTTGCAGAGGGCATGACGGTTTTGCGCTTTCCCATCTCCTTACCTTTAGCTGAGGTGTCCTGGAGATCTCCCTGTAGTGAAGCAGCGACCCTTATGTCCTGAGCGATAGCCAAGGGACCTGGCCCAGCCGAGCCTCGTCCGGTCGCGGATGGGTGCAGGCGGACCCTCCCTTGGCCCGGGCTTCGCCCGGGTGCGTCCCGGGCACGCCCACGTGCATCCCGCCCTGCGGGAGCCCGCAGCCGCTTAAATGCGCCCCAGGGGCGGTCAATGTGCGTAGGCACCTCCCGGAGCTGAGACTGCTGGATGATGTGGTCCCGTTGGACCCGCCGGTTCAAAACAAAGTGTCCTGTCCGTCTAAAGTGCTCGGTGCTTCGTTGGCAGGTAATATCAAAAGCGCTCCCGCCCCGCGGGAGCCCGCAGCCGCTTAAATGCACCCCCCGGCGCGGTCAATGCGCGTAGGCGCCTCCCGGCGCTGAGACTGCTGGATGATGTGGTCCCGGTGGACCTGCCGGTTCAAAATAAAGTTTCCTGTGCCTCTAAAGTGCTCGGTGCTTCGTTGGCAGGTAATATCAAAAGCGCTCCTGCCCTGCGGGAGCCCGCAGCCACTTAAATGCGCCCCCCGGCACGGTCAATGCGCGTAGGCGCCTCCTGGCGCTGAGACTGCCGGATGATGTGGTCCCGTTGGACCCGCTGGTTCAAAACAAAGTGTCCTGTGCCTCTAAAGTGCTCGGTGCTTCGTTGGCAGGTAATATCAAAAGCGCTCCACAGTCATCAGTGGGGAGACGGTGGCAGGAGTTGGGGGACCGGACACTGCTCAACATGACCTGACACAACAGCAACCGGGTGAGTAACGACCAGGGACTGGGGGGACGGGGAGAGATGGGCACAATGGCACACATGCACAATCAAGCGGAGCACAGTGCACACCCACAATGACTCTGGATCATGTCCCTGATCCCCTTGGCACACTGCAGCACACATAGCAACAGCACGTAGGCCCCCGTCGACTATGTGCCCAGAGGAGGCCCGCCCACACATCACTTATCTCACAACCAACCCATGCACATGTGCTGAACCCAGCAAAGCTGCGTGTCCGTGAGCCACACTGACAATGCAAGTGACACTGCATGACGATTAGCATGGCTGCAGTCCGATCATCATGACATGGTGCACGCCACCACACTGAGGTGGCTGAGTGTGGACCACATCCGTAAAGGAGCAGGTCACACTCTGACACATCCACCTGTACAAACAACCCCTGACATCAACAACACATCTGCGGACAAACCATGCCCCAGAGTCCCAACTCCCACCAAGACCCAAATACACCCAAGTCTGCAACATCTCAGCACTGTATGGGCACAGAAGTCAAAGGCACACCACCTGAAAGGGACAAGGGGCAGCAAAATCAGAACTGTTGGGATGACTCTCCCAAAATGCAGCACACACACATGACATTCAGAGCACATCAGCATTGACAACAATGTGGTACAAACTGCAACACGTTTACAACAGGAGAGAGGACACAACAGGTGCCGCTTGTGTGTAGAAACTGGCCAATCACATTTGGCATTGCAGGGAAATGTGAGATGTCAATGCACAAGTACAAACACATATCCGTGATGTTGTCGAAATGTCCACTGTCCCGCATCAAATAGGCAGCTCCTCCGAAACAGTCACAATGTACATTGCGTGAACTTGTACAATGCATCAACATACATGTGAACACAATGTAATACTGCATCTCCCCTTCACATTGCAGAGGGAGCATCAACACCTCCTGCAGAGCAGCCCCAACAACTCATCACTGATAACGATGAGGACATCCCCAACATCGACACCGAAGCCCTCCAAGTCCTCATTGACAGCTTCGGCACCCCACCTCCAGGAGCAGGGCAGCCCAGCTGCATCGAGGAGACCCCACCCCCTGCACAGACCACACAGCAGGAAGCACCTACCACCCCGGCTGTCTCCCAGGACCCCCACAAACAACACATGGCCTTCCAACGCTGTGTGTTAGAGGTCCAGGAGAAGATGGCTGATCAGGTGCGGGTGGGGTTCGACCTCATGGCAGCCAAACTTGATGCCATACATGGGTGTCTGATTCCCATCAGGGACCACTTACTGTCCCTAACGGACACCCACAGTCCGCTCCATGCTCTCCAACGATCCATGGCTGACATCGCTGGAGTCATGATACTGAGACAAGAACATCTGTCCAGTCAGAGTGGCTCCAGCGATGTCAGCCGGTAGTTCGGACAGATGCGGGGGCTCATGGAGAACATGGAGCGGATGCAGGTGGAAAGAATGGCTGCCAAGGCTGCACTCCAGCGAGATGTGGCTGGGACCTTCGTCATGGCATTGCTGCCTCAAAGCCTGGTGCAGATGAATGCTGCTGCTGCTTCTACATCTACATCTCCGCCCGCTGATGTATCAGTGCCTCACAGTGCGGCAGCCAATCCACCTCCGGCCCCTGATGTGTCAGTGGCACACAGTGCGGCAGGCAATCCACCACCACCCACGTGTGTGGCACATGTGACATCAGAGGACGAAGATGTGGGTGAATCAACCTTACTGGTAAGGAGGAGGCAGTAGCATTCATCTCCACCATATGGCCTGTTTCTGCTTGGTTCTGCCCTTTGCATCATCACCTTCCACTGTCCCCCGATACACTCTGCAACACTCACCTTGGACCTCGACATGGACTGCCATATTCTGTTTGGTTACCAATGACACAGCGATCAGACTGTGGACTGAACTCTTCCTCTTCCGATGTACTTGTCATTCCCTGAAGGACTCTGGCTGGCCCTTCATGAGCCAATAATGTGAAGTGGGGTTTGCATGGCCCTGTACTGCTCCAGCTGCAACACTCCACTGGATGTGAATTAAACATTCAGAATCGCACAGATGTGTCATGTCTTTGATCAGTCAAGTATGAAAGTATGGATGGATGTAGGGTCAGTGATTCCCCCTTATGTCCATGTTGCTCATGTTGTGGGACTTGAGTCACAGGGTGCAACATTGCCGATTGCGGTCTATGTGGCGTAGACACTACAACATAGACACAAGCATCAGTTACTTCCTTGTCAAGCCCAGAACTGAAGCACACACAGAGCCCCGGGCTCATTGTTCACACCCCTACGCTGGACTGGCATACGCCAGCCCAGCCCACTCTGCTTACGCTTACAGGGGTGGGGGACAAAGCTACATGTCCCAGGTCTTCCCTCTAGTGATCTGCTGATCACTGGTCTAGTTGTCAGCATGCCACAGCCACTCCCTGAGGGCTGGTTTACACCCACACCACACCCATCCAGCACAGGCATCACGGGACATGTGACCCTGCCAATAAAAGGGGCCCACCACAGCACATCCCCCACTGCCGGAGGTGACATGATGGCGTCCGCATCCACGGAACTCAGTCATGAGAGGTCAGTGACTTGAGTTGCACTGAGTTAGTGGCACCCGATGGCCTACGTCCGGCACAGGCCTACCGGCACGGGGCCTTGACTTGCATTGCACAGGGTTAGTGGCACACACTGCACTGCGGCTGGCAGGGGCCTACCGGCACGTTACGATGACTTGTGTTGCACTGAGTTAGGCCCACCTGAAGAGCTGAGCGGGTGTGCAGCCTGCGATGATGCGTTGGCCTCGATGCGGCGTCCAGCAAATCAAGACTCAAATTGAACAGTGTGCCCTGCTGGACCGCAGTGTACACGCAGGCAGCAGTCAGCACACACATGACTCCATGGTGTGGTGCCGCAGGGTGCACTGGGGGCCTGTGGCGTGGAAACCAGCGACCGGCTGAGGAGGTTGCACCGGCACGTGGAGGGCCCTCTTGGAGACACGCCAGTGGCGGCAGGTGAGCATTGAGGCCTGGGTGTGCAGGGGCGGCCAGTAATCGCTGGGTGGCGGACCGGTCTGGGGACCAGGCCTGGGGTGCAGCAGGCGCACAGGATCGCGCAGGCACCACCGGTCACGGTGGCGGCCTCGTGGCTGGGTGGGGTGGCGCAGCCCTGGCAGTCACAACCCTGCATGCGATGACGTGATGTGCGTGGGTTGGTTTGGGACGTAGCCACCTCGTCTCCAGTGTGAATCTGCCTGTTGAAGGTGGTTGGCCACGTGTGTGTAGGCCTATGGACAGGTTATGGCAGAGACGGAGACACACGCAGTAGTCACTTTGGTGGTTGATTTGTGACGTGTGCATTCCCACAGTTGTGAGTTGTAGGATTGTGGAGCTGAGGTGTGTGGTGTGTTCAGTTGGTACTTGCCGATGGGCAGTGCATTACCATTGGTGCCATCCTCTAAATGCTGGTTGGTGGCGGTCTTGCGGACATGTGGGAATCATGCACACTGCCTGGGGAGTTTGCGACGACATTGGTGGACAGGCCATGGTGGTCCACTTTTGTCTGGGGTATCGAGCTGACACACACCGTGATGCCTTCAGGTATGATGAGTCCTGCATGATGTGACCGTAACAGCAGTTTGTGTGGTCGTTACCATCCTTTTCATTCCTACGACGGTTACGACCACATGAACTTCTGTTACGGTCATCTCATGCATGATTTATCATGCCTGTGAGCATTCCGGTTTGTCCAAGTGCAGTACACTGTACCAGATTAGGCATGTGACTATACGGAAATTTGACCATTGTCACCATTGCTCCCACAGGTTTCTGAAGACACGTTGCCCTGTTGAAGTTCCCCGTTGGGAATGGAACGCGTTGGCTGAGCTTTTCGTTTTGTTTGTTTGTGTATTTGTAATAAAGTTCTGTTTTTACACTACTGTTGACTACTGGACTTCATGACCTGGCGCACCCACATTTCAGTTACTACGATCTTGGGTCTGGGGCACGGAGGCGTCTAGCACGGCTGGCGTTGGGGTTGGTTGCGCAGGTACACTACGAATTGGAACCATCGTGTGGTGCGGATACAGGGGCCCGCCGTTGCTTTTGTGGACATGCATCCATGACCTGTGTGAGGGAGTTTGATGGGGCTGGCTGTGAGACTCCTCCGACTCTGGCAGTTGTTGGTTGGAAGGTACCAGGGGCCAACAGGTGCAGCACAGCCAGCAGCTTTGTCTGCGGGGGGATGTTGGTTGTCCGCTGTGTTGGTACCGTCAGCCTGTGGGCAATGTGGGTCAGGATGTGGGGGATGGTTGTCCTTTTGAGCCTGTGTTGGCCAATGGCTTCCTCTGGCGTTGAGTCTCTGGGGCTGGTGCGTTTTAGGGTCGTCCGCTGTCCTGCGCTGCCTCGGTGGTAATCCTGGGAGGGTGGTCCGGGGGGGCCTGGGAGTGGTGGCGGTGGGTGTTGTGGCCCTCTTGGTTCTCCGCGCTGCACGATCAGTAGCTCCATGGCATCTGTTGGTCTTCAGATGTGGCTCTGGGCTGGGCTCCCTTTCATACTGCATGTAATCGTCCTGCTTAACACCAGCAAAAGGCAGGTGTTAAATCCCTGCTGCTAGCGCACCTTATCGCCTGTTCTTGGTTCGCATCGCAGATCTGACTGGTCGTTGAGAATCTCGCGAAGTGGTGTTTTCGTGTGTTTTTGCATGGGAACGCCTACTCTGCATATCATTAGCGTTAGTTGTAGCACTCATCCGTGGCGATGTTTTTTGCGGTAGCTATTGCAGGGAAACTGGCGATGTCTGCAGTTTGCACCAGCTTGTGAATGGGGCGATAAATCTATTGCCACTTTTGCGGCACTGAAGTGCCGATAAATCGGCGATAAGTCCTTGAGAATATGCCCCATTGAATTCAAGACAGCTGGAGAACTGTGTTCCTTGGATCCTGTAAATGTGTGCAGATATTTTAATCATAGGTTTCAAGCTATGATGTCTTTTATCTGCAATAAAAATAATCCACCTCTTGGAGAAGTTATTGATTTCTTTTGGAGAAAGGAGTACCAAGCTAGAGGTGCTCCTCATATACATATGCTTTTATGGATCAAGGATGCACCTAAATTTGGAACTGATTCTGATGAGACTGTTTTATCTTTCATTGAAGACTATGTTTCATGTGGTATTCCAAAAACAGGACAAGAAAATACCTTAAGACAACAAGTTTTACGGTTTCAAACTCATCAATGTGGGAAATATTGTCAACAGAAATACAAGTCAAAGGAAAAATGTTATACAAAATGTCGTTTTGGATTCCCACGTCCATTAATTTCCAAAGGAAGAGTCAACAGTTTCATGTCAGCAGTGAGGCATACTATAACTCGAAAATCTCCAAAGAATACTTACAATATAAAAAGAAGTGAAGATTCAAAGTAAATTAATGATTACAATCCAGTGATTTTGACGATGTGGAATGCAAATATGGATATCCAGTATGTTGCAGATAATTCGATTGCTGTTGCTCGCTATGTTACATCATACATAACAAAATCTGAAAAGACGGAGTTGAAAGAAATGTGGGAAGAAAGTTCACAAGAGAAGACTCTTAGTAACAAATTGTACAGCTTTAGTTTGAAGATGCTTTCCCATCGAGAGATTGGATCCTACGAATGTTTGGATCGGTTGACATCTGCAAGTTTATATTCAAAGTCAAGAGGAATCATTTGGGTAAGTCTAGGTCTTGCTGCAACACGAAATCGAGTATTGAAATCTGTACAAGAAATTGAATACTTAGCATTAAATGAACCGGAAAGTACAGATATTGTTAAAACAAACATGTTGGATTAGTACTATCCTAAAAGAAGTCCACATCTTGAAAACATATGTCTCTATGAAGTACTGCAATACTACAGCTTTAAGAGAAATATTACAGAAAATATAAATGAAGAAAAATATTCAGTCATTGGATGTGATGGATGTTTGGTGAAACATACCAAAGGAAATCTCATTAATCACAGGAGACTCAGGGCCCGATTCTGATGCGGGTTAGAAAAGCTTCCCGACCGAGGGCCTGATTCTGATGCGGTTAGGAAGGCCTCCTAACGGCATTTGCTCCTTCCAAATCGGATCGGGAACGTGTCTTCCCGACCGAGGGCCCAATTCTGATGCGGTTAAGAACAAATGTTCCCATTGAAGTCAATGGGAGTTCAACCAAATCGTATCTGGAAGCATCCGGATGCATCCTACTCCGCCGGTCGGACTTTCCCGATCCGAGTGGGTCGGACACCATTTCCCAACCGATTCGGTCGGGAAGCTTTTCCAACCCTCATCAGAATCGGCCCCTCAGTTGTGATACTCCAGATTAAAGGGAATTTTTCTATTTAGCACTTCTGCAACTCTTCAAGCCTTGGCGTACTGAAATGGAATTACTTGGAGATTTTCAGTGCTATGAAGATTCTTTTAATGCATGTAAAGATAGCATTGAATGCACAGTTTTTCCAAATTATCTACAAATGTTGAATGAAGAGATTGAACAAGAAACTACTATTGCAGCTGAAATTGCTAGAGACAGTTCTCAAGATAGTCAAAGTTCTGCTCCACTGAGTCAAGATCCACTAGGAGAACCAATTCTTGAAAATGAAGCAGCAATATCCACGAGTGAAGTAGAAACAGCAATGCAACAAGCTCAACAGGAGATTATGGAGTTGGGAAACTTGGAAGAACAACTAAATATTGAACAGAAAGAAATATATCAGCAAGTTACACAACAGATAGACCATGGTTTACTTCATGAAAAAAAGAATGCAACTGCACATCATTTAAAACTATTCAAATGTATATCAGTGGTCAAGCTGGTACAGGAAAGTTTCTTAATTAAAGTTTTGACCAGCTATCTACAGAAAACCACTGAATCACATTTATCTTGTGTTGTAACTGCTCCAACTGGGTTAGCAGCACACAACATTAAAGGGATTACATTACATCGTTTACTGATGCTACCAGTTGAACATGAAAACAAGTTGGAATATCACAAGCTATCTGGAGAAGCTTGTTATGAAGTTTCAAGAGTACTAAAGAAAATGAAACTTCTGATAATTGATGAGATGAGCATGGTCTCAAACTTAATGCTTGCCTTTATACATTTAAGAATGCAGCATATTTTAAAAACAGATTATGATGTCTTATTTGGAGGAAAACATGTGATTGTATTCGGCGACCTACTGCAACTTACTCCTGTAAAAGGGCAACCAGTTTTTAAAACACTTGTGCATGAAGACACCAGGAAATCTTTGGGAAGTATTGGAAATGTCAACATTTGGTCTCATTTTGAATATAAAGAACTTATTAAGAATATGCGACAAGCAAGTGATGAACATTATGGCAGCATTATTCAAGATATAAGAATTGGTGTATTGACAAAACATGGTAAAAAAGCTTTGCAAAGTCGGCTACTTACAAACTTGTTTCCAAATTAAAATGTTGCTCCGGAAATAATATACAAAAAAATTGGAGAAAAGAAATCTATAATTTGCCTAATGCCAACACTGCAAGAGTGTTCTACATTCAATCAAGAATTTTGAAGCTGGAAAAACAACAAATAATGAAAATGGAAGCCATTGATAAAATAGAACACAAAGGAATTACTATTATTTTGTCAGAAAAATTAAAATCAAAATTGGATTCTTTGGAAAAATCTATATCTAAGACTGCTGGTTTAGAAAAGAATTTATATGTATGTGAAAAGTGTCGGGTAATTTTACGGCGTAATTTGGATGTAGAAAAAGGTTTAGTAAATGGAGCAGTGGGGAAAGTTGTTGATTTTGTTAATTATCCAAATAGAGATGAAACTGAATTTTTGAAGATTAAATTTGATCAGATTGAAGAGGTAACACAGATTGGACGTTGTGCTGTTTGTTTTTTGCTTGTTACAGACTTGTATGTTCGTAGAAAACAGTTTCCTCTTTCTTTAGCATATGCGGTGACCATTCATAAATCTCAAGGTTTAAGTGTAGACAGTGCTTTGGTAAACATTGGAAGTACAGTGTTTAAAGAGGGCATGGCATATGTTGCATTGTCTCGAGTAAGAACAGTATCTGGATTGTATTTGATTGATTTTGATGAGAGAAAGATTAGTGCAGATGTAAATTGTGTAAGAGAGTATAATTGGTTAAGAAGACTATATGCTTCTAACTTAGGTGAAAATCCCGTATATGAAAAGCGCGTTGTATGTCCAAAACGAACATATGAGAAACACGGTAGTGAGGTTGGAAAGAAGAAAACAAATCTAGATAATGTTGAGGCTCCAAAGAAAATGAAAATGGACACTGGTGATGATATTGTAGGATACCAGTTACAAAATAGCTCAGGTATCAACTGCTATGCTAATGTAATTGTGAACGTCGTGTTTTTTCTAGAAAATCTTCATCATCAAATTATGGAGAATAGAGAAAAAGATTTTGTTCTTTGTTGCATTATATTTTTGAAAAAATGACAACTGATAAAACTAAAATCCAAACTGCTTCTGGCATTCGGCATCTTTTGGATATATGTTCTGGTTCTTCACAATTTACACTTAATGTACAGCAAGATGCTCAAGAATTTCTTATGTTTATGCTTGCAGTATTGGAAAGTGAAGGAATACAAATTGAAAATCTGTTTGGAGTACGTTACAGATGGGATCATAAATGTGAAGACTGTTCATTTTCTTCTACCACTGAAATAGACACTGAACGATTCATATATTTGACAATACCAGATTGCAAAACAGTGTCTTTTAACAAATTAGTAAAATCAGCTAATCAAAATATGGAATGTACTCAGTGCAAATCTGAAATGTTGTCAACATTATTTATAGAAAGATTTGGACAATATGTTGTTTTAATGCTACAACGTTGTAGAGCAGATGGAAGAAAATTGGAAACCAAAATTAAAAATGTTGTGGCAAGTCAACTGTCAATTTCAGGAAGAACTTTTAAAGCAGTGGCTATTATTTTCCATGATGAACCTTCTACAACATCTGGACACTATACTGTGTATTTAAAGTACAATAAAGGCTGTACACATTGTAATGATGCCCACTTGGAATTCAAATGTCGGTTGCCTAATGAATTACTGAATTCATATCTGATATTTTTGGTGCCAAAGATTTGAAAACATCATTCGGCCTATTGGGAAGATGTAAACATCAATTAACGATTTTATTTTGGATATTTTCAATGCAAATGATTTCGGAAACATCATTCGGCCTATTGGGAAGATGTCAACAATTTCTGTTTGGATTATCGTTTCTGTTTTTTGATATTGTATTTAGAAAATTGTTTTTGAAAGAAGCAGTTCATATATTTGATCTTTGTATTGTATAGAATGTTAATGAGAGTGTTTTTTTTTAAATATAAACAGATAGTTTATTTTGTTGTAAATATTTTGAACACAGGTTTTTTTTTTTTTAACAATCTTATTGATTGTATTTTTTTGCCCGCTGTTACATGATGATCAAGATTGAAATCACTGTGTATGGTGAAATTCAATAGAATCTGAAAACAGCAAAAAAGGCAAACTGAATATGTTATGTAATTGTAAAATTATGTTGTGTTCTTAAAACTATAATATTATATGCAATAACAGTATTTTTCTTCTCTTTTACAGAAAGTAATTCTAAAATTTGAAAATATTTTAAATTTAGATTATAATAAAACAACTGCAAAAATGTTTCAATGAGTTTCATATCTACTTCAATAAAGAAGGTAAGATAAAGTAATGTAATAAGCATAATGTTATGAATTAATATTTACAGTCACTTTTATTGCAGTCATTCATTTTTTAAAACTGAATTATCTCACTCATCAAATCACTTTACCAGAACCCATGCTCTTCTTCAGTCTCTGAAATATAACCTCTGTACTGCCAAAATCACCTATGCATTACCAATATACAGCTTTATTCACTGTGGCAGTACCCATACAGCTCTGTAATTACCCACACATTACTTCCAGAATGTTACAATAACCCAAGTATTACCTATACAGTCCTTCAATCATCCAGACATTTCTCCTCTGCTTATACAATCACCAGAGCAGTAACAATGTATTCATGAAATCATCCAAGCAATACTTATGCAGTTAGAAAATCACCCTAGCACTACCCATGTACTCCACTAATCACCCAGGCACTACTCATCCACTTATGCAATAACTCATGCACTACCCATGTACTGTTCCAATCACCCGTGCACTACCCATGCACTGCTACAATCACCCAGTCAGTACCATGTACTTACCCAATCACTCCGCCAATACCCAAGCACTTATGAAATCACCATGCGTTATCTCTGCACTCCTCCAATCACCCAGCTACTACTCATCCAATCATGCAATAACCCAGGCACTACCCATGCACTCCTCCTATCACCCAGCTAGTACCCATGCACTTATCCAATCACTCTGCAAATTCCCATCCACTTATGAAATTACCATGCACTATCCTTGCAGTCCTCTAATCACCCACTCACTACCCATGCACTCCTCCAATCACCCAGCCAGTAGCATGTACTTACCCAATCACTCCACCAATACCCAACCACTTATGAAATCACCATGCGTTATCTCTGCACTCCTGCAATCACCCAGGCACTACTCATCCACTCATGCAATAACCCAGGCACTACCAATGCACTCCTCCTATCACCCAGTTAGTACCTGTGCACTTATCCAATCACTGTGCCAATACCCTTCCACTTATAAAATCACCATGCACTATCCTTGCAGTCCTCTAATCACCCAGTCACTACCCATGCACTCCTCCAATCACCCAGCCAGTACCATGTACTTACCCAATCACTCCACCAATACTTAAGCACTTATGAAATCACCATGTGGTATCCCTGCACTCCTGCAATCACCCAGGCACTACTCATCCACTCATGCAATAACCCAGGCACTACCCATGCACTCCTCCTATCACCCAGCCAGTACCCATGCACTTATCCAATCACTCTGCAAATACCCATCCACTTATGAAATCACCATGTACTATCCTTCCAGTCCTCTAATCACCCAGTCACTACCCATGCACTCCTGCAATCACCCAGCTAGTACCATGTACTTACCCAATCACTCCGCCAATACCCAAGCACGTATGAAATCACTATGCGGTATCCCTGTACTCCTCCAATCCCCCAGGCACTACTCATCCACTCATGCAATAACCCAGGCACTACCCATGCTCTCCTCCTATCACCCAGCCAGTACCCATGCAGTGATCCAACCAGTCTGAAAATACCCATCCACTTATGAAATCACCATGCACTATCCTTGCAGTCCTATAATCACCCAGTCACTACCCATGCACTCCTCCAATCACCCAGCCAGTAGCATGTACTTACCCAATCACTCCACCAATACCCAAGCACTTATGAAATCACCATGCGGTATCCCTGCACTCCTGCAATCACCCAGACACTACTTATCCACTCATGCAATAACCCAGGCACTACCCATGCACTCCTCCTATCACCCAGCTAGCACCCATGCACTTATCCAATCACTCTGCCAATACCCATCCACTTATGAAATCACCATGCACTATTCTTCCAGTCCTCTAATCACCCAGTCACTACCTATGCACTCCTCCAATCCCCCAGCCAGTACCATTTACTTACCCAATCACTCCACCAATACTTAAGCACTTATGAAATCACTATGCGGTATCCCTGTTCTCCTCCAATCACCCAGGCACTACTCATGCAATAACCCAGGCACTACACATGCACTCCTCCTATCACCCAGCCAGTACCCATTCAGTTATCCAATCAGTCTGCCAATACCCATCCACTTATAAAATCACCATGTACTATCCTTCCAGTCCTCTAATCACCCAATCACTACCCATGCACTCCTCCAATCAACCAGCCAGTACCATGTACTTACCCAATCACTCCACCAATACTTAAGCACCTATGAAATCACCATCTGGTATCCCTGCACTCCTGCAATCACCCAGGCACTACTCATCCACTCATGAAATAACCCAGGCACTACCCATGCACTCCTCCTATCACCCTGCCAGTACCCATGCACTTATCCAATCACTCTGCAAATACCCATCCACTTATGAAATCACCATGTACTATCCTTCCAGTCCTCTAATCACCCAGTCACTACCCATGCACTCCTGCAGTCACCCAGCCAGTACCTTGTACTTACCCAATCACTCCGCCAATATCCAAGCACGTATGAAATCACTATGCGGTATCCCTGTACTCCTCCAATCACCCAGGCACTACTCATCCACTCATGCAATAACCCAGGTACTTCCCATGCACTCCTCCTATCACCTAGCCAGTACCCATGCACTTATCCAATCACTCTGCAAATACCCATCCACTTATGAAATCACCATGTACTATCCTTGCAGTCCTCTAATCACCCAGTCACTACCCATGCACTCCTGCAATCACCCAGCCAGTACCATGTACTTACCCAATTACTACACCAATACCCAAGCACTTATGAAATCACCATGCGGTATCCCTGCCCTCCTGCAATCACCCAGACACTACTTATCCACTCATGCAATAACCCAGGCACTACCCATGCAGTCCTCCTATCACCCAGCTAGTACCCATGCACTTATCCAATCACTCTGCCAATACACATCCACTTATGAAATCACCATGCACTATCCTTGCAGTCCTCTAATCACCCAGTCACTACCTATGCACTCCTCCAGTCACCCAGCCAGTACCATATACTTACCCAATCACTCCACCAATACTTAAGCACTTACGAAATCACGATGCGGTATCCCTGCACTCCTGCAATCACCCAGGCACTACTTATCCACTCATGCAATAACCCAGGCACTACCCATGCAGTTCTCCTATCACCTAGCTAGTACCCATGCACTTATCCAATCACTCCGCCGATACCCAAGCACTTATAAAATCACCATGCACTATCCTTGCAGTCCTCTAATCATCCAGACAGTACCCATGTACTCATGTAATGACCCAGGCACTAACCATGTATTAAAACAATCATCCAGACATTACCTATAAACTCATGTAATTACCCAGGCATTAAGCATGCACTCGTAAAATCAACCAAGCAATACCCATGCACTTAGAAAATCATGCAGGCACTACACATGTACTCCTGCTATCACCCAGGCACTACTCATGCACTTATAAAATCACCATGCACTATGCTTCTACTCCTCCAATTATCCAGGCACTACCCATGCACTCATGCAATCACCAAGACACTATCCATGCACTTCTCCAATCATGCAGGCACTACCAATGCACTCATGCAATCACCCAGGCATTACCCATGCACTCCTACAATCACCCAAACACTATCCATGCACTACTCCAATCACTCAGGCACTACTCATCCACTCATGCAATAACCCAGGCACTACCCATGCACTGCTCCAATCAGCCATGCACTACCCGTACTACACTCAAGCATTACCTATGAATTCTTCCAATCACCCATACATTACCTCCGAACTCATGCAATCACCCAGGCATTAAGCAAGAACTTACAAAATCACCCAGACACTACTCATTCACTCCTTCTATTATCCAGGCAGTAGCAATGCAGTGCTCCAATGACCCAGGCACTACACATGCACTAATGCGATCACCCAGCCATTTCCCATACACTCATGCAATCACCCAGGCACTACCCATGCACTCTTGCAATCACCCAAGCACTACCCATGCACTCTTCCAATCACCCAAGCACTACCCATGTACTCATGCGATCACCCAGGCATTACCCATACACTCATGCAATCACCCATGCACTACCCATGCAATCCTCCAATCACCCAGTCAGTATCCAAGCACTCATCCAATCACTCCACCACTACCAAAGCACTTCTCCAGTCATTCAGGCAGTACTCATGCACCCATAAAATCATGTAGATACTATCCATACACTTCATACAACACATACAAATTTCTCTTTTTTAACAGAATAGGTGGTTCTAACGAGAACCGTTTTTTTCTTCTTTTTGTATTTTATATTTTTTTTGTGATTTTCTAACTTTTGAAAAAAAAAATTGGTGTTTTCTTTTTAAAAAAAATAAAAAATAAACAGAATGAACTGTGAAAACTTTCAAAACATTTTGCAATTAAGAACACATTGCAAAAAAAAAAAAAAATTAACAAAAGTGGTTTCTGACAGCAACCACAATGGCGTCCACTGATTGTTCTCCATGGCACAGAAATGTGTTGCATTTAATGCAAGATTGTTTAATTCTTGCAAATTCAGGTTTGATGTTTGTTGTCATATTGGTGGAAGAACCAGATGATGTGCTAGGCCCTCCAAGTTGGTCATCTTGTGCAGCCTGTTTCTCCAGATGACGGCGGTGTTGCTCCTGTGCAAGGGCCCGTGGGTGCATAGTTTGAAGATGCTTCAGCATCGAAGATGTGCCGAATGAATATTTTTTCTCTGATCCACGCGACAGGACGTCTTTACAGATGGTGCACGTAACTTTTCGTGCGTTTACCTTCTTATCGCCTTCAGGGAATGTAAAGAAGGCCCAGACGATGCTTTCGTATCTTTTTGTCACAGGTTCTTGAATATCATCTTCTTCCTCTGCATGAAGCTGTTGGACAATGTTGGAAGAAGCCATTTCAAATTGCTGTTCAAAAAACACCAAACAAATCCAGAAAAGGATAGAGAAATCACAAGAGCTGTGTCTCTGTAGATCTTCTGGGTTGGGTCTTGTACCTTCTAGAATGAAAAGATTCTCAACCAATGAAATTCTTTTTTTTAAAAGTCACATGGATTCGCACACCACGCACTCACCCAGCGTGCACCCATCGCGAATTCGTAAAAATATATTTACCAATAATTTATCTTTCTTCTAGTTACTAATATATGATTTTTATAAAAAAATTATATAATCTCTTGCTTTAATATACATATTAAACTTATATATATATAGTTTTAAAACTTATAATTTTGCAGCGAATTCGCGCACCCGGCGCGACCTCCGGAACTACGTACGTAACGTTACGCTGGGTCGTAATTCGCACACCTGTTGCTTACGCAGCGCGCAACCTACACGACTTTACCAATATGGCGGCATGGATTCGCGCACCCACCGAGACAGGTACACGATCGGTACGCAAATTCACTTTTTTATTAAAAATAAAAAATAAAAAAATGTATATTTATATTTTAGAAATTAGAAAATAATATATTATTTTTAAAAGAATTCAAAAATAAGACAAAATATTTTTGGAACATTATACTAAGAAATTAGCATTTAAAAAAACTTTGAAATTCACTAAAAAAAACATAGGTTTCTGGGACGATATAGTTAGAAATTAGCATTTAAAAAACCTTTGAAATTCACTGAAAAAACCATAGGTTTCAGGGACGTTATAGTTAGAAATTAGCATTTAAAAAACCTTTGAAATTCACTGAAAAAACCATAGGTTTCAGGGACGTTATAGTTAGAAATTAGCATTTAAAAACCTTAGAAATTCACTGAAAAAACCACAGGTTTCAAAGTTAGTTGGACATTTCACTCGTACAAAACCAGAGAAATTCGGCCGTTATAGTTTGTTAAGCTAACTATAACTCGCGCCCCGCAATGCACTACTGATGACGTCACATATTACATCATTCATGACATGGTCAGTGACATCACTGATGACATCACTGATGACATCTCTGATGACATCATCCATGTGATAATTTGATGCACCTCCTCACACCCTAATATAACCTTTCATACACCCACTCTAAAATACACACTACGATTTTTGAAACCATAGACACACCAATACCAGTTACTACATACCCACTCACTGATTCCTAGGTCTACACACACATCCACTCATTCACCCATACAGTCACTCATATATGCAGTCACTCATCAATACAGCACTATCATATGCACTCATACACCTATACAGACACTCACACACCACCACTTATCCATGGAGTTACTCACACACCTAGTCAGTCATGGAAAGAATCAATCATACTCTCATTTACTCACCTATACAGTTATACACACACCACCTCACTTATTCATACAGATACTAACACATACTTATTCTCTTATACAATCACTGATGCAAGCACACACTCATCCATGCAACCACTCTCACAATCACTCACTCTCACATATAGTCATTTATATACTCCAACACTCACATATACTGCCTTTCACATATGTAGTTACTCACACATGTACCACTGAGACATCCATTCACTCACCAACACACCCATACACACACTCACCCACACATACAGCCCTTCACAGATGCACTCTTGAACCCATACACCCAGTGAATCACCCAGTCACACATCTATGCACAAAGTCCCACACCCCCCACCAGCCCACACAGACACTCAGGCACCCATACATACACTCACACAGCCAAACAATAACCCATATAGACACTCATGTAGCTACTCACCAACCCATGCAGCCGCTTACACACCAACTGATAGACTGATAGAGACATTCACACAGTGTAGTCACTAACCCATGCATTCAGTAAGACACGTTTAATCACTCATTTATACAGTCAGTCACGCACCTACTAAATCATCCATTCAGACACTTACACACCCACTCATTCTTCAATACACCTTGGCATATATATATATATATAAATATATAACATATTTAAACTTTACAGAAACACACAGTCACTGGATGATGTCATCAGTGATGTCATCAGTGATGTCATTTGAGATGTCATCAGTGATGTCACTGACCATGTCATGAATGATGTAATATGTGACCTCATCAGCAGTGCATTGCGGGGGCGCGAGTTATAGTTATCTTAACTAACTATAACCGTCGAATTTCTCTGGTTTTGTACGAGTGAAATATCCAACTAACTATAACGTCCCTGAAACCTGTGGTTTTTTCAGTGAATTTCTAAGGTTTTTTAAATGCTAATTTCTAACTATAACGTCCCTGAAACCTATGGTTTTTTCAGTGAATATATATATATATATATATTACCTACTGGCGGTCGCCAGTAGGTAGTTATAGTGAGGACCTAATTTCTATTCAAAAAGCGTTTTTTCTTTTGCCAATATCTTTGGTGCCGGTTTGCGAATCTTCGCGAAATTTTCAAAACTAATGGCGCGGACCGGTCAGCTCCTGTGTTGAAAGTTTCGGGGTGATTCGTCAAGCAGGGGCTGAGAAAAAAAGGGGGGTCCCAAAGCGCGTTTTCCCCATGTTAATTTCCATAGGAATTTTGAAACAGGTTACAGACCGAACTGCTGAACGGAATTACACCAAATTTGGCAAAAAGGTAGCTCTTGGTTCAGAAAGCGCCCTTTTTTTTAAATGGTGTAAATCTGATCAGTAGTTTCTAAGAAATTCAAAAATAAAAAAATATCAATATCTGGGCGGAGCCTAACCACACATCTCATCGTGAGATCTGATTGGCTGTCAGCACTTCATCCTGGAATTGCTGGCAGCCATCTTGGGACCAATGTACATGATAGCACCCCATTGAAATGCATTGTAGTGAATAGAAGGTTTTGAGGGTCTATATATATATATATACACATAATAGATACTTATTTATACATATCTTGACAGTCCCTCTGAAGACTGGAAATGGTGACTTCGCAGTTGGTGGCAGGACCAGCATCTGGCGGTCGGGTGCGTGTGTCGGGCACTGCTGCCACAGAGAGGCACTGCCCTGTCCAGAGGCTGGCACAGGACAGGCTCTGACGCGAGCGCGCTCGCCCCGGCTCTTGCCTTCTACCACCAATACTCCAGGATGCGCAGGATACAAACACCGACACAAAAGTTACAAAGCCCTAGCCTGCCCCGTGAAGACGCGTCTGAAAGGCTCAACATGGGTGCCCGGTCCCTGACCCCTCACCTGCTGGCGCCTGTGCGGACCCGGGCGGGTCATGTCTGCTCTGCTGGGTGAGGTGGCCTCTTCTGCAGCCGGAGGGGGGAGGAGCCTGGGCAGCGCCGCCCGGAGGAGCCACACCGGTGTCAGCAGAGGTCAGGGAGGCTGCAGACTGCACAGCGCTGCCTCTGCCTGCTGCAGCCCCACCCACCCCCTGCGCAGTATCAGTTCCCACTCCAGGGTCTGCCTCTCCCTCCTCCTGCACTGCAGCCCTGCCCCTCACTGGGACAGCCCTACTGCCCACCTGCACCAAAGCCCTCGCTCCAGGACAGCCCTGCCCCTTGCTGGGACAGCCCTTCTGTCCACCTTCACTGTAGCCCTCGCTCCAGGACAGCCCTGCCCCTTGCTGGGACAGCCCTTCTGTCCACCTGCACCACAGCCCTCGCTCCAGGACAGCCATGCCCACTCCCTCCACGTGACCTCGGCCCATTCCTGGTACTGAGCCTACCACCTCCGCAACATCTCTGCCCACTCCCAGAGCAGTCTTGCCCAGGCACACATCCGTGTTCCTTCTCAAGTTAGCCTTGCCCACTCTGCACTGCGCTCCTTCCCATCACAGGACAGCCCAAGGCGCTATCCAAACCGCAGCACTGCCCACCTCTAGGGCAGCCTGCGCAACGCTCCTCCCCCATCTTTGCCCACTTCCAGAACACTGTGACATAACGCAAAATGATGGGATCCCTCCCACCCCCTTCGCGGAATGTGATACCCACCCCCCCAGTCAATATCTCACTAATATTCATTTTGCTTTGGCTCAAAGGGATCCCCCTCAAGACCCCTCCACCCCCACCGCAGGGGTTTCAGGGTCCTGTGTTATGCCCTTGCCCACCCCTGCACAGCAGCCTTTCCCACTACACGACTTCTATGCGTACCACAACTGCCCACACCATGACACCCCTGCCCCTGTGTCGATCACCTCGAGTCTTTTCCCCTTCCTGTATCTAGTTTGCTGTAACAACAGACCCCTAGCCTCGTCAACCCCACCAACATTCGGCTATCAGTGACTACCCCACAGCCGGCTCCACCTGCCCACCAGAGCAGAGGTAGCAGCTCTTAAGTACAGCCAGCTTGGTGAGCTTGGCAAGTCACAGGGTTACAGCTGCGTCACACCTGCCAACCGAGGCCCCCTCCACGGGGAGTAGGCAGAAGGGCTGGGGAGATGCCTTCAGGTCAATGGAGTAAACTCCTATTGTTGTCTGATGGTGGTTTGCAAAGAATGCCATTCTATTCAAATACACGGAGGCATTTCATATTTAAGGAAGAGTAAGCATTGTTAAAAACAAGCACTGGCAATACCAGAAGGTCCAACCACAGCCAACCAAGCAGTGGGTCACCAGGGGTGCTATTTAATAGACAAAAGCCTCTCAAAAGGCTCTCATAGTTTAAGTGAAAATGAGCAACGTGTTGGTGCATCCTTTTAAAGCTTCGGCGACGTATTTTGTGTGTGATTTATAAAGCGGAAAACGTGCGTAAGTTATTGATATAACCTGAGTGTAGGTAAGTAATTCATGCATCGCCCTGTTTAAAAGTTTCACATAAATTGTATTTTATGTGAAGGGAAATATATTGGTTAAAAAGGAAACAGAATCTCACAATTTTGATGTCTACAGGTGGGTAATTTGCACATTTGTGGGAAGGGTAGACACCTAACATTATTATGCATTCGCACGTATAACCATAAACCACGCATGACAAATTCAACGCACGTTTTTTAGAAATTGCGCCCCTCTGGTGTGCTGTTCGGGTGGTACTCTGAATTTTGTGACAACATTTTCAAACCGTTTCTATAGGTAAGAATACCTGAGAAAATTCTGTTCAGGACGCTCCGTAGGCTGTGTGGGAGTTTTTCCCTTTTTTCTTCTTTTATTGGTTTGTCATCAGAAAATACTGTGAGTATGGAAGGCCGTTTGGTGCAAGGGCACCCATGTTTATACCATTTTACGTGGGACACCGACGGAGCGGTGAATGCCAAGCCTGAAACCTCTTTTCCGCGATTCCTAACGTTACCCTTGGACAGATATTAGACGCGCTGCGGTGGTGGTCATGGTGTCTGTTAAAAGGAGCACAAGATGTGTGTGTAGACCTAGGAATCAGTGAGTGGGTATGTAGTAACTGGTGTTGGTGTGTCTATGGTTACAAAAATGGTAGTCTGTCTTTTAGAGTGGATGTATCAAAGGTTATATTAGGGTATGAGGAGGTGCATCAGATTATCACGTGGATGATGTCATCAGTGATGTCAATTGAGATGTCATCAGTGATGTCATCAGTGATGTCACTGACCATGTCATGAATGACGTAATATGTGACGTAATCAGCAGTGCATTGCGGGGGCGCAAGTTATAGTTAGCTCAACAAACTATAACGGCCGAATTTCTCTGGTTTTGTACGAGTGAAATATCCAACTAACTATAACGTCCCTGAAACCTGTGGTTTTTTCAGTGAATTTCTAAGGTATTTTAAATGCTAATTTCTAACTATAACGTCCCTGAAACCTATGGTTTTTTCAGTGAATATATATATATATATATATATATTAACCAACAAAACAGTCCAAAAACGAACGGCGCCTTCTCACAGCTGGTGCGCGCGGCGGGGCCGGACTCGCCCCGAACAACAATTCTCCACCAAACAAATATCACGCTGCACTCGCCCAGGTTTTGTTAATTCAATAAAGATTTATTCGAGCCATTGCCTGCTGCTTCTCCACCTACGCGTTTCGACCAGCAGGTCTTGGTCACGGTGTATAGCGTTAGTCCCTCTACGCTTTCACCATTTTATACCAGAAGCCCAGTGAGCACTTTATGATGCATGCTGGAAGTGGTAGTTTGCATTAAAAAATTGCATGTTTATGCATGCCAAAACAAAAATAAATTACTTCATTTTGTGATATCTGACAATTATATCAATATTATAGAATAATATAGACAATTATACCAAAATATTCATACGTCGAATGCAGTATTAATTTTCAGAAAAGATACATGTGGCATGAAGAATTACATATACATTTGTAAGAACACTGTGGCATCAAAAAGGAACAGGGTTAAGAACAAACAGAAGAAATGAAACACAATTCAGCAAGGAAAGAAATAAAAATAGAAAAATAGAAATATAATAAAGCTGTAAAAGAACTTTCAGACAATTTACCAAAGCAATACATGAAACACTTTGCAGTCACAAGGGCACTGAGCCCCCAAAGCAACAAAGATCATGAGGGACACATGAATGGAAAGCTATGCAGAAATGCACATGTAGCTAAAATGTTCTAAATGTGGACACTGAGCCATTCATTGAACATGCAGCGCACAAGCGCTAACCAGTCACTGAGACTAATGGTTATTCAAGCATAGGACTAACCTTTGCGCATTCATGCCACATGTATCTTTTCTGAAAATTAATACTGCATTCGACGTATGAATATTTTGGTATAATTGTCTATATTATTCTATAAGACTGATATAATTGTCAGATATCACAAAATGAAGTAATTTATTTTTGTTTGGCATGCATAAACATGCAATTTTTTAATGCAAACTACCACTCCCAGCATGCATCATAAAGTGCTCACTGGGCTTCTGGTATAAAATGGTGAAAGCGTAGAGGGACTAACGCTATACACCGTGACCAAGACCTGCTGGTCGGAACGCGTAGGTGGAGAAGGAGCAGGCAATGGCTTGAATAAATCTTTATTGAATTAACAAAACCTGGGCGAGTGCAGCGTGATATTTGTTTGGTGGAGAATTGTTGTTCGGGGAGAGTCCGGCCCTGCCGCGCGCACCAGCTGTGAGAAGCGCGCCCTTCGTTTTTGGACTGTTTTGTTGGTTAATGGAATAACAAAGGAGCGCCCGACTTTAGTTTCCTCAGACGCCGCCAAGGTTGAATAAAATTGCCCTAACGTGGTTCACATCTGATCGCAAAACCGCTGGGGAATCGCAAAGCGGTAAAAGTGAACCGGCCGGTTCAACTTAGAAGTGGATTTAAAGGGGGAAACCATCAGTGTGCGAGCCCACGCTACATCAGAATCGCAAGAGGAGAGGAGACGTCTCCCGCGACCGCAGCGCCATCTCCAGAGCAAAGAGGTGAGAGCGCGAAGCGGGCTTTACGAGTGGGAATGCACAAGAGGGTCGCAGCGAGTGGCAGGGGACTATGAGAAGCACACGAAGTGCGATCAGTAGTTCCCGTCAATAAAGCAACACTGCCCAGGCAACAAAGATTTTAAGATTTTATTTGTTAAAAGCCATTCAAATACATGTTGGAAACTCCTTCAAAACAGCATAGTCCTATTATCAATCACAGGCGGGACACGCATATTGATTGTGTATATCTGACAAATACCAGGACCGTTTTATTACAACTATGGGGCCGATTCCGATCTCGGCCGGTAGTGCTCCGAATCGGATTCGGTTTTACCGGATCCGATCCGGAGCCCTATTTTCCGACCGAGTCGTACGCGCGTCCGGGCGAGCGAGTACGATGCGTATTCGCCGACCGACTCCGTCCGGGCGACCCGACCGCTCCGACCGACTCGTACCCGGATCGTACCGCTCCGACCGACTCGCTCGGACCCGATTCGCACCGCGCAATGGAGACGTTTTCCGGCCGGGTAAGTACGATGCGCACCTCGACCGCTCCGACCGACTCGCGCCGTCCGACTCGAACTCGCTGTCGGAGCCGTACTTGGGGGTCCGTGTCGGACCCCCTGTACGCGTACCCGTGCGAGGCGCACACAGGGGGACCCATGGGTCCCCCTACCTGTGCGTGTACGCCGCGAAGCGCTCGCGGCGTACTCGCTGTAGGGGCGCCCTTGTCCGCCTCGCACCCATTGAGGCAATGGGAGCCCGCGTACGCGTTGTACGACCGGCTCCCATTGAGTTCAATGGGAGTCCGACCGACTCGTGTCCGGTGGCATACGAATGCATCGGACTCGTTCGGTCGGACTGCACGGGTCCGATTCGGTCGGAAATCTCTCCGGGTCCGGCTCGGTCGGAGAGATTTCCGGCCCGAATCGGAATCGGCCCCTATGTAGGAGAGAGCAGTGAAATACTGGAACATCCTAAGCAAAGATCCAGACATTGGCAATGAGTTGGGTGACCATCCGCAAATAACCTTCAGAAAGGCACCGTCTTTGTCTGACAAACTGGTCAGAAGCCACTTTGAAATCAAACAACCAAGTACGTGGTTGCAAGGAATGCAAAAGGGATTTAAGAAAGGCAGCCAATGTAAGGCCTGTAAAATCGGGAGAAGCATGAAAACGATCACAGATCCACAAGGCAAAACATTCAACATCAATGACACCATAACGTGCAAAACAACTTATGTGGTGTATCTGTTGGAATGCCATTGTGGTAAATGTTACATTGGAAGCACGATATGCCCCTTAAACAAACGCATCCTAGAACACATACGGCAATACAAAACAGGGATCTGACATATGCATGGGAAAACACATGACAACACATGAGAGCAAGACATGGCAGGATATGACATACAGTGGCCTAGCAACGGTACCCACTCATGAAAGAGGTGAGAATAGAACTCTAAAACTCAGACGCCTGGAATCAAGGTTAATAATTAGATTCAAGACCAAATCCCCAATGGGGCTCAACGGGGATGAAGAATTACATATACATTTGTAAGAACATTGTGGCATCAAAAAGGAACAGGGTTAAGAACAAACAGAAGAAATGAAACAATTCAGCAAGGAAAGAAATAAAAATAGAAATATAATAAAGCTGTAAAAGAACTTTCAGGCAATTTACCAAAGCAATACATGAAACACTTTGCAGTCACAAGGGCACTGAGCCCCCAAAGCAACAAAGATCATGAGGGACACATGAATGGAAAGCTATGCAGAAATGCACATGTAGCTAAAATGTTCTAAATGTGGACACTGAGCCATTCATTGAACATGCAGCGCACAAGCGCTAACCAGTCACTGAGACTAATGGTTATTCAAGCATAGGACTAACCTTTGCGCATTCATGCCACATGTATCTTTTCTGAAAATTAATACTGCATTCGACGTATAAATATTTTGGTATAATTGTCTATATTATTCTATAAGATTGATATAATTGTCAGATATCACAAAATGAAGTAATTTATTTTTGTTTTGGCATGCATAAACATGCAATTTTTTAATGCAAACTACCACTCCCAGCATGCATCATAAAGTGCTCACTGGGCTTCTGGAATAAAATGGTGAAAGCGTAGAGGGACTAACGCTATACACTGTGACCAAGACCTGCTGGTCGAAACGCGTAGGTGGAGAAGGAGCAGGCAATGGCTTGAATAAATCTTTATTGAATTAACAAAACCTGGGCGAGTGCAGCGTGATAGTTGTTTGGTGGAGAAATATATATATATTTTTTCACACAAAGGACGCGGCACTCAGGAGTGAAGATAGTTCAAATGAGTTTATTGCACAACTCAACCAACGCGTTTCAGCCCTCTCACGGCTTTGCTCACGGTTAGTGAGTCCTTTCTTTATTGCACTATTTAAACCCAGCTGGCCTTAATGTGGCATTCTGGGACATGTAGTGCATTACATTCAACAATACATAATTTACAGAAAGAAAAACGTAACTGTTATTGTTATTTTCAATGGAAGATAGTAGGTTTTAACAGCATATTTATAAAACCTCATGATTTAGTATCCTGCGACATTTTTCAAATTCACACATATCATTATTATGTGTTAGTAAAAATATTGTTCCAGAGTTTAGTACTCAACATTTGTTTTTCGATATATTTTATGTTAACCACATTTAATTAATTAAGCGGATCTAGTATCCTTTGTTTTTAAACTGTAATGTCCTGGCATTTTTTGATTATAGTTACAATAACAAACTTTTTATTATTGTTCATCCCAAATGTATATAAAGCTCTTCGTCATTGTTCATCCCCCTCGGGGTCTTTGTTTTGAGTCTGACAATGTAACGTGATTCCATCTGACGTAGTTTTTATTCTATTCCCACCACGTTCATCCAATGTAATGGCCTTGATCCCATAGTAACACATCGCTCTCCAGTCTCCTTTTTGGCATAATATCATATGTTTTGCAGTTGCATATGAGAGATCTTTATTCTTCACTGCTCTAATGTGTTCCAAAATACGCTTTCGTAAAGTACAGATTGTGCTCCCGATGTATTTACTGCCACATTTACACTCAATGATGTATATCACATACTGTGTGGTACACGTGATTTTTTGGTTTAGGATAATCGTATTTCCATTAGGTTCCACAATGGTTTTTTGTTCTTAACAATCTTACATGCTTTGCATGAATTGCATTTGTAAAGCCATTTTGTTGTTCCATTAGCCAATTGGTATCTAATTGCTGTTTGAAGTGGCTTTTTATTAACATGTTTTTTAGAGATTTTGTTTTTCTGTAGGTCACGGTTGGTTTTGATCCAATAAGTTGTCCTATGTCAGGATCTTTTTCAATTAAATGCCAATGTTTTTAATTTTTCCCATGATCTTTCCACTTTCTTTGCTATATGTAGTTATAAAACGTGGTGCTTGTTGGTTTTCACAATTTTCTAGTTTTTCTTTTTAGGTATCAATGTGTCATCTCTTGTTTTTGATCAATTCTTCTTTTACTTTTTGCAGTGTTGATTCTTTATATCCCCTTGTTTTTAGCCTTTCCATGGTTTCTTGGATTTTTTCTTCAGCATCCTCTGAATTGGAACAGTTCCGCTTCATTCGCATGAATTCTCCGTATGGTATATTTTCAATTAGTGATTTGGGGTGGAAGCTTGTCCCGTGTAATATGCTGTTGGTGGCTGTTTCTTTTCTGTAGAGTGTGGAGTGTATCTCATCATCCTTAATATATATTAAGGTATCAAGAAACGCAATCTTCGTTTTGCTGGTGTTACATGTAAAAGATAGACCAATTTCATTATTATTCAATTTTTGAAAATATATTTGAAACTCTTGTTCTGTCCCGTTCCATATTAGAAATTAGAAATAAATCATCTATGAAATGGACCCATAGTATTATTTTGTCTACATCATCTTGATACTCCGCATCCCATGCTATCACTTTCTCCCACCACCCCATCGTGATATTGGCATCATTTGGAGAAAAAGAAATGCCCAAGAGTATCAAGATGATGTAGACAAAATAATACTATGGGTCCGTTTCATAGATGATTTATTTCTAATATGGAACGGGACAGAACAAGAGTTTCAAATATATTTGCAAAAATTGAATAATAATGAAATTGGTCTATCTTTTACATGTAACACCAGCAAAACGAAGATTGCGTTTCTTGATACCTTAATATATATTAAGGATGATGAGATACACTCCACACTCTACAGAAAAGAAACAGCCACCAACAGCATATTACACGGGACAAGCTTCCACCCCAAATCACTAATTGAAAATATACCATACGGAGAATTCATGCGAATGAAGTGGAACTGTTCCAATTCAGAGGATGCTGAAGAAAATCCAAGAAACCATGGAAAGGCTAAAAACAAGGGATATAAAGAATCAACACTGCAAAAAAGTAAAAGAAGAATTGATCAAAAAACAAGAGATGACACATTGATACCTAAAAAGAAAAACTAGAAAATTGTGAAAACCAACAAGCACCACGTTTTATAACTACATATAGCAAAGAAAGTGGAAAGATCATGGGAAAAATTAAAAACATTGGCATTTAATTGAAAAGATCCTGACATAGGACAACTTATTGGATCAAAACCAACCGTGACCTACAGAAAAACAAAATCTCTAAAAAACATGTTAATAAAAAGTTACTTCAAACAGCAATTAGATACCAATTGGCTAATGGAACAACAAAATGGCTTTACAAATGCAATTCATGCAAAGCATGTAAGATTGGTAAGAACAAAAAAACCATTGTGGAACCTACTGGAAATACGATTATCCTAAACCAAAAAATCACGTGTACCACACAGTATGTGATATACATCATTGAGTGTAAATGTGGCAGTAAATACATCGGGAGCACAATCTGTACTTTACGAAAGCGTATTTTGGAACACATTAGAGCAGTGAAGAATAAAGATCTCTCATATGCTACTGCAAAACATATGATATTATGCCAAAAAGGAGACTGGAGAGCGATATGTTACTATGGGATCAAGGCCATTACATTGGATGAACGTGGTGGGAATAGAATAAAAACTACGTCAGATGGAATCACGTTACATTGTCAGACTCAAAACAAAGACCCCGAGGGGGATGAACAATGACGAAGAGCTTTATATACATTTGGGATGAACAATAATAAAAAGTTTGTTATTGTAACTATAATCAAAAAATGCCAGGACATTACAGTTTAAAAACAAAGGATACTAGATCCGCTTAATTAATTAAATGTGGTTAACATAAAATATATCGAAAAACAAATGTTGAGTACTAAACTCTGGAACAATATTTTTACTAACACATAATAATGATATGTGTGAATTTGAAAAAATGTCGCAGGATACTAAATCATGAGGTTTTATAAATATGCTGTTAAAACCTACTATCTTCCATTGAAAATAACAATAACAGTTACGTTTTTCTTTCTGTAAATTATGTATTGTTGAATGTAATGCACTACATGTCCCAGAATGCCACATTAAGGCCAGCTGGTTTTAAATAGTGCAATAAAGAAAGGACTCACTAACCGTGAGCAAAGCCGTGAGAGGGCTGAAACCCGTTGGTTGAGTTGTGCAATAAACTCATTTGAACTATCTTCACTCCTGAGTGCTGCGTCCTTTGTGTGAAAAAATTGAATTTGGGGCCAGGATCCGGCCCCCACGCTGAGCACCCGCTGCACGAGCGCACTGATCAAAGGGATCACATTGTGGACAAATATATATATATATATACAAATATATATATATAAATATATATATATATTCACTGAAAAAACCATAGGTTTCAGGGACGTTATAGTTTGTTGGACATTTCACTCATACAAAACCAGAGAAATTCGACCTCTATAGTTAGTTCAGCTAACTATAACTTGCGCCCCCGCAATGCACTGCTGATGACGTCACATATTACATCATTCATGACATGGTCAGTGACATCACTGATGACATCACTGATGACATCATCCAGTGAATGTGTGTTTCTGTAAAGTTTTAATATGTTTTATATATATATATGCCAAGGTGTATTGAAGAATGAGTGGGTGTATAAGTGTCTGAATGGATGATTTATTAGGTGCGTGACTGACTGTATAAGTGAGTGATTAATCGTGTCTTACTGAATGCATGGGTTAGTGACTAAACTCTGTGAATGTCTGTATTAGTCTGCAGGTGGTGTGTAAGCGGCTGCATGGGATGGAGAGTAGCTACATGAATGTCTATATGGGTTATTGATTGGTTGTCTGAGTATCTGTATGGGTGCTCGAGTGTCTGTGTGGGTGGGTGGGGGTGTGTGACTCTTTGCATAGATGTGTGAGTGGGTAATTCACTGGGTGTATGGGATCAAGGGTACATCTCTGAAGGGCTGTAGGGGTGGTTGAGTGTGTGTATGGGTGTGTTGGTGAGTGAATGGTTGTCTCAGTAGTACATGTGTGAGTAAATATATATGTGAAAGGCAGTATATGTGAGTGTTGGGGTATATAAATCACTATATGTGAGAGTGAGTGATTGTGAGAGTGGCTGTATGGATGAGTGTGTGCTTGTGTCAGTGATTGTATAAGAGAGTAAGTATATGTTAGTATCTGTATGAATAAGTGCAGGGTCCGACTCGGTCACAAGAACGTTTCCAACATACACAAACAGCACAAAGGAAAAATCAACCAAAAAAGGCCAAACAAGCAATTACCAAGCCAATAAATACTGGGGGGTGGGGACAGAGAACAAAGACACACCAACAACTCCACCTATATAAAGGACACAAATCACTACCATGAGCCTTTGCAAATGCCATTCCACTGCCAGCACCCAAGAGAAAGCAACCACACACCCACAGCTCATCCCTCACACAAGCCACACACCAGCAGCACACCAACAAATACCTACCTCACATACACCCAGCACAACACACACCCACACACCCTCACCTGCACACCAACACACACATCACCCACTATCACCACCCATCACCATGCCCCCAAGAAGAATCCCAAGTTCCTAGATAGTGAATTGGAAGTCATGGTAGACGAGATCCTCAGGGTGGAGCCACAGCTGTTTGGCACTCTGGTCCAACAGACCCCCATGTCGCAGAAACCAAGATGTGGGAGAGGATCATCAACAGGGTGAACGCCCAATCACCATGTCGGCGCACAAAGACCGACATCCAGAACAGGTGGTATGACGTGCGCAGGAGGGTCCGGGAGCTGCTCAAGAAAGACTACATCACCTGAGCCAACACACCGGCAGTGGCCCTCCTGCCAAGCCAGTATACCTCAGGCCCTGGGAGGAGAAGGTGCGGGCCATCCTTCCGCCAGTGAGCGTATATGGACTAGAGGACATCCCAGAGCCTGGTGAGTACACAACAAATGTACACAATAAACTGCCACAAAACACACACATCACTGTCAAGGGGAGAGTCAAACCATGCACTCATAGCAATTACACAGCAACTAGAACAGAATCATCCCAAAATGTGTATGTCAGTCAGATAAACACAACACATGCCATCAAAAAGTCACATCCAACTGTGCCAACACATGTACAAACACAACCACAACTACAGCTAGGCAGTGGCACAAATAGAACTAACACACACATCCACACATGTAGCCACCACAACAACACCAACACACAGTGAAGACCACTCAAAGGAAGGAATTCTGTGTATGCTGGCCAAGTCAGTGTAGCCAATAGCATCATGGGAGTCGCAGTCACACATATTGCCCCCCCACAACTGTCCCATCAACACCACTCCTGAACCATGCTCACATCACAGGGAGTGGAGAAGGACTCACAAGATGGCTGACACTGGCTACTGCTGTGGGGAGCACAAGGCCCTGCTGCCAACTGTGCACCAACAAACAGCAGGACACCACTGACTGACATCCTGAGAGACAACTTACACTCCCTGCAATGCAAGCACGTTCCATGGTGGGATATCTCGGCTGGCTGGGTGGGAAGGGGGACTTGCAGCACTGACCATAGTCACCAGCACCTCCCCTCACACCCCCCAACACAAACTCCACAGTACCCACCTGGTAGAATGCAATGCCCTCCATCCTAACACAAGATCCCACAAAGCACCACCACCCTGGGTTATGTTGTGTGAAGCACAGGACACTCTTGGGACTCTTAGCCAAACAACTGCCAGGACAACACTCCCAGCCATCCTGTCAGCACAGCCAGCCCACCCCACAGGGAAGCAGAGTCAAAAGGAAGGAAGCATGGGCATGCTGGGAAGGGGGTGGAGGCAATAGCATGATGGGAGTCGTAGTCACAGACATTGCTCAGCCTCACAACTGGCCCATCAACACCACTCCTGAACCATGCTCACATCACAGGGAGTGGAGAAGGACTCACAAGATGGCTGACACTGGCTACTGCTGTGGGGAGCACAAGGCCCTGCTGCCAACTGTGCACCAACAAACAGCAGGACACCACTGACTGACATCCTGAGAGACAACTTACACTCCCTGCAATGCAAGCACGCTCCATGGTGGGATATCCGGCTGGCTGGGTGGGAAGGGGACTTGCAGCACTGACCATAGTCACCAGCACCTCCCCTCACACCCCCCAACACAAACTCCACAGTACCCACCTGGTAGAATGCAATGCCCTCCATCCTAACACAAGATCCCACAAAGCACCACCACCCTGGGTTATGTTGTGTGAAGCACAGGGACACTCTTGGGACTCTTAGCCAAACAACTGCCAGGACAACACTCCCAGCCATCCTGTCAGCACAGCCAGCCCACTCCCACAGGGAAGCAGAGTCAAAGGAAGGAAGCATGGGCATGCTGGGAAGGGGGTGGAGGCAATAGCATGATGGGAGTCGTAGTCACAGACATTGCTCAGCCTCACAACTGGCCCATCAACACCACTCCTGAACCATGCTCACATCACAGGGAGTGGAGAAGGACTCACAAGATGGCTGACACTGGCTACTGCTGTGGGGAGCACAAGGCCCTGCTGCCAACTGTGCACCAACAAACAGCAGGACACCACTGACTGACATCCTGAGAGACAACTTACACTCCCTGCAATGCAAGCACGTTCCATGGTGGGATATCTGGCTGGCTGGGTGGGAAGGGGGACTTGCAGCACTGACCATAGTCACCAGCACCTCCCCTCACACCCCCCCAACACAAACTCCACAGTACCCACCTGGTAGAATGCAATGCCCTCCATCCTAACACAAGATCCCACAAAGCACCACCACCCTGGGTTATGTTGTGTGAAGCACAGGGACACTCTTGGGACTCTTAGCCAAACAACTGCCAGGACAACACTCCCAGCCATCCTGTCAGCACAGCCAGCCCACCCCACAGGGAAGCAGAGTCAAAAGGAAGGAAGCATGGGCATGCTGGGAAGGGGGTGGAGGCAATAGCATGATGGGAGTCGTAGTCACAGACATTGCTCAGCCTCACAACTGGCCCATCAACACCACTCCTGAACCATGCTCACATCACAGGGAGTGGAGAAGGACTCACAAGATGGCTGACACTGGCTACTGCTGTGGGGAGCACAAGGCCCTGCTGCCAACTGTGCACCAACAAACAGCAGGACACCACTGACTGACATCCTGAGAGACAACTTACACTCCCTGCAATGCAAGCACGTTCCATGGTGGGATAACTGACTGGGTGGGTGGGTGGGTGGGAAGGAGGTCTGGCTGTCAACCAAACACAATCAATGCAGACCATGTTCACACCCCAGAGAATACATAGAAATGCCCAAATAATGCAGGACAATGTGCCACACCAATATCAACCCCTGACTGTGACGACTTAGGACAATACAATGTACAGGCCCGCACCCCGAGGCACAGTCACAACTGTCAGGTGTGTCAACCACTGATGCCTGCAGAAACATGACATACATTGTTTGTGTCTCCCAAAAACAGGTGATGATAGGGACACAGCAGCAGACGCTGAGGAGTCCCAGTCCCAGGCTCAAGAGGATGC